>MPVS01000130.1:0-95261 GCA_001931775.1 Fomitopsis pinicola | reverse complement strand
CGCAGCCATGAGCTCGTCCATCATCTGGCGGCGCTCCTTCGCGGCGGTGCCACCTGGGGGGAGCTGGCGGTCGAGCTTAATCGCGGAGGCGTGCTCGCCCGCTTGGACGAGGCGTAGGCAGGCGAGGTCCTGGATCGCGGCGGCGGCGGCGACGGAGAGCTTGGGCGGCGGGTCGATGGCGTAGGCGTGCAGTAGGTTTTGTTCAAACGTGGTGAGGTGCAGCGCGAGGAGCGCTTTCAGTTGCGCGAGGCGCGGCTTCGCTGTGGGGGGAGGGTGCCGAGTCAGACGGTCTGCCGCGAAGCGCACAATCGGGCCACTCACGCGTGAGGCAGAAGTCGATGATCTTCCTGACCAGCCGGGGACGTGCAAGGCTCTTCTCGGCGAAGGATCGTTGGTAGGCCCACGCCTCCGCGAGGCTCGAGTCTGCGAGGGCGATGGCGTAGGCGTCCATGTCTTGGGGCTCCGTGAGTAGCGGCTGCACGGTGCGCACGTACTTGCGGATGGCGGCGTGCTGATCGGGCGAGAGGGAGAGCGCTTGGATGATTTTGGTGATGTAGTCTGCGGTCAACCGCTGGTCTGCGAGTAATGACACGCCTCTCTGGGCGCATTGTCAGCTGCTGGCGTGACAAAGAATGTAATGAGAGCTGGTCGTGTCAGTGTTATCAAGGTCAATATTGACTCCATTGACCGATGACTAGGGCCAATGATATGAGACCGGTCAGACCCTGGTTTGACCGTTCTTGACCGAGGTCTTGGGCACGTGAGGGCAGTGGCGAGAGGCCCCGAGACGAAAGCCTTCCCGCCCGGTTACACATCTGAATGGCCGAGGCACAATCCACACTGGCGTCCACTGGCCCACGTTGTACATCATGAACCGGAGGAGTTTCCAGTCCGGATAAACGTTCTGCATAAGCGTCGGAACACGCCTTGAGAGAGAAACGCCACCGACAGGCTCCCGGACAACGTGTACGCGACTGAGTTCACGACGGCGAAGTAGGAGCAGAGCGATGCGTCGACGTTACTCCGCATGTATCTAGCGACACAGCGGAAGGGAACAACCAAGGTTGATGGGGCCACTCACCTCGACGTTTATGCCCGTGTCCAGATGCCAATACGCGTCGGCCAAGATGACGAACTGCGGCTGAATGCACCTCGACTCGCTGAAGTCCATCTCCCGCCCGTCCTGGTGCCATTTCAAAAGGAAGTAGATCAGGCTGTCCTGTTTGACGGCGTCGTAGGTGCAATTGCAGATGGCTTCGAGGAGCCGCTCGAGGCCATCGACGCTCGCTGGCGGGTAGAGCGAGTCTGCGTGGCGGATCCCTCCTTTCGAGAGGAGAACGTCAAATATGAGTGTGTCGGACATTCGGACGCGTTGCGCCTCGATAGTCCGGCGAACGTCGTCTCGCCATGGGAATTTGGCTGGTGAGGTTTCGAAAAGCGCGAGGAGAGCAGCCGTTTCGTCTTGAATGTCCTTGTAACAAAGTCAGCTCTTCTGAGTCTGTAGCAAAAAGCCGTGATGCATACCACGTCCATGATGACGGCCGAGGGAGGAAGGCAGCAGGAGCAGCAGGAGAGGGATGGAGACTTGTTGCGTCGAACTCGGAGTCGGATGAACAAGGTCCTCGCGACAGTGGCAGACGCCATCATCACGTGCGCGTGTTCATGACGCGCGGATAGACGCCCGTAGGCCGCCGGCGCCCTCAATCGCAACGCTGGTCTTCTCCTGCAACACACAAGTTACTCATGCTGAATATGCCTTGCGTTGATATATCTAAGGCTCGCCCTTCAATTTGTCGTTGAACCTGACTCAGGCCCTAGGCCATACACCCTTCCAGCTACCCTTATGAGCTCTACTGGGTTCAGAACTCGCAAGGGAGCCGACAGACTAAGTCTATCATGTTATATGCTCTACCCCTCCCCAAACCTTCCGGTCGCACCGGTACCGCGGCTTCAGCTGCAGCACCCTTCTCAAGACCGACGAAGACGCTGCGTTCCTCGTGCTGTATGTCCGTCGACGCTTCAACGGGCTTGATTAACGATTATCCATTATACTCAATCAACAAACAGACGACGGCCGAGCACAACGACGACATGATCACCGCTGTTGAACGATACGTCCTGGACGCAGACCCCCGAGTCGACGTCCCCATTCAGCGTCCGAAGGACCAAGGGTGACGTGCCGATGCACTTGCACCTGAGCTAGTCCCGCTAGCCACGCATTCGAGGGAGAAGCTGGGGACATTGTCATCGAGCGACCAGCCCATGGGCTTCTCGCTCGCTCTCACGTCATACCGTAATGCTTCAGGCCCGACAGACTTGCGATAGTCTGCCCTCGTAAGTAGCATTTGATTACAGCCGCACGAAGTTGACATCCTGGATTCACCTGACCAGCTCTTCCTCTTCCGATTATGGTCCGCCTTGCGCACCGGTAACCATCGAAGCATTTGAGGCTCAGGTGAGCCTCCGCTCCCCTGGATTCTCGCACTTCACCCGTAGGCTATGATCGTTGCGCGTGCCAATCTAGTACGGTCCCGGTGTGCATCTTCTCGTGCTTACAGATCCCTTGTGAACGCATCTGGTCGATCGTTTGCCTCGCCGTTCTCATTCCCGCGCCCACAAAGGGAGTCCTGAATTCGTCTGCTGCAACGAAGGATCTGTGGCGCCCCTTGTTCCCACTGTACGTTGCGATGGGCAACCCTATACGCGACTCAGCGTGGAAGCCATGCGGTACGACCATCGTGCGTAAGAGCCACCTACGGCGGAGGCACATGCCCCAGTGCAACGATGATGCATCCGTCAGGTTCGTCTCAGCTGGCGAAGTGCCCAAGGCACGGTGGTCACATTACACTGAAGGGCTTTCAGAATTGCGTCAAACTCGGGCCAGCACTATGTACGCTTCGCACAACGTCGGTCTGTTCAGTACGACATCATCTCCTCACGCCCCCCCTGCTACTCCGCCACGCGGCCCCTGGGCTTCCTGCACTAGTGGAGACAACACACAGGTGTAATGGTAACAGCTAATGGAGTAATGGTAACAGCCAATGGATTGCTCCGGGTATGTCTATATAGACAGTCGAACTAATACATTTCTACTTTTTCTGCTCCGCCTACAGCAAACAAGATATTGGACAGGCAGTCCGCGGCCGGAGGCTGGTATCTACGCACTGTCCCTACGACGGTCCGTCTCTCCGCTCCCTACGCATATGTATCCGTATCAGTGGCAGACTGGCAGTAGCAAACTAAAGTACATCGAGCACGAGCAACGACAGCAACGAGTGCACCCCCTACCGCGCGTCCTTCCGTGCACTCCGCCGCAAATCTGAGCCTGGGGGAAAGTGGAGGAAGAACAGGGGCCGATCGCCCGCACGCAGTTTTGATGCGCGCGGTGAGCGGCGGCGAGGCGAGAAATGGTAGTACAGCAGCCCGGGAGGTGGCCCGCGCGCACGAGTGAATGGCAATGAGTGAATGAGCGTTTTACAATGAGGCTTGCACGATGAAGGTGAATGACAGATATGCGCCGGCATGCGATGCGAGTAGCGGGGATAGATGGATGGAGGGGGTTACGGTGAGGGGGTGCGGGGAGATGGAAGCATGACGACAATGCGAACAGAGAGCAAGAAGGACGATGCGGGAGCGAGGAGAGCAGCGAGGGGTGAGAAGATTGACGAAAGCGATGAGAACCCAGAGGACGAAAGCGCAGACACACGTGAACGCGAGGGCGATACTCAGTACTCCGGCCGCTTGTAGTCGTCGCCAGCGATGGTCGGGCTGTCGCCCATGTAGCTCTCCTCGTCGGCCTTGACGACGCGGCCCGTCGCGTCGTAGCGCAGGTAGTTCGGGTCCGCGGGGATGCCCTCAGAGATCTGCGCGAACGTCTCCATCTGCGCGTCGCCGTCAGTCATGGCGCGCTCGGCCGCATGCGGGCTGCAGGCTCACCTGGACGTGCACACCGCTGCTCTCGATGCCCTTCTTGTCCGGGATCTCGACCGTCGGCGGGACGCGCGTGCGGCCGCGGCTGAAGGCCAGCGTCGAGCCGATAGACGAGCTAGGGGGAGGTGAGCGACGGAGCGGATGGCGGTAAGAGGGGTGGAGACGTACCCGTAGACCTCGACGCCAGGGGTGGTGTAGTTCGATAGCCGACGCACGACGCGGCAGGCCACGATCTTCGGGAGTGGTCAGCAATGCAAAGATGGACAAAACAGGTGGACGCACGGTGGATGCTATGGCCGCAGGGACGTTGGCGATGATCGACATCACGGCATTGAGGTTCAACATCATGAAGATCTGTGAAGCGTTCAACATCGGGCAAGACATCACGTCGCACAGCAACTCACCGTCGCAAGCAAGTTCGCGAGGAATCTGTGTGCAGGCCGGCGTCAGCTCTCACCCAGACAACGCAGGCAGTGGCGGCGGGGAGGACTCACGCAACGATGAAGAAAATCAGGCCGTCGGCGAAGATGAGCTGGACAATGCGGCTCTGGTTCTGACGCACGCCGGGGAACGCGAGCTTGACCGCCGTCATGACGAGGACGAAGAAGTCAAAGCACATTGAATATACAAATGTCACTGCAAGCAGCTTGTTGTCCGTATTTGTGATCGCACAGCCTGCGCCTGGGATCCACGCGGCTTTGATGAGGATACCTAGCAAAAATGGTGAGCCAGTGTTTATCAGGAGGGTGTGAGGGGCCACGTACCATGCAAAAGGAGCGACCAGTGTCCGAGGATGATGGCGACGAGAAGGAGGATAAGCCATTTAGCCTGGGACCATACGGCGATGCTGCGGAGAGGTGAGAGGTGAGTATATGCGCGAACGTCGGCGACGTAGCGCATACTACTTACGTGCGGAGAGAAAGGTTGATGCTCGCGAGTCCTATAGCAGCATTACCGAAGACCTGGTTGTAGGTGTACAACGCCTGGCAATTAACCTCTTTAGTCACGTTCAACGCGACGGCTCTGTACAAAGTGTGTCAGTTCGAAGAACCCGGCTGAAATGGCGAGTACTCACATTCCAATCAATGCAAACAACAGGAAGTATCTGTTTGCAAAGTAGAAAACCTGGAATGCGTGAGTATACGTGGTTCAAGACGGAGTCAGGAGGAGAGTAATTCGGAGGGTGCAGCCACACAACTAGCGGCATTTGCCGACATCACAAGCAGGCTCCTTCAAGCAGTCAGAAGGAGGGACATGTTTCTTAGACCTCGACCGCTTATGCCACCATCGGTGCCCTCTCCTCAAGCGCACTTGCGCATACAACGATTGTATGGAAAGACCATTAATATTCGGGTGAAGACACTCACCATTGGCCACCGGAACTTCCTCTTACCGGAGATGTACTCCCAATCGAATGGGAGGGATGTGAAAAACTCCCAGCTATTGCAATGGTGAGTATTGCCCTTCAAAACTCTGTCTGATGCATGCACGTACATGTAGAGACCCAGCAACGCGTGCATGAACCTGCTGAACGCGACTATATGTGGAAGTCAGCACACAGTGGTCATTGTAGGCGACCCCGAATTTGAATATGACGATAGAACAGGGGCCCGCATTTTGGATCCGCGAGCCTCTGTCCTCCCACCAAGTCCAACAATTCCACAGTGGTCAAGACGGCTAGCGAACCTGAATCGTTCTGGATCTCGGTGGGGGATTTCCAATCAACCATTGTGGACAGCGCTGTGGGACCGCGACTAGCTCGATTGAGGGGGAAGGCGCGCCGAAAGGAGGCGGGGTGACTCGACGGCGAAACCGAGACGCGGGGCAAGAGGCGCAGGCAAGGATCTATATATCCATCGCGCCTTGTGCGGAGAACTTTCTGGCTGGCGTGGAAATCGACGTCGCGTTCCCTGCGCCTGCGAAATCTAGGAATGGCTGCGAGCGCTCTTCTTCCTCGGCCCTGCGAAGATCCATCCTCCGCGTCCGCGTGCTCTCGCCAGTATCTGTCACATCCGCCCCAGGCATAAGTCCCCTCGCTAATCGCCTCCTCGCCCTCCTTTCAGTCTACTTGTCTCCTCGAACGCCTACACTCGTCCTCGCATTCGCAAGTAAACCTGCTTGCCGACTCTCCCTTGGCACGGGCTGTGCAGTCTATGGGACACACATATCAGGCATCCATAAAAGTTCTCATGGCCTTAGCTAAGCCAAGCAGCCGCCCACAAGTTCGACGAGAGTTCTTCTTTCAGGGTGCCCATGAAGGAAGTATTCCACCGCCGGCCGACTCCCTTCAACTTCCGAACTCGCCACATCAGAGCTTCTTGGACCAGACGGTGCGTCATGCAACTACTCTTCCAATTCGGTGACGTTCCCAACTCTGCCCGTAAGTTTCCTTTTCGTCGGGGCCTGTTATCTATTTCTCTAACCTTGAGGTAAATTGCACGACTAACACTACTTTAGCAGGTGCAGCGTGCCCCGCGATTCAACTACCTGCACGGGATCGTCACCAGGGAAGTTTAGTTCGCGCACTATCCTCAGCTTCGCTTCACTTCCGCTTGTTCATCGCCATCGCGGACCACAGCGCGCGGACCCGCGCCTGGCGTGTACACCGGCCCATCCGCGCATCACCTAGAATTCGCAGGCAATTCTGGCAGATGGCAGGCCTAGACGAAGATCGCGCGCGCACATGCGCGCGATCCCGGACATAGATCCCCTCACCACCGTCAGTCCGTCACTGAAAGCCTCTGATCTCGCCTCGCTAGGCCCTCGCTGACAGCGACAGTGTTCGTCTGTGGCCCCTGCCCTCGGCGGATGGGAAAGCCAGGACGAGTGCGTATGTAATGCGCGCCCCACACGTGAGCTCGCCAAGGTTCAACCCAATTATTGCTACGCTCAGAGGATCATATCGGTCAAGGAACCAACGTTACTCTTGGGGCACAAACGCACTTCCGAGTCGAGCAATCGCCTGCGAAGTTCGACTGCCAGTGTTCGAGTGCCCAACGTGACGAGCCCCGCTTCTCAACGCACCACCCACGCGCACGTAAGTGGCGGAGAAGAGCTGCATCGTTGATCGCGAATGTGATGGTGCCGGCATGACACTGTAAGTACCCCAGTCCCCAAGGATCATATAATCGCGTTGCTTCCAGAACGTATGGGGCTCCAGGGGGCCCTGAGTGTAAATTTTATGATGTATTGATAGGTCTTCCCTCTCGAGCTGTCAGGCGGCCCGCGGAGGGGAGGGGGCTTCCTTACACTGTGGGCGCGTGTGTGTCTACAGAAGGCATTTCCCGCACCCGCAAGCTGCCCTGACCCCGGACGTAGCATGCATAGACGATCGTCGTGGTCCCGCCTCGAGTCGCTCGAGCTCTGTTCGTGACACTGACAGATGGTGGCGTTGAATTTGAAGGTCCTCGCCGTCCGCCGACGATGTCAACATCGACGAGACCCTCGGGCTCGTGCAGGCCCTCGAATACGCGATGTCCGGGCTAGGCACGGGGCTGTGAAGGGAATTGTAGCCTTGCTGCCAGTGCGGTCTTAGGATAATCCTCGACCCATCACCGACGTCGCACAGCACTCGCCTCCCGCAGGCATGGTCACGTCGAGCACGCAGTCCGGTCGCACTTTCCTTGATGCCGGCACAGGCAGGACACAACTCAAAACCGAAAATTCAATCGCCATGTCCTCACTTCTGATCTCGTCGCCAGCTCGTCCCCGTGGGTCACGATCATCGACGAGATCAGAAGTGAGGAATCGTAAATGGACACGGCGGCAATTTGCTCAAAATACTTGATCAGTTTGATGCAAAAAAGTACTCGATTGCCGGGGGACCTTCCGAGTCCAGGTCCCGAGCTCTGCACGATGCATGCGAGGCCGGAGATGAGTCTGGCCGGCGGATCGGGGGTGTACTTTCGGCAAGGCGGGCATCATCCCTGCAGGTTCGGGGCCCGCTGCGCGGCGGGTGGCGAGTCGGCTGCCTCTGGCGCGAAGTCTACGGTCAGAACGTCGATAGCCTGCAGGCTGTCCGTCGGCGGGCTGACGAAGACGGCTCTATGCGAATGCGGTTGACGCGTACGAGACATACTTGCCACTGCGCCTTGGGGCCGTGCCTTGCCGGTTTCTAGGTCCCGCTTCGATGTCCTTCAAGCTCTCTGCCGGTTGGTGAGTTGGGAACTCGAGTAGCAGCCGTGATATGATGTTCACCCATTCGTGGTATGTACTACAGGGTTCGATATGATTCCAATTCCAGCCTGAGATCATGCACTATGATCCTGAAAGGTGTCTAGATCCCCACACCGGAGGAACATCGAGCGTAAGATTTGTGGAAGTTCAGAATTGTGGGGCGCGGACACAGACGGACGCGGAGGTCCCATTCAGAGTGTGTACGGAAATATTGCTCATACAGTACCTATCACTGATCGGCGTCTCTGTAGGCATTCCAATGCGACTAAGTTACAACTGGGCCGTCTTGAGCCCGCAAGCTCGGGTGTGGCTCACCAGTGGTACAAAGTGGTTGACGACAGTGCCTTCCGCTTCCGTCGTACACATCTCGTGCAGTACCTGAAAGGAGCGGACAGATGCGAGAGCCGTGCGCCACCCGACGGTCAACCCCATTCGACCCCACTAAAATTGACACCTTTTGGCAACCGTGCGCAGGCATTGGATACATCCTGAAGTACACACCGAACGCCCGCCTCCCTCGAAGGATCGATACTACCGTATTTGCTGTGCCTCCTGCCGCCCGCATGACAAACGACTGCCCCGCAACGAACAGAGCCGCTCGCCCGTGATCGTGCCCCTGCACGAGCTCTACCCGCCGCTGTTCAGTTGCCAGTGCGCGCGCCCCGAGCTTAGGCTTTTCCATTCGCGGTGACGCCCTCGACAGGCTTCGCCTTCTGGCTTCTGGGGCCCACTTGCAGGTGCGCTTCGCTCGTAGCTACGGCACGCGCGGGGTGCAGATCGCTCCCCAGGCTTCCGTCTGCCAGAAGACGAAGGCCCCGTGCGGAGCTGGGGCAGCGATTCCGCGCAAGATAAGCTCAGCACCGGCCCCCACACGTGCATGCCCGGCGATTGCGGGTCCCTGCCCCCCACGCTCAAACGACAGTCCAAACGTGGCACAAGGTGGTGGGCTTCGTATGAAGGGGGTCGTACCGACATTAGGATGCGGAAGGAGGGGTGGTTGTATGAATGGATGCGCGCCGATATGAAGTGCGAATGAACGGCGACTTCGGAGGCTTTCGTCTCGAAAATGGTCTGGGTGATGTTCAGCGAGCATCCGCGGACCCTAGGCCTTGCGGTAGAACGTAGGCCCTACGGACTCGAAGCAGCGAACTCGAGATTGAGCGCAAAGGTTCATCGACGTTCATCGGCTGCTGAGCGGGGGTGCTTGACAAACGCGGTACTCCCTTTGAGACTTGCGCTCCGGGAAGGTGAACCTAGAAGTGGGACCTGGATTTACCCTGTGATCAGCTAAGTTATCTACTCGGTGGTTTTACCCTGTCCTGGAGAGAACGACTTCTCGGTCGCATGGGTGCACATAGACCGCCGCTCGAGGAGTTTCTCGTCGTATAGGGCATCGTACTGAGTTGCTACACAGACAGGAAGCACATGCGTTCTGTGGAGAACGACTCGGACGACGATCTATGGAAGGCCCATCTATATATCATCAGGTGCGTGAATGACACCAAGTTAGCTTACAGCGCGTTGTTACTTCGGTACCTAAACGAGTAGAAGACGAGTTCACTATTCGACGCGATATGATGAATAGATAGCTTGAGGGAGGGTATAGACAATGCGGATTAGCCATACTACATTTCGCGTGGCAGTGGGTCACGGGTATGAGGGAGGGGTACCGGTGATCGTCAGCAACTCTGACGAGGGTAAGGAGGCATCGTAGTGTGGAGGGTGCGAGTACGCCACAGCGTCGTTGCAAGTACGGAAAGCCTCGTACCACACGGCTCACGCAACTAAGGAGACGTATAGGGGGAGCATGGCGCCCTGTCCGTCCGTGACCGGCTGTAAAGTGGGGGAAATGCGACTGTGCACCTGCGCTGTAGTTTCTTGGAACTCCAGGGAGCGTATGAGCGTCGCAAGAATGACCTTGAACTCGAAAATCGCTATCCACGTGGGGCGCAGTCAGCATACCATACAGCGAGATTCGAACCGAAGAAAACACCGCTGCTGTCGTGCTCCGCATACACACGGTGTGCGAGGCGCACGTTCGCGAGAACGACAAGAGGAGCATGGAGCATAATAGACATACCTAGCCTGTAGCCGATACAATTCCTAGGCCCGTCGCAGAACGTGACGAGCCCGCTCCACCCATGGGGCAGCTCAGATAGCGGCGGGACACCCCCAGGCACGATCCACCGCTCGGGCACAAATTCGTTGGCGTTCTCGCCCCACACGCCCCGGTTGACGTGCATCGTCGTGAACGGGATGTGGAAGACCTGCAAGCGCGGCATGTGTTCAGTCCGCAGCGGCGAGGCTCCAACGACGGTGTGCGCACGCACCTGGCCCGCCTCGACGCGCAGCGAGGTCGCCGTCCTGCCGTCCGCGAGCCGCACGGGCGTTGCGAGCGGGATCACATCGTCCCGCAAGGCGACACGTTCCGTCTGGGGCGACGCAGGGTGGAGACGGAGCCTGTCACACGGGTTGCGAGGCACCGTCAATAGTCCGACCGGGGGGAAGCGTGCAAGACACCCACTCACCCCTCTTTCACGACGGCGTCAAGGAAGTCCAGCTTCTGGATATCATCGTACGAAAGATCGCGCCCTGCGGCGCGAATCTCGCTCCGCAGTTTGCGTTGGAGGTCTGGGCGCCGGGCGAGCTCAAGCAGGGCGAAGTTCAGCGAGCCGGCCGTGGTCTCGTGACCAACCATCAGGAAGGTGTTCACCTGCGAAAAAACGCACAATTTAGTTTGACAGCGGTCGAATTCGATACGTCCAGTGCAAAATAGAAACCGCCATGCTTGCGTGGAAGACACTTGCATCATGATAGGACGGCCCTGCGTAAGAGATAGTCACAGCAGGACACTCACGTTGTCGACGATTTGCTGGGGCGTCAGTGCATCCGTCTTGACGCCCTTCTGGCGTCCGGTCATCAAGATGCTCAGGATGTCGCGGCCCCGCTCGCTGAACGTTCCGCGCTCGACGAGGCGCATCGAGAGCTTCGTCACGATCTCGCGGATGCGGCCACCAGCCCTGATCGCGGGCAGTGGGAGGAGGAACACGGACGGACACGCGCGGATGACGAGCATGGCGATGAATGCACCGAAGGTCATGCCGCTGTTGACATGGAAGTCCCAGGATGACCGGATCTGCTTGGCCTCCGTCGACTGTCCCGCCTTGAAGTCGTGACCGAAGGCGACGCGTCCGATGATGTCCAATCTGTAATTCGCCAGGGTAAGCCTGCCGGCGACGTGCGGCATGGCGCTCACGTACGTGCACGTCGAGGTTTGCTCGACGATATTGACGGTGGCGCCGCCGCCGTGCGCCAGAACTTGATTTGTGAGGCGGCTCGCCAACTATAGATGGCTTGTTAGATCAGACCCACCTTGACACTGGACAGGGATCTCCGCACCTTCTCGGAACATTCAGAGATATCATCCGCCATTCCCTTGATTGCTTCGCTACTGCGGTTCAGAGCATCCGTCATGGAGGCACGTGCAGGGGAAAGACACGGGACTTGGTCAGTACATCGCCAGATAGTACGATTGCGCAGGTAAATGGGAGGAGACAGGTGGCGCAATGCGAGCCAATTCGTCTGCGAGGGTAGGTCGAAGCCAAAACAATACTCACGAGAACGCAGGTGCCAGGACACGGCGCTGCTTCTTGTGATCATCGCCTTCCGCCCACACGACACCCTTCCCGAGGACGTTCGCAACCGGGGGCCTGAAAGCGGGAGACTTCACTGTATACAGTTACATGAGTATGAGCATGAGCATGAGCATGAGCCACACTGAAATCAAGTTCGTGTGTCGAGGTGTGGTTCGCAGACACAGCGCCGTAGACATCGGAGGGTTCGAACTTGGTCAATACACACCATAGTCATCGGTATTGTGGAAAATGTGGTGAACAGCGGCATGATCCGTCACGACCACCTGGTGCAGGTTCCAGTCCACGTCAGTACTTAGTACTTTCACGATCGGTAGCATAATTGACATGGCAGACGCACGATCTCGCGATGAAAGAGCGCCGCCTTGATCTTGAAGACGGGGCCGCACAACGCCGCCCACTTCGTGTACGCCTCGGTCGCCTCGCCCTCGAACGCGAGTAGTTCATGGCCCCAGAGCCAGTGCGCTAGCTGTAGAGGCTGATAACCCCGGATCCGGCGCCACCGCATGCCTGTGAGCGGCCCAACGCAGCAAGGTTATTCGGCTCTGGACTCACCGCGCTAGGAAGTAGACGGATGTCTTGGCCTCGGCGGCGTATAATATATCTATAAGTATAGGTGACTGCGATGATTGTGAGGAGGACGAGCAGCTGCGGGCCAGTAGGCAATAAGGATAGCATGTTGGTAGTGAGGAGTGCCTTCCGGCGACTTGAGAGACTAGGAATAGGTCTTGGGGATGGATCCAGCAGCCCAGAGGTGTTCTCTTAGTACCGATATGATGAGATACGAAGGACTCGGACGTGCGTCTCCACACAGGAATTGCCAGCAATCGGGAGGACACAGCACTCTTCGACAAGCCCAGGTACGTTCTCTTTACCGCGCACAGACCCGCTCAGTAATATCGGTGCCCTCGTGCGGGAAGCGGGATCATTGCCTCTAGGCAGGGCACGCGACGTCGGGTTCGGACGTTCTCATGGCCATCCCTCCGAGCGTCAAGCGCGCCACCGTAGCCTCGGCAGACCACCGTCAGACTTCGAGAATCTATCTGTCAGGACGCGTAAGAAAAAAATTGTCTGTGCGCCCACAGGAGATTAATCCACAGATCCGACTTCGCAGCCCCAGGCGACGTCGTCGGTCACGCCGGCTCTGCAGACACGTCGACGGCGACTGAGCGCTGGGCCTTGGCCATGGCCCATCGGTGTCTTCAAGTTGCCAGGCCCGTCGATCCCTTGGACGGACCGCGCAGACGGGCTGCCAATCGTGAGTCTCGGACGCTGCTGAGGCCTTGTGGCCAGCGGATAAACAGAGAGCAAGCTTTCCGCAGACACAAACGAGTCTCCAGAATTGAGGCGCACACTGCGGCTTCTGCCGCGCAATGATCACGTTCGCGGAGTTGCGACCTGCCCGATGCGGCGGTTTGCTTGTCTCGCTGCTCCCACCAGCGGAAGCAATCGCAAAGCCTAGCCACGAGAGCCTACCGCCCGTGAAGGTAACCATGACCAAGGTTCTTCGAAATTCGCTTCCCAGCCTATACCCGCGCCGGAGACAAGGGCGCTGCCATGCCTGGCAGGACGCTGGGTGATTGACGCCGTCCGACACCGCGAAAGCAGCGAACCTCCCACCCTGCACCCGGCTCACATTCAATATCGAACGTCCAGCCTTTCTGATTCCTGCGGACGTAAGCTCGAAGGCCAGGCCAGTGACATCCTCCCAGCACTCCAGGGGCCCGCCGTAACGGCAAACGGCAAATGCCCTGCCTTTATTACTCTATTCTGATACGGACCGGCCATTCACTCCGTATGGCGCCCGAGGTACATATGTACTCTGTTGTCCTCTCCAGGTAGGCCAGCGACCGTCGCTTCTCCTCAGTGATTTGCACGTCGCCTCCCAACTTGGCCCTGCCCGACCCCTTCATTGTCCGTCATGGCATCGTCGAAGTGGACTTCCGAAACCGAACTCGCAATTGACGAAGGTAAGCTGTGCTCGCCGCCGTGTCGATCCTCTTAGGCTAGGCTAGGGTTGCTCACCACCATGGTCTGGCAGATGCCTTCATCAAGTTGATGCATTGCCTGGCCGGCGTGTACTTGTAGGTCCTCTGTGTGTCTGACCGCCACTCGCCTTCCTGACATGCCTTCGCACGACCAGCTGGGAGTTCTTCACATCCCTCGACTTCGATTGGGCCTTCATCTCTGGAAAGAAGAAGTTTCAATGGCCCTTGGTCAGTCTCGCCGCATGATTCCTACGTACAACTTGACTCACAGGACCCTGCAGATCTTCTACATGCTTGACCGGTACTGCTTGTTCTTCGCTCTGATCGGGATGTAAGTGTTCGATCGTTTGCAATTACATGAATACGTACTCACGGTATTCTAGCTTGATTGCCCTCGACACGAGAGTGTACGTCTTCTGGTGAATGTCCTCGAATACCCCGTCTTACACCATACCGTTCTCAGGCAGGTCAACTGCCAAGCACTGTATGTATTCAACCAACTGCTGGGTGACGCCGCAGTGGGTCTCGCGTCGATCAACCTGTCGATCCGGACGTATGTTCAACTTCATCGTCAACGTGAAGCGTAATGAACTGACTTCTCTGTGTAGAATGGCCGTTTGGTCGCAGCGGCTCTACATCGTCATCCCTCTCGTGCTCGTCATCCTCGGCCATTGGTCCCTCATCCTCCAGGGCGCCCAGCTGACCGCGACGTGGATACCGGGAACAGGCTGCGCGATCATCAAGACGAATAACGTGGTCCTTGCTGCGACGTTCATATATTCGATGGTGTTCGACCTGGTCGTGATGATCCTGAACCTTATCAAGCTATGGGGCCGCCAGAAGCGGTCGCAGCTCGTGGCTGTCCTCTTCAAGGACGGTGTCATCTACTTCTTCATCGCGTCAGTGTTCCACATGCCCGTGCAACCGAGTCGGCTCGCTGACGGACACCGTGCAGCTTCGTCGCCAACGCGATCGCGACCTCGTTCATGCTCCTGAACCTGAACCCGATCATGGCGATCATCTTCAACGTCCCCGCCGCCATCGCCTCGACCATCGTCGCGTGCCGCGCTGTCCGCCGCCTGTCCAATTTCTCGAGCAACGGCCCGGAGATCTAGTGAGACACATTTCCCATCCTTCCACCTGGACACCGGGCTAAACTTAGCATGACAGCGACTCGAACAGCCACTCTGGGAACGTCGGGTTCCGGAGTGTCACCCACCAGATGCAGAGCACCAATGGCGTCGCAATGAGCCCGCGCACGGCGCACCACCACACGAAGGATCTCAGCACCGGTGTCCACGTTCAGGTGCGTGTTGTCGGCGCGTGTCCGAGCCGTGCAGGTTCCTGACCCCATATCACCTCTATAGATGCAGACGTTCACCGTCGAGGAGGAGCCCGATACACTCCGCCCGAAGGCGCTCGATCTCGAGTCCGCCGGGTCAGAAACAGACGTGGGCAGCCCCGTCGACTACAAGGCGCAGGCGCTGTGAGCCCGAGACGCGTGAGATCATAGAGCAAGTCGAAAAGCATACCGTAATGTGCGTAGCGCTTCGCAGGTCGAAGTGTGCGGGGGAGTTGACGTGCGGCGGCGGCGGTGTCGTTGACGGTGACGTAGCGCAGCAGTTAGAGAGTACCCTAGCAGCCCAGCAAGAAATCCGCATCCGCAATCCGTCGCATAGTCATTCGTTTTCGTCGCCCGCTACCCGCATTCATCGTCATCGTCATCGCAATCACCCACCGCATCCACGCACGCTCGCTTTCACCTCGCCCTCTTGCATTCGCACCCCTCGCCGAGCTCCTTTGTCGCCCCCTTCGCATTCGCATTCTCATCTGCCGCGCCGCCCACGGCCGCGCGGCTCTCCATCTTGCATATCATCATACCAACGCACGCGCGTCATACCCGCTGGTGTATCATACTGAAGGGTTGTTTTTGTTCTGTGTTGTGCAGTGGTGGTGGGATTATGGTCGCCTGCGGGCGTCGGGATGCCTGCGAGGGTGGGCAAGGAAGGATGGTAAAAGTAGTAGCTGTTGTGTAATAGTACATAGACCATTATCGATTGGGACACTTACTAAAGGGAAATCGTGTGTGATTACTCTGCATTGTAGGTCGTCTCCGTGATGGTGCCGGGTTTGTTTCGCAGCTAGCTAGGGCGGTGACCGCATACAGTCAGTGCTCGTGCCCGCACGGGTGTCCGCATGGTAGTTGTGTTCGAAATGGAACTCTGCGCCGGGATTGGGGAACTGGTGTCCAAGTGAAAGGTGGTGGCAGCACATGCATATGGTGTATATGTAGGATATGACACTACATGTGGTGCTTTAAAAGGGGTGCCCGGTGTTGATGCATGATGAGTGGACAGAAGCTGAAGACGAGAAAGGGAGTAACACTGTAGCTCGCTGCCAGCTGTGGTCGCACTGCGTCATGTCACGCACACATGAAACGCGTCGCGTTCTGTCACACAGCGTCGGACAGTAACCGTACACGACATTGCCTTCCGCATGCATATGCTTGTGGGAAGCGTTGCGTAACCGAAGTATATTCCAGTCAACTCACTATACATACACTGTCTACGGGAGTGTCCACGCGCACAGCTCTGGGGGGAAATGAAGATACGACTACATCGAGCGCACAGTCCACAATGCTGCCACGGATACATCACCATCATCCTTTCAAGCGGGAACATCTACCATCCTCCGGGCCCACCAGGCCCACCAGGTCCGCCGCCGCCTGACGGTCCCATCATACCGTGGCCAGGCGGGCCTCCTCCGCCTCCAAGCCCGCCATGATGGCGGCCGCCCTGCGCAAGGATAAGTGAGCCCAGCCAAAGCATAGACGCAGAAAGTAGACATACCATCCCACCTCCAGATGGTCCGCCGTGACCGCCTCTGCCTCCTGAGGCTCCGCCGAAACCGCCTCTGCCTCCTAAGAGACCGCCAAAGCCGCCGCCTACGGGTGGCCCACCAAACCCGCCCCCACCGCCGTGAGGCCCGCCGCTGAACCCACCTCCGCCGAACCCGCCCTGTTCGCCTCCGTAGTAGCCGCCTTGCTGACCATAACCTTGGGACGGGCGATGTTTACGGTGCTGCACGTATTATGGTCAGTCCAGTTTGCAGTCCATACGGAATGCATCACTCACGCCGCAGAAAAGGCTGAGGAGACCCATGATATGTCGGATTTGACTGTGGTAGAGCTTGAAATGTGTGATGAACGTTTTCAAGAGAGTATTAGATGTGTGCTGAGCGGTCTTGGGAGAGGTCGTGAAATGATGGCAGTAGTGAGGTTCGGTGTAAGTTTGAGCACATTATATATGATCGCCCAGGGGAGCGAGGGCCGATGGAGCCCATTGGACCGGCGAGGACCAGGGCTGTGGCTGTGGAGCGGCGCGGCACGTCATACGGAGGGCGGGTCGGGCGCGGCAGACTGCTGCGCTGCGGTTCATTAGAATAGGGCCCACGAGCATTAAGTACCGTAGGGTGTCGTCCGGAATGTAACGGGGGTCCAGACCGGTGGCGAGCGTAGGAGGTCGAGTGCGACAATTAGCGGGTGGGAGGAAAGCGAGGGAGACGCGTTGACCGGCATGCACAGCGGATTAGGGGCACGTGGTCGCGTTAGCACGACCCGTAAGTACTCTTCGCAATTCCTGCGACACGTCTGTCGCTATTTGGGGTTCCGACGAGCTCCAGAAGTACGGGGTGCGGGTAGCGGTCTATGGACAGGGATCCAAGAAAGATCGCGATACGAACCACGAGGGCGATCTACCTTACTTACCGACATGTAACTTTCGAGTGTCGAGACAGTCCATGGTCATGCTACGCACCACGCACCACCTCCTTGATTTGATGAAACGTGGCTCGACCATGTCTAAGCATACCAATACAATGATTCACCCGTAAATATGACGTCCAATAGTCTATCTTCCACGTCAGCGCATGTCGGGGGTACCAGTTGACCACGCACGACTATCGGGCTGTAGGCTGCTGTGCCCCTGTCTTCTGAGAAACCTTGTCGACCAACGGCGCCCGTGCTGCAGTCTCCGCGGGTATGACGAGCTTCTGGTTCGCGTCTCTTCTTTGTGAACGATTGTCTCCTCGGAACCCCAGGTAATAGACTTCCGACGACTCGCCGCCGACGGACTCGCTCTTTGCAGCACAAATAATGAGCGACTCGTTCATTTAGATCGAGCACATGCCTGACTCACGAAGAAGAGCGAGAGCGAGTAGACGTTTGCGAAGGCGGCACTCCGCAGGGGATACTCGGTCACGCCTGTCTCATGTTGGAGCAAACTGATGTTCAGGTGCGGCGTGATGTCCTCTGCCTCAGCGAAGTCGACGATCGTCGCATGATTCGCGTATATGCGCAGGCGGCGCGGCGCAGCCTCACCCCTGCCTGACGGTTCGGTCAAGCTGTCCCCTCTCAGGATCGTCCACTAGAACAGCCCGGGCGACTCACCAAGCTTTACGAGCACGGACTTGACGCGCACGTTCTGCGTGAACGGCACATGAATGATGAACTGGAGGAGGCCCTGTGGATCAGCGCACAACCTAGCGCACTGCGCTTGGAGCGGACCTGGTCATCCACGCCAGACTCGGCGTACCGTGAGGTGTCGTTGCGCTCGTCCCATGGCTTGATGATGGCTTGCGCGTCCTCCGGGACGGTCAAGTTCAGTCCGTGCACACTTCAGGAGCGTTACATCTTGTAGAGGAGCATAGCGTGCGCATGCGGCTTACTTGAGCTTGTCGATGGATCCATACAGATTGCTGCCGTCGGTCTCTGCAGCTATGGATTCAAGGGTATTGTCCGAAGACATGGTGTGTTTAGTGTTACACTTACAGTGCAAGAGGACCCCAGACGCGAGCCGTCACGTCCGGGCGCAAGTCACGCTTGCCCGCGCGTTACACCGTGTCACTGTCACTCTCGCTTCTCTCCTCAGACTCTGCGAATCGTCACTGCTAACGGCGACGACAGCCAGTCGGACGTCGTCGACCCCGATGAACTTTACAAAAAATGCCCTGCGGGCCGCCTCGACGAGTCGACATGCGATGACACTGGCTGCGCGCCCGCGGCCCTCGTCTCTCTTACTCCGCCAATATGCCACCGACACCCCACCCACCCCTCAGTCCGCTGCAAGTAGCAGCAAGGACGAAGACATAGAGATCCCCGAGCGCGCACACCCCTACGCGCCCGACCTCATGCAACCGGAGGCCCTCATGGACCTCGCGGATTCGAAGACGTTCGAACCGAGCCGCCGCACGAAGTTCCGGAACAGCGTCACGACCCGGAACGACGAGCACAGCATGTTCGAGGTGTACCGCGACCAGATGGGGGTCGACCCGGAGTCGCTCGAGGAGAAGTGGTTCGAGGCGAAGGACCTCTTCGACGTCCCGCTCGCCGCGGAGTGGAGCCAGGGCAAGATCTACGTCGCGCCCATCGTCGTGCGCCGCGTCACGCACCAGACGGGCAAGGGCAAGATGCACGCCATCCAGGCCCTCGTCGTCGCGGGCAACAAGAACGGCCTGCTCGGCTTCGGCTTCGGCAAGCACGAGGACTTCGAGATGGCCTTCCCCATGGCAGTCAAGGAGGCCCTGCGCAAGATGGACTACATCGAGCGGTTCGAGGACCGCACGGTCTGGACGGAGATGCAGCACAAGTTCGGCGCGACCACCGTCATCATGCGCCCGCGCCCCGTCGGCTTCGGCCTCCGTTGCAACCCGAACATTTACCACATCCTCAAGGCGGCAGGGATCAAGGACATCAGCGCGAAGGTGTGGGGGAGCAGGAACCCGGTGCAGATCGTCAACTGCGTGACGCAGATGCTCATGCCGGGCTGCGCACCGCTAGGGATGGGCAATGGTATTGGCGGGAAGGGGAGGCGGACGGACAAGCTCGTTGGGATGCAGACGAAGGACGAGCTGGAGAGACTAAGAGGCCGGAAGTTGGTCCCTCTGCGGTATCCATGATTGTATGTTGTCACTTACAGCTGCTTAATCTGGTGATTGTCTACACCCCTTTATGCGCCAGTCAGCACGATGGATTATGCTGCGAGGTCCGTCTGGAATGGCGTCAAAAGTATTGTTCTACTTAGACGTGCTCGAACGGCCTTGAGTTCGAGTGCGGTCCTGTATGTTGGCAAGGCCCCCAATCACTCAGAGTTCAGCCCCAGCGGAGTTCGCTTGCATATGGCATATGGCATACAGGTGAGTAGCGGTGCGGGGTACATGGTACAACAGATGCTCTACAGAATTGTACACGGCTCAACCGAGATAAAGTTAGTCCAAATACAATGCAACTTGGCAATGTGCGTGTCGATGATGAATATGAGCAGCGTCGTGAATGGATGGGTGGACGAATGCGAGAGGATATGTGGGTAATGCAATACGGAGGATATATGCCAACAATGCGAGGAGGATGCCTGAGGAATAAGGATACGGAAAGTCGTGCGGGTCGTCAAGGTCACGTCAGCACAGCTGAGAACAGTTTACCGGGCGAGAACCATGCTCGCGCAGACCTCTTTTTCCGCTGGCGGGGACGCTGCGCATCCGCGAGCCGCGCGTCGTCCTTCTGCCCCTGTGTCTCCATGTTGGCAGCCGGGAGACAGAGGTACGGCTGCGGCGCAGGCCCACTCGACGTCGACTGCGAGAACGCCCAGTTCGTCCCGAGCGCGGCGGGTGCCGACTCCGAGTGCCCGTACGCTCGCGGCTCGACGGCGGTGGACCGCCCGACGGGCGCAGGCGAGCACGAGCGGCGCGGGAACGCGAGCTTGAGCGGGCTCAGGAAAGAGAGCGTCGACATCGTGCGCTTGCGCTCGCGCACGCCGGCGGCGGCGGGCGAGGGCGGCGGACGAATGGGGAGAGGAGCAGGCGAAGGAGGCGGCGGAAGAAATGACGCCTGCGCGGTGGGCGGCGGGGCCAGAGGCTCGGAGGAGAGAAAGGAAAACGACAACGACGAGTACCATGCGCGCGGCTGGCGCGGGGAGGTGGGTGTCGGGCTGAAGTCGAGAAATGAGTAGGAGCCGGTCGTGTCGGGGGAGTTGTGCGGCGAGAAGGGGCGCTCCCACGTGTAGGAGTAGCGGTCGATCGCGGTCGTCTCGCCGGACGTGATGCTTTCCAGGTTGCCGTAGCCAAGGGTGGGGGACTCAGCCCTCAGCGCAGACATCGGGGTGTCACCGTCGATAGTCGGGTAGGTGTACGTCGATTTGGCATCCACGTCCGCGTTCCCGGTGACAGGCGTCTCGATGTCCATCGCTTGGGTAGCCGACATGAGGTAGGACGCCTTGTCTGGGACGACGGCGGAGAGGTAGGGCGAATACATGCCGTACGCCTCCATCTGCGACTCGAGCGCTGTGTGCATCGACGAAGAGCGCGCGGAGAGCATCAGGACGCTGTCGTCGTAGTACGTCGGCCGGTTATTGTTCATGTCGACGTTCAAGCGAAGAACAGGGCGTCGCTGCGCCTGCTGGTTCCACTCGGCGCTCTCCGGACCTGGCGTCCGCGGGAGCGACGGTATCGACGGCGACGACGAGCCGACTGAGTACGTGGACGGGTTGCTCGGCGTGTCGAGCGCGTCGAAGAGCTTGTTCTTCGCGAACAGCGGCGACGCCGGCGAGGGCGACATCGAGCGACCGTAGGAGTCGTGACGCGCACGGCAGGACTCGTCTGCCCAGGAGGACCGCTCGGTCTCGGACTGCGTCGCGAAGACCATCTCGGAGTCGGAGTCGGTCCAGGAGGAGACGAGGGCCTCATCGTGGGGCAGCTCCTGAGGCTCGGGCTCGATCTCCTCAGAAGACTCGGTGCTGTCGGACTGCGAGGCCCGGATACCAGCCTCCCAGGGACACCGCGCCATACTGTCCTCGAAGAGAACGTCAGGCGAGTAGAAGCTCTCGATGCCCTTGATCGCACTGCGCATCTCACGAAGCGTGATGCGTCTACGCCAGTCGACCTCGAGTGTCCGGACCAGGAGCATGTTGACCTCCTCTGAGATCGGAAGCACGGTAGGGAGGAAGTGGACAGGGTCGCGGAGGTACGCCTGGAACGTGCAGTCGTCTGCTGCAGCCGACTTCCACGGATTCCGCCCGGTGATGAGGTTGAGCAAGATGATACCGAGCGACCAGATGTCGTTGAAGAGGGGAGAGTATGTCCGCGTGGGCGCGAAGATACCGCCCTGACACTCTACAGAACGTTCAGCACCGAAGGGGAACAAAGGAAGAGTCGCCGTGCTGACCTGGACTCATATGGTATACACTACCGGTACGGAACTCGGTGCTGACGGTCTCAGTCGTCGCAAGCCCAAAATCCGTGATAGCCAGACGAAGGCCCCCGTCGAAGCAGAGAACGTTCTCAGGCTTCAAGTCGCGATGATAAATATGCAGAGAATGGCAGTATTCGACTGCGTCAAGCAGCTGCAGGAATACTTCCTTAATGAGTTCGTTATTGCCCAGATAACGACGATGGTGGAGTATCTGCGAGAACAGGTCGCCGTCCTCGCAGTAGTCCATAACGATATAGGTGTACTGTGGGTCCTCGATGACGCGGTGGAGAGTAACAACGTTGGGGTGCGCAGAGGCGAGTTGGTGGAGGGTGATCTCGCGCAAGTGGAGTTGGCGCTGGCGTGTAGCGTTGCGCTTGGATGAATGGGGAAGGCACTTGACAGCGTAGGAGATGGGCTCTTGAGAGTAGACGTCCACGGCGCGGTAGACGACACCGTACCCACCATAGCCAAGCACTTCGACGAGCTCGAGCGTGTCATCGTCGATGAGGGTACCGAGTGGTGGGGGCGATGGTGAGCATGAAACCTCAGAGGAGACCATGGTGGCGACCGGCGTCGGGAGAGGGGCGCACGGGATAGATAGACGGACCGCAAAGCACAGAGGAACCCAAGGACGGGGAGCCATGACACCTAGAGTCTCCGCATTTTATTTGGCGAGAACGTGACATGCAGACGGTGAATGCGTGTTCACCATGAGGCAGAAGCGCCCTTCGTGGCGGCTCTTCACAATGGGGCCGAGAAGGATCCGAGTGGCTGTGGGATCCTATGGAATTTCTGAACACGCCTACACGGGCCAGATAATGCGAGATGATGCTCACGTTCATGTAGCCCGTCCTCCCTCCATCAGTTGCGCCGGGCGCGAGTGGCGACTCTGCAGGGCTCGGCTACGTCGACGCGCCCGCGCGTAAGTCCTGTGTGATCGTGTCTGCCCTCTCTGTAGCTCAGCATACGTGATGAGAGAACCGACTGCCGTTGCATTGGATGGAGATGAGCGATAAGCGTCGGACCCTCGAATGAAAGGTTAGAGTTGGATGCATTGTCCGCAAAGCCAGCGAGCACCGAAACACGAGTGAAAGGCGCAGATCGCATAGATCTCGATTTGATCAAGATCCGTAAACGACTATCGCAACTTGCAAGTTCCCGAGGGCGATAAACATGTGAAATGCGCCCTGTAATGTCAAACAACCCCAGAACGCTGCCAGGAATGCATAGCTTCGTCGGATACAGGGACTCGTCAAAGCTGTAAAAGCTGTCCAAGTTTCTCGGGCGCCCTTGAGAGCAGACGAAGATCATTGCCGGCTAAAGGTCTGGGCAGGGTAAGGGACTCGATACGCCGCCGCATGTATCAGAACTTGCATTCTAAATGGCCATACATTGTACGCACACTCGCTGCCTGGCCCGATGATCTAGATCGTCCCCTTGCAACGCAATTCCGGTTCCGATGCACTGGGATCGTTCGTCAAGGGCGTTAGTATATTCTTAGCCACTAAGAGGCCCTCAGTTATAGAACGCACGGCGTGACTGGCTCTGACAACTTGAAAGCACAACGCGACTTGCAGGGGACCATCCTTGCCATAGATCTTCAGGCCCATGGAGCCAACGTACGTGCCGTCAGCGATACGGCAGCATCTAGCAGTGCGTGTACAGGGCCGCAGCGGACGGTCGAACAGCAAAGTCGACAGACGTCACCGATGCACAAAATGAGCAGTGCAATGAGCAAATGAATTGGTCAGCTCGCATCCACCACCTCATACTTACCAACAACAGACGAACCACTTCCGGCGCACAATCGGCGATCTACTTTTGGGCTCACAGAACCGGCCTCGCCCTTACGTGTAAGCTTTGCATCCTGGTCATATCACAGCGCGAGAGACCCACCCAGCGTGGAACGGCACTGATTGGCGTGCCCTTGACCAGTGACGCCATGAACTGCAAGACTTCCGGTTTGCATGGCTTCTTTTGGTGCAACATTGTCAATCTGTCAGTTGACCATGAAGGCGCTCCGTCAGTGAGGGCAGGCGACGTTCTCACTGGGGAGCGGACATCGCAGCTTGTAAGGGTCTTCTCGGTCGCAAGACTCGCGCAAAGCTTGTAAGACACCACCGCGTCACCTCGTTGACAGTATGATAGGCTAACGAACGGTGAAGAGTGAGCCATGACAAGAGCACATACGATAAGGGGAACGGAGGACGTACTCACCCACGAGCGCCAGCCGCCGGTTCCTCTTCTCGAACCCTCCAAAGAACGGCTGCGTACGACCACTGGCAGGAGCACGTATCAGATTGCAGCACACGGGGGAGCGACGTGTATCAGAACGTCTCCTGCGTCGCGGAGCTCGCTCACTTTGGCAGGCAGCAGGAACGCGGGCGACATGGCTCCAGCATGGGAGGTGCGGGGGACACGCAGCCGGTGGCCGACGCACACCGCACGTGGGCGTGCGTGGCCGGCGCGTTGTGCGCTGTCGTCTCGCGAAGCGTCCGGATACCTGCCGCGGACGTTCCTGCCTGTGCGAGGGCGGCAGGCACGTCGGCGGGGAGGGAGCACCGCTCTTGGTAGGATGAAAAAGGAGGAAGGAGCACGTCAGCTTCCCGGGTGGGCAGGGGGGACGGGCAAATGATCTGCGAAAGTTGCGGAAGAGTCTATCAGGCTGGGGAGCCTCTTGGAGCTCTTCCGGCGTGGGCGCGAGAGAGAGCCACTCGAATCAATGCGAGGGTTTGCGGGCGCAATGCCGGATTCTAGACTGGCACCTGGCGTGAAGGATTCATTTGAGTGTCTCATCACACGAAGGTACAGAACTCACCGACAGATAGCAGGGTTCGAGACAGCTCCTGTGCAGAGCATGTATTGCGGACTAGTGTAGTGTCTGGGATTCTCGTGAATTGGAGGTAGTGATCCTTCGCAACAATGCAGAACGTCAGCTAGGACATTCGTACGCCTTGTCTCGAGGCTCTCTGCATTGAAAAGTGGTATTGAAGTGCCACGCGAGCTAGTCACGATTGACGAGGACGCGCAGTGGTAGCTTCTCGTTTCGCCGGAACTCTAAGAGCACGGGATAAGACCGTCCCCACATGAGCCTCGTAGCCCGGAGTACCCGCTCTAGGGTCGCGGCTAATGCACATGAAGCGGCGACTTCTCATTGCCGCAAATAATCAGAGAACCCAATGGCCAAGTAATCCTCGCGATTGAAGTGCTGACTGGAGTATGTCATGACGTCTTTCCGTCTGCTACCTTATTATGTCTGTTCAGCAAGACCCCCGTGCATGTCCGCAACGCCTCGATCTCCTCCACCATCGGGTCCGCACAAGCCGCCCACCGGATTTTGCACTGTTCGTCCACGAGGTAGACGTAGCCAATCCGGCTGTTGGTCATCCCCATGTCGTACCGAACGTAGCTACGGAAGCGGTGTCAGCGGCAATAAATGCATGGACGCATTGGAGAGGAACTGGTACACGCACTCCATGTTCTGGCTGCTGACAAGGTAAGACTCCCACAACTCTTCGGGTACTGTTTTTCGGATGCTAGACGTGAACATCGACACGAGGAGCGACTTCAATAGATTCTCCTGCAAATTGACCTGGACGTAGCGGTACATGGGATGCGAAGAGTATTGCTCGTGAGTCGGCTTGATGTAATTGGCGACTTGTAGCTAAATGGTGTTCGAATGAGGCTGTCAGCTGTCGAGAAACAAGGAGGACGCACCTCCGAGACCCTCGTCGTCAACATGGCTATGACTGACACTTTCCCGGCACATAGGCCCGTCGTGTGAATGTTATGTTCCGACTTCAGGTTCGTCCCAACAATGTCGGGGAAGTACAGAGCTTTCTGGCGGCATCCGTCAGCAGCACACTGGAATAACATACACCACAGGCAAACCAGGTTTCTTGGGCTCCCAAATGCGAATAACATCTGGTCCTCTGAGAACCTTTTCGGAGAGCTTCACGGAATCAGAAAATGCTCCAACAGCGTTCGTGTTTGTAGCAGATTCGCCGAAAACACGCGCGTTCGGCCTCCGAACATGCTAGGACGCATCATGCTCGCAGCATGTTCTGAGGGCATTCGGAGTCCGTAAAGGTCCTCAGAGGGGACGGAGTTTCGTAAGGATTCTCAGTAGTCGAAAATCCTGGTGTGCGGGCGGTGAATACTACGAAAAACTCACATCTTCTCTGATCATCGCCTTGGGTGCGATCCAAGTCTTTCCACCATATCGCCGGGTTGCGTTGAGGTCAGTAAAATAGCCTTTCGTGGCCTCTCGCACCCTGTTTTTGCGTGACACCCTTAGCCGACCAATTGCGTTCCAGACTGCGCAGATACTGCTCACAATTCATGGCGCTTTTTCAGCCGCTTGTCCTGGTCCAACAACTCTTCCCGCTTCTGTTCCCATGATTGGGGTGAAGCACTTGGTCGTTCCGGCACACCCAGTGGTCGCTGCAACAAAGGAATTGTACATTCCCTCTCTTCTTGCAAGGCAGGTGCTTGTTTGGAGGCATCCCCTCCCTGCATGTTCGTTCAGTTGCGGGCGCAGATTGGACGTATCGCTCATACCTCCTTGCCCGCTGCCTTCGGTAGCTCGTCATTTAGGCATCGTGCCGTCTGTGAGATGGGTCGATGATGCGCGGTCGCCCTAGCCCTGCTTGTTAGGCCAGAAGCGAGAGCGCAGGTCTGAAATTGCGTCGAGGACAGCCCCGGACGACGGCAGGCAATGTGGAGGAGGTGCGGATGCATGGCGACCGGAACGCGACCTCCCTTGCGGCCGCGTCCGTTGGCACGCGCTTGATGCGCCCTCAGCCGGCCCGAGCGTCCGTCACACTTGGGCGCCGAAAACTGATGTATATGCTTACCTAATAAGTAGCACTATGCGCACCAAGCTCCTACACCCAGGCCCGCAGGCCCGCTCACCCACTCTCGAGCTCCCATGTACTCTACGTTCTGGAGACCGACACCGGCCCTGCATGTCGCGAAACAAGGTGCCGAGACCTATCACCAGACTGAACCGATTGGCGCGTCCTCCATGACCATGGCTTGGCAGCGAGTGCTTAGTTGAAGTGCTCAAATTCCAACGTAACGAGTCCGAACGACGTCGACGCGGAGAGCAAAGTGCACGAAATGGGTCCAGTGTGCCATTCCATATAACTCTGGGTACATCGCAGTGCGTATACGAGTCCACTCATGTGAATGTAGCTGGTGACTGAGGCGCCGTATAGTTCAGTTTTGACGTCGTCTCAGTAAGCACTGTCGTATGACCGGGGTCGCGCCGCGGCATTATGTCCCCCAGGGATGTATGGGCGGTTCTCAGATGCACTTAGCCGCTCTCCGCAAAATAAGTATCGGCCATGTCTTGTCGCCCTGGAAGCGCCGCATCTGAATCTACAACTCCACGCATACCTGCGAAGAGCTTCTTACAGGACTTCCGAAGATCTAGAACTTCCAGCACTAGCCTCCTTCATCAAAGAATGAGCCTCAGCTGGCGGAGGAGTTTAGTCCAGAGGCTTGAAGTGCCGCATCAAGAAGAGGGACAGGCCAATCGATGGAACAACTACGATCTGAAGCCGGTTGACGTGGGGCGTAGAGTTTGGGGTGCGAGACAATTCGTCGACCTGTGGGTTCTCATCAACATGAATATTGCCGGGTACCAAATGGGCTCCTCACTGGTGGCGGATGGCCTTAACTGGTGTCAAGCCGTCATCTGTATTGCTTTCGGAAATATGTGAGGGTATTCTTTGCGCTCAATTGCCTGGGGCTCAATTTGCACACTTCTAGCCTGGCCGCCGTATTCTGCACGCTGAACTCAACCTCTGGAGCCTACTACCACATTGGCTACCCAGCGATCGCGCGGATTGCTTTCGGCATGAACGGCAGCTACTTCGCCATCCTCAACCGCATCTTGCTTTCCGTGGTGTGGTGTGAGGGGCCTCTGATCTCCGATCTAGTCACCTACTGATTGCTAAGTATCCTCCAGTCGCTGTGCAGGCATGGAGCGGCGGCCTCTGTGTACTCGTATGCCTTCGGGCGATCTTCCCAGGCCACATCGACACGATTCCGAATCCGTTCCCCGTGCGATTAGGCATGGATGGCGCACAGTTCATGTGTTACATTCTGTTCATGTTGATCTGTGTGCCGCTCACATACGTTCAGCCACACAAGCTGAATTTATTTCTCAAGATCAGTTCTGCGGTCGTCGTCATTAACCAGCTCGCTATGCTTATATGGGCACTGGCGACAATGAAGGGGGGCCTATCGGGCAGCGTCCTCAACTCTGGTGTGGTTCTGGACAGGTCTGGCCTAGCGTGGGCGATTTGTAGCGGGACCATGGCTCAGATCGGGGGCATCGCTGCTGGAATCTTGAACGACAACGACTTCACGCGTCTTGCGAAGGCTCCAGAGAGACGAGCGATTGTGGCACAGGCCAGTAAGTGGACAGCTCGTGTTCATGCTAGGCAGCCATCATTGAGTGAATCCGTGCACTAGTATCCTTCCCTGTGACTGCCTTCTTAACGGCCCTCTTCGGTATCCTCATCACTGCCGCTACTGCTGAAAGGTATGGTGAAGCTCTGTGGAATCCACCCGACCTACTCCTAGCCGCGCAGAAAGCTGGTGGCCCAGGTTCACGGGCATCAACATTCTTGTGTGGAGCTGCGTGGACGATCTCGCAGCTCGGAGTCAACATACCTGGGAATCTGGTTCGTCCACTCGTCTCATGTGCTGGCATGTCTCTAACATCCATCCAGATAGCTGGCGGCGTGGACGTGGCCGCATTATGGCCTAAATACATCAACTTACGCAGAGGTGCCTATCTCGTCCTCGGTATATCCGTGGTCGCGAACCCTTGGCGATTGCTCAGCTCGTCGAGCGTCTTCCTGGAGGTGCTGAGTGCGTACTCCGTATTCCTCAGCCCGATGACTGGACTGGTCAGTTGCCCATATACTATCATGGTCTTGTGCTGTTGTACTAAGACAGCGCCCCCTAGCTCGTGAGCCAGTACTATGTGATACAAAAGCGCTACTACAACGTCCCTGACCTCTACATCGGCGACAAGCGGTCGATTTACTGGTACACGCACGGTGTAAACTGGCGTGCTTTCGTTGCGTTCTTCAGTGGAGTCGTCCCGTGTATCACTGGCTTCATTGGATCCGTCTCGGGCCGTCAAGTGAGCGCAGCAGCCATACACATCTACGACCTCAACTACGTTGTTGGCTTCGGTATCTCGTTCGTAGCCAATTGGTTGCTGCACCACCTCTTCCCCGTCTCAGCGCAGAGGGAGTTTGTGAAGAGGATGGAAGAGGCAGGCACGCCGAGGCACATCGATGGGATGATGGAGTTTCTCGAGGCCGTGGCCGGGGATCTGAGCGACGATTATGACGGCGTTGATATCATCCATGATACGGCCGATAAAGAGAGTGGTTCGCGAGAGGAAACGAAGGAGTTATAGCACATACTCGTGAGCACAGGGCTGATCATCGACCCTTGCAAATGAGCAGATCGTGATTCACAGTTGAGCAACTTGAGCATACCCATCGTTCAGAACCCGAG
The DNA here is from genome assembly GCA_001931775.1 of Fomitopsis pinicola. NCBI lineage: Eukaryota > Fungi > Basidiomycota > Agaricomycetes > Polyporales > Fomitopsidaceae > Fomitopsis > Fomitopsis pinicola. Next base: position 65,727 of record MPVS01000130.1, on the reverse strand, counting down.
GGTATGTGGTTCGTTTTCGTCTCACGGGTGTCTGTCCAGCGTGTATGCGATGCGCGTTCACTCATTGTGTTTCATCTCCATATGCCGCAACGATGTGAGTAGCATCGACTCCTACTACTTATGTACTTCTTCACTGATGGATGTATTGCAGCCTCTCGATACGTCACATACCTTCCATACGTGCTGCTTTCTGACGGCCCATGACTTCCATGCTTCCTACTTTTTCGGAGTCACACATAAGGAGAGCACGGCACCCGGTTGATCGGACGACAGATGATTCAGCCTCAGCTTTGCCAGCAAAGTCATCAAATCATAAGGAGGATGATACTGTCACTGTGAGTGCTTCGCCGTTCAACTCCTCCCCTGGCGCTCAACTTGGAGCTGAAGCAGTCTTCAGTTCCATGATGCTTCTAATGCAGGACTAGTCAATCTATCCTGGGGTTCCTCTTTATTGACGCCACTTGTGCGTACAATGAACGCAGTCACTCTGGCTCTGCCCGGGGGCACTATCCTCGAAGGCTCCGAGTCTGCTCCGGAGGGCCATTGACTTGACACTGAGGCTAACCTTGTCAGCGGACATAGTACGTCCCGTACATGATAAGGCCACGAGGGAGCCAGCACTCGTTCCCAGAGTACAATTCGATATATGATAAGTGATGCTCTCGATGATCTACGATTTTAGCTGTACGAAGTCCCAGTCTTATCGCTGTCCAGGTGGAATGATACACTGCGCTATCGGCCCCAGGAAGCTCCTCAATTTGATCTCAAACGCTACTTACGTCTGGGACTGAGGATCGCAAGTTCCTCGACATTGCCCTGCTTGTTCCCCGTCGGTCGGTCTGCAGGGAGTATGTCTCTGCGACAGCGATTACTGAAAAGGCTCGAGGTGCCATACCAAGAGGAGGCACAGGCAGACCGATGGAACAACCACGATCTGAAGCCGGTCGAAGCTACACGGAGGACATGGGGCGCCCGGCAATTCGTCGAACTGTGGATCCTGGTCAACATGAACATCTCCGGGTACCAGACGGGCTCGTCTCTCGTGGCTGACGGGCTCAGCTGGTGGCAGGCGGTCATCTGCATTGCCTTCGGAAACATGTGAGTACAACGACTCGCCTGTCGAACAGGTAAGCTCACCTAACCCCCGTTATACGCTCCCAGCTTAGCTGCTGTCTTCTGCACGCTCAACTCAACTTCCGGAGCCTACTACCACATCGGCTACCCCGCGATCGCACGAATCGCCTTCGGCATGAACGGCAGCTACTTCGCCGTCCTCAATCGCATCCTGCTCTCCGTTGTGTGGTGTAAGATCCCTATCTGCGCCCTCCGTCACCTAGACAACACTGCTCACTGGCCCTTTCAGTCGCCGTACAGGCGTGGAACGGCGGCCTCTGCGTGCTTGTCTGCCTGCGGGCGATCTTCCCCGGGCACATCGACGCGATCACGAACCCGTTCCCCGCGCGCACGGGCATGGACGGCGCGCAGTTCATGTGCTACATCCTGTTCATGCTCATCTGCGCGCCGCTCACGTACATCCACCCGCACAAGCTCAACACGTTCTTCAAGGTCTGCTCCGTCATCGTGTTCGTCAACCAGCTCGCGATGCTCGTCTGGGCGCTGGCGACAATGGGGGGCGGCTTGTCGAGCAGCGTCCTGGAGTCAGGGACGAAGCTGGGCGGCTCTGAATTGGCGTGGGCTATGTGCAGCGGTATTATGGCGCAGATCGGGGGTATTGCTGCGGGTATCCTGAACGACAACGACTTCACGCGGTTTGCGAAGACCCCAGAGAGAGAGACGGGCGATCGCTGCACAGGCTCGTGAGTGATCCTCCAGCGTCTTCGCTTCAGTGCGTCGTGGACTCATGCATCTGGGGAAGTAACCTTTCCTGTGACTGCGTTCTTGACGTCTCTGTTCGGTATCCTCATTACGGCCGCCACCGCTGACCGGTACGGCGAAGCTATATGGAATCCCCCGGATTTGCTCCTGGCAGCACAGAAGGCCGGCGGCTCTGGTTCGCGAGGCTCGACATTCTTTTGCGCGTTCGCCTGGACCATATCGCAGCTCGGTATAAACATACCTGGAAATTTGGTGCGTGCTTTGGTAGAAGTGCGCTGGTTAGTTGGTACGAATGCCGACATGTTCATCCAGGTAGCGGGGGGCGTGGACGTAGCGGCACTTTGGCCCAAGTACATCAATCTGCGCAGGGGTGCCTACTTCGTCCTCGTTGTCTCTCTGGTCGTGAACCCTTGGCAGCTACTAAGCTCGTCAAGCATCTTCCTAGAAGTGCTCAGCGCGTACTCGGTGTTCCTCAGTCCTATGACTGGTCTGGTAAGACCCAGCTGTCCTGCCCCGTCTCGCTGTGCTTATACGAATAAACACATGCAGCTCGTGAGCCAGTACTACCTCATCCAGAAGCGTTACTTCAAGGTCCCCGACCTCTACATCGGCGATAAGCGGTCAATCTACTGGTATTCCTACGGGATCAACTGGCGCGCTTTCGCCGCGCTCCTCAGTGGAGTCGCACCGTGCATCACAGGCTTCGCAGGCTCCGTATCAAACCATCGGGTCAGCGCAGCTGCTATACATATCTACAACCTCAACTACGTTGTCGGCTTCGCCATCTCGTTTGTCGTGAATTGGGCACTACACTACGCCTTTCCGGTGGCGGAGCAACGAGAGTTTGTGCGAAGAATGGAGGAGGTTGGCGCGCCGAAGCACATTGATGGGATCATTGAGTACCTCGAGGACCCGGATAGAAAGTCTACCGTTGACACTGACGATGTTGGTGTCATCGAAGAAATGGTCGGTGAAGAGAAGAGTCTTAAATTGTGCTGAAGTAGAAGAGTCGTCCCGACATCTGGCTGCGGGCCTGCGGCTCGAACTCTGATGAACTGTATCTCCTTATGTCCCTAGATACGAAACCTTAATTCGCATGCCACCAACTCACTCCCACGGCGTGTAATGGGCTGTCTTCCAATTGCATATATGCATTACTCGCACGGCGAACCATCATCGTCGCGTGATAGGTAAACGTAGAGGCCGTATAAAACGCGCTCCGAGTCTCTTCATAGATCATCCAAGTGTCCGCGCTCAACTTGGCTGAGTCCGAGGCAGAGTCAGAGGAACTGCATCTCCGGACTCTGGCCGCAATGCCGTGGGCGTTCAGTATGAATTCCTCTTTTGGAAACTTCCCTATGGCACCGTCGCTTCCACCTCGCTTCGTGTTCGCCACGATCCCACCCCCCGACTCTACGGCCGTTCGACACGACGCTCTCCTCTCATTCGGCAGTCCCCCTCCCCCTCTGCCCTCTCCCAACGCGCAAAGAGCGCTAGTTCGACCTCTAACGACCTTACGCGCACGGCTCACTGGACTTAGATTTCCTCGGTTGGGTGCAAACAAACACTCCGCCGTCTACGAGACTTGCATCGCATGATCTAGCTACAATAACTCAACGTAGTCGTAGCATCCCCTCCTCACAACTCTACATACATCTGGGGCTAGGAGTCCGCACTTCCACTGGGCACTATGCCGCAACTTTACAAGGGGTGGCTATACCCGCCCACTCGGCGCGAGGTCACACTCATTCTCTTCTCATTGACTGTCTTTATCCTATCGTATAACCTGGAGGCATCTCTGCAACTAGTAGGCGTAAAGCCGGTCAAACTTAGTGGATCCTACCTTTCAGCAATAGGCGAGTACCGCGGCGTGGCTGCCTTCGTTCCTTCCCTTCTCGCCTGAGCTTATCTGTCATGACGTCTAGGGCTGGGAGGCAACGACCCAGGATATGACAGAGATGGACGCAGACCAAAGGAATGGCGAGACGAGCTGGAGAACATCGTTGCCGGCGAGTGGGAGTGGGAAGAAGGCAAAGCGGCAGGAGTGGTGACTACTACCGCTGCGGGACCTGTCGGAACCGCTGCCATCTATAATGTTGATCTGAACAAAAGCCCTGGACGTGGTGCCAGCAAGGGGGACCAAGGCATAGGTTTGTCGGGAGGCATTAGCCCGCGGGAGCAGTTCGTCAGATGGCAGCACGACGTTCCAATTGCTACTGCAGTTGCACACGTCCCGGGTAAGCCACTACTACACACTCGAGGACCCCGTGAAGTATCTCACCTACGGGATTCGCAGGTTACACAATCATGGACAACGTCATCATGGTCAATGGGTCGTTCTACCTCGTGACCGATGATGCTTCATCATTACCGCCGCTCGAATGCATTGCTTCCTCATCACAAAACCGCGCGGACCCTCCACACGAGCACAAATGGGAGATATTGAACAAAACCGACGCAGCTCACAAGCTGGGGCCGTTCGGGGGAAGGTGCGTGTTGGTCCTTCTCTGGCATGATCTGTCTGACCGGCGACCTGCACAGGGTATTCGGCACAACATGGCTCGCACTGGATCGTGCCGAAGAGCAAGACCCGTATACGCTCCTGTCTCTTTTGCGCACACACAGCACCCTCGCCGCTCCAACACTGTCTTCATCCTTCTCGCCGGATGCACCAGGCCAGGGCACAAACGCGTCGCTGTCAAAAGTGCAGGCCCCGCTTCGATTGATCTTCCCTAACGTCCCGACATTCTCAAGCCCGCACATCCCGCTTGCCCCTGGCGTCGACCCGAAGATACATCCGGAACCTCGGGAGAAGTCGTACATAGGCATGTGCCACGTTCACTGCGATCGTCCAGCTATATTGATATGTCGTGTGTCAGGCATACATCCACTTCTGCAGAAGACTGCACTTCCCACTCTCGGCATCTGGTATACCGAAGACTGGCAGGACTTTGTAGACATAAACGCGCCCTGGATCTTCGACCGCGTCATCATCGCCGACNCGACGGCGACGAGAACAAGCCCGCATGGGCGGCGCCCTTCGTCGGGCTGCGCATGAAGCCCGGCTGGTGGACGCCCGTGCGCAACTCCCTCCTGACATACCTCCGCCTCCCGGAGCTGCAGGGCGCGGCGAGCAAGGGCTCCTTCTGGGGCAAGCCGGCGGCGCCGAAGCCTGTGGTGACGTATGTGTCCATGCAGGACGAGCCGGCAGGCGCGGGTGCGAGGCTGAGTGACGAGGACCACGCTGCCCTTGTCGCTGGGCTCCAGCGGCTCCAGAGGGAGGACGTGATCAGCGAGGTGCACGTCGTCAAGGGTAATGGGAGCGTCGGTGTGCACGGGTGGGAGTGGGCGGAGAGGATGAGTGCTATTGCGCGGTCGAGTGTAAGTGCTGATGTCGAACGTTTCACATGTGTCGGTGGGCTCACACAGGCGCCGTAGATCGTCCTGGGCCCGTATGGATATCATCTCGCCGACAGTATCTTCATGTCGCCATCAGCATGGCAGGATCGGGATGGCGTCGCAGTTGCCACCAGGGCACCAGGAGAGATCGAGCAAACGAAGGCGGCGCCGCTTCTCATGGAATTCTTCCCCCCTGGCACTTTCGTGCCGGATCAGGAATTCGCTGTCCGCTCATTGGGCATGCGCTATGTTGGATGGTGGAACGAAAGGTGAGAGTTTCGCGAGCTGTTGCACAGGATGTATATTGAGTTCTGTGCAGGAAATTTTCGAGCAAAGTGCTTCCACCCGTCTCTCAAGCTACGAACCCCAGCGAACGAGTGCCCGTCCGGGTAGACGATGTCGTGCAGTTCATCCGAGATGAGACCGCACACCGGACAATACCGTGACCTTAGATCCCCCGCAAAGTCTCCACTAGAGCGTACCTGAAACCACATGCGTAGCGTATATAATTCGTCGAATTGACATTGTCCTTTGTTCCGTCGCAGACGTTCCCGTCATTGAACAGTTGTAGTACATTACACATGTAGTCCTTGAGCAGCGTACTAAGCCTCCGATTCCGACAGGGGTGTGGCCTCCGCCCCCCACCTGACCCGTTCACTGGCTTGGGAGCAAGCAACGATCGGCAGAGAGCTTGAAGTCTGCGTCGGAGCGTGTGAGCATATATTCGAGACTGCCCTCGGCACCACTTACCATTGCCCCACCACTGCGGGAATTGATAGGCAGTGCCAGCCGCCCCGAAGATTGCCTGAGTTTGAGGCGGTATTCATGAGTGGCGAATCTCGTATATGGGATTAGGTACTTACGAAGTTCAAGATGAAGATGACGACCTGGGTACCTGCATCCATGGCCGCTGCGACGAGGTAGCTACGGTGAACCATTTGAGCGGGCTGTGGCAGTTGCCTGAACTGTGTAACTTACTTATACTCGACGAACCATCGCGGGTAGTGGGTACGCAACCACCATTGGGTGAAGAGTCCAATGACCTGGGTTGTGCTATGTCTCGGGTCAGCGAAGCGTTGGACCGCAGACGTATGGAACATTCACTTGATGTAGCTGGTGATACCGCCGTAAATGTCTCCCGCGTACTACAGTGCCGTCAGTATCGTGGCGAAGAGTAGAGGGGGCAGGCCTACCTGACATATGATGCTAGCGTTGAAGTACTGGAAGCCAACATTCGGCCATATGCGGTGCTGAAAGAAAGGCCGTCAGACTTGGTCCTCTCAATGTGCCAGAGCACCTACCGCGATGTAGAAGGGGATGGGAAGGAACAAGCCGATGGCCAGGGAAATTGGCACCATACGATATAGCGACTGACCACTGAACATGTGGGGGCCCAGGGCGCCCCAGGCGACCGCGCTGGCTGTAATAAAGTCAATTATCGCGAGAGAATGAACGTCTTGGGGGACGCACTGTTGTATACCTCGACGTTGTAACCTGACCAGAGCCTGAAGATCAGATGTAAGCACGCGAACCCCACATGTTCGTCTTCGTGTCAACGTACCGAGTACCAGAAACCGACAAAATTGCTGCATGAATGGGTCAGCAAATAAATCCTGTCAGGAACATAGTTCGCCACACACCATCTCTCCGGGAGTTCATGATAGAGATTGTGACTACGTCTGTAACGGAACGATATAGTCAGTATCGTGAAAGCGCTCTGTTACAGTGACTGACAATTGAGAAGCGCTCCAACAACGGTACCTATCCATCACTGCTCAGATAGATATCTGACACTCATGTTTGGTGGAGCTTACCGGCCGCCTGCATGCAGAACGTTACTCGCGGCGCAAGCTTGACATATTGCCCAAGTTTGAGGTCTTGCAGGAAGTTGAGAGCCTGCACCACCGACTGCCCTCCGTATAACGCGCCGTACATATTCGCGACCGGGCTTCCGGGAACAAGATAAGCTGAGAAGTGCTATCAGCGTGTACCCACCTTCTCAGCATTTGCAACCAAACATACCTGTGATCATCTCGTAGAATGCGGTGGTTTGGCTCTGAAATCCAATCAAAGCAGACAGGATACCGTATAGGGCGGTGAGGATGAAGGACAGGATGAGGATGACTGTCAGGGCCCACCACGGGAGGCCAGAGCCTCCGGTATAGTTGGCTGTAAATACATCCGTAAGTACAGCACTGCTGTCTGCTTCTAACACTCACTAGCTTGGGCAGTTGCGTATGCTCCGACCAGAACGGCCACATACCACCAGCGAGGTATCTGTTTATAAGCCTTCATCTTGTCCAAGTGCTGGAGATTGGATAGGCTTGAGAAGATGTAATGAATGGAGGGTACAAAAAGCTTACAGGGTCATTCACAATCACTTCGACTCGTTTGCGAGGGTTCAGCGACAGGAAGAAAGGCATAAGATCCCGCCAGTGCCACAAGCCTACATGGGTGAAGAGTGCGCCCACGGAGAGGTTGGACGCAATGAGGCCCCAGGCGAATGTGCCAGACAGAAACGCAGGCTGTTTGAACGATGAGAACCACACGAGGTTGACGCCAAGGATTGGAACTTACTCCAAGCTCAGCATACTTGGTAGCGTCGAACTTGCCGTCGGTCAAGATCGCTGACTGATCATATGTCGTTCCATTTGCGTTCTGTAGGGCGTTGATAGATCATTAAATGCTAGGAAGTCGTCGACTGGGATGTGCTCACGAAAAGGACCTGGCTCATGAAGGGGAACGACAGCGATCCCCAAACGTTGCCGTAGTACAGCGCCGACATTATGATATAAGCCAGGAAAATACCGATGTCGATGTTGAGCTGGTAGGACAGCGGTGCCCAGAAGCAAAGACTGTTGATAAGGTTCCAGTCGAGGCACAGCGACAGCATACCCATGCCCTCGTTACTGGTGGCGCCGCCGAAGATGTTCCGTACCACTGAGCTACGGTTGTCGGCAATGCAGAGAATCGATACGCCGCTGAGGACGGGGAACATCCCTGATAGTGGGAAGAAGAATGAGCAACGCACCGCCCCGGCTATCAGACAGAAAGTAGGTGCTTACACTCCGGTACGATCTCCCAGCAGAATAGAACCGCGAATACGATCCAGAAGACGCGCACACGCTTTGAAGATAGCTGCTTGTCGTAGTGCAACGCCTGGAACAAGTTAGCCGTTTGGACTGTGGACAGATGTCAGAAGTTTGTCATCATCGTCGAGGTACTGTAGGACATACTGGAAGCGGGCCAGAAGCACTTGGTAGGCTTGACTAGGATGTCCTGGAGCAGTCCGGCGAAGCCATATCCGATGAGCTGGGACCCAAGGAGTGTAAAGATCGCGATGCCAGCATTCTAAAAGTGGGGTTGTGAGTCAATTGCTAGTTGCCGGGGTGTTGTGCGCGTGCGATGCGTACCATGGTATGATCATAAAATACTGTGTGATCAAATGTGATGGTCAGGGCGTTGCCTGGTAACGAGCTACTCTATATTACTCACGTTCCTGTACCGCAATGACTTGGATAGCGGTGGCCGACGTGGACGCCGTGGACGCCATGATGACAATCGCCGCGTGCTCCTTGACTGTTAGGCGGCTGTTGTCACGGAGGTAATCCAGCACGATGGTAGGGGAACTCACTGTTGAAGGGTCCCGGGTTGATCCAGCGGAAAATACCTTTCGAGGGCAGCAAGGTGTGCATGGCATTTCCAAGGGCGAAGGACAGGATGAGGAGCAGCAGGGACGAAACAGAAAGGTTCTGAGGCTTGAAATAATAAATCTGTGCGAGCACTCTGTCGTCGGAGCGCAAGATGAGTACAACTGTGAATGGTGAGGCGAGTGGTACTTACGCTCCGAAGGCTGAAAAGCCGAGACCAAGGAAGATAGAGCGGAATGTGACTGCAGGCAGCTCCGGATAGTCCGCTGTCGTCAGGACCTGCAGAGATGAACAGTGAGAAGTACTAGCATTGCGATTGGGTCCGTCCATACCTTCAGAGCTACTTCATACGGCTCCTGGACCCGAGGCTCGTCGGGAGAGTTGGCTTCATCAATCGAGTCGGAGGAGCGGTCACTGTCAGGCTGAGAAAGAAGAGTTTCGACGCTACGAATGTGTCCGCCTTTGAATTCTTCCGTCGACCACCGGGACTTGTCTTTCGGGGGGCGCGTAGAAATCATGGCTCCTAGTGGAATGTCGTGACCCGACAGTGTTCCTTCCATGGGACAAGGACGCTAACAAGAGGGAGTAGAATCAAGTAGATGGGTTAGTCAAGAGAAGCGTAGAAAAAGGGAAGCCCGGATGAGGAGTCCGTTCAAAGAGCCTTTCATCTTATAGTACGCGGATGAGGGTCGGTGCGGGAAGCAGGCCGCCTCGCTTCTATCCGCGACTGCGGCATTCCGCAGGACGACAACCAGGCTCCTTCATCACTTCATCAACAGTCGTCCCGATACGAAAGGTGAACAGCCACTTGGTATACAGCCTCAACTCTCGAGGTAGACGTGCAGGTCCCCGTTTGAACGACATAATCGCCTGCACGTGCAGGGCGGCGCATCACGAAGACGCTAGGCGGTGGGATACACGTCAGGAAAGACGCCTGAAAGACCCGGCTCCTCGCAAGCGGTTTGCTGGGCCCGTGTTGAAGTGCGGCACTGGCATCAATTGTGAGGCTTACGTCTATTACATGAGACTTGGAGAGAACTCACTGTCAACCTCGTCGGTACCCCCATCAGGTTCAGCAACGCTTATAGGCGTTCGCTGTCACTTCTTATGCGAAAGTGCGTGGACTGTTGGCGGTAAGCACTTGTAGGGTTTCCCTGGTCAATGTCATTCCAGGTCATGTCAATGGCCATGACAGCATCCGTCATATTTCTTGGCACGCAATAGACACCAGTCGATTGCGACACGGTGAGAACTCGTAACATCCGCGCATGTTGCTGTGCATTACATCCGACACACTACGCACCATTGCAGAGCTTATCCCCGCGTAGGTTCAGAGATAGGTCATTCTCGACATCTGTATATACCAGTCGTGACTCAGCTCAATGGTATGTGAGACGACGTACCTTATCATCTGGGAGGTCGAGAACGGGGCCGTGGTATCATACGCAATTTCCGTGGGCTTCTCGTTGCGTTTCTGAAAAGATGTACACACCGGCAATTGTAAATATGACATGCGTGGCACCTGAGGTGTTGGCCAACAGGATCTTCTGAACTGCGGGACGTCAGTGAGAAGGGCTCTCTTTACGAAGTAGTTCTAGCACTCACTTGAACATAGGAATTGGCGTATGATATGATTCGTCTTTCCTGGGCTAATTTCGCCGACTCAGAGGCACGACAGATGGATCACCTTTCGTGACCAATGGCAGCTTGTACGAAAAGCTACACACCAAATGTCGTCGTAAGGTCTGTGGCTCGGCCACGCTAACACTCCCCGGGCTGTGCCCGTACTGCTGTATCCTGATTTAGCCCTGAGCTGCGCCTTCTGATGCGCGCAGTCCTACCAGCCAACTTCCGAGGTCAGCCTATTCTGAGCGCTTCATCAGAAACATTCGAATGCATACCAAGGTCATTCACCAAGAGACATAACTTAACCGTCCGACCGCTTGCCCCAGTGCGACGGTTCCGTCCGACACGTTGCCGCATCATCAACTTTAACAGCGCAAGTTGACGAGTAACAGCTAGAGTATTGCCTGGCTAAGCCCATGGCCCTTGAATACGTATTGCATTCCTCTTGAGAACCTTGGCTCAGTCGAGGTATGTTGTTTCCAAGAAGCAACGCTTCGTGTAGCAGTCTAGTCATCCGGTAGCGGAGGTATCAGGCCGCGACCGATCCACTGAGAGGCTCAACTTCGCGCGGTTCGCCATCAGTGCGCAGTTGCCTAATTTGGAGCATCGGTGGCGTTCAATGATTTGAGTTCGTCAGCGCTCAGGCCCTCCTCAGTGTCCTCACGACCACTAGTGTATAGCACTCTGCAATCCCTGGCTGCGGTCGCATATGCAGCAACCCCGGTTTGCGCAGTTCTTTTTGTGAATTTACCCTGCTGATAGGGCTTTATGTCGGACACAGCCTGTCTCATTACCGTGAGTTTGCTAACCAGGCTGTATCGAGCACGCAGCCACAGTCATGTAGTGGCGCAGGAGCGTGTTGGCCGTATCACAAGAACGAATCACGTACGCTAAGGTGCGTGTTTCGCAGACATTGCATTGCATCTATTTTCTACGCCCATCTGAAGATAGATCTGCAAGGTATCTAGATCACCTGCTCATGGTAGCTACTAGCTGATCAAATGTCTGCATAGTGTACATACTGTGATAACGGTGAACAGCCTGAGCCTCCTGGCCATAGTCGAGGGCCACAGGCTCAACAAACTCGTATGCCCCGGAATCGATCATTTTATCTAAGTCGATGCATTGCTTACGGATGAGAGCGTCGCAGGGCCACTGGAAGGTGACATCGTCCTCCCAGGGATCTAATACCAGCCATGGATCTGCATCGCAGCACTGGCAGGCTTTTGTATTCGTGTGACTCCTTTCTCTGTCTGATGATTGGCTCATCACGGGGCCCCTGTTCCCGAGCACTCAGCTGATCTTCAGGCTCTTGACAGGCTCATGTACTACCGCTTCGAAGGTCCCAAGCCGACCAGCCTCGAAAGATTATTACTCTGTTCTTCTATCCCCGCCCCCAAGGCACCTGCGCTCAGTTTGATTCCCATGCCGTCGGCAACCGCGCACGTACACAGCCTCGGGCGTTCACTGCGGCTGCCATAGCGGGGACTTCAGTACCGTGGATGTAACTGGTACAGCCTAATACTACGGCCTTGTGATCAGTTGAGTGCTCCATACGTCCATCGTCATACCTTTCTCTTGATTGCATTGAGAGTAGCACCCATGTCGTGTCCGGGCTGCGGTATACCCGGTGTTACCTTGCCTCTCACGGCGCTCCTACTGACGTCGGAGTCAGCCAGTGCATCCCAAGCGCGCGCGGACCACAGGCCGGTTGGGGAGTGAGTAGGCAATCGTCTGCTTCAGTTTCTTTGCCTTACTCATACAACGAAGACACCAATATGCGCGTTTCGCCAAGCATCACTCTCGATAATATGTCGGAGAATGTGCATCTCGGAGGATCCGCTGGAGAGACGAGCACAATTTCCATCGTCGAACACGATATATGTCCCAACCTCGAGCCCGAGCTTGACATTACTCGTCCTACGTAAGTACAGCCCACTCGCCCCCCACCACTCTCCTGAAGTGTTTATGGTGCATACCATCATCTCCCCATGCACCCTGGCATTCGAGATCTGGGACGACATCATCGCCCTCCTCGCAAACAATCCCTCCACACTCACCGCATGCGCACTCACCTGCCAGGCTTTCCTCCCTGCCGCGCGCACACACCTCTTCCGCGTCGCCCACATCGACTCCCCCTCTCGCCTCACGACGCTCGAGGCACTGCTCGGGACATCCCCCGGTCTTAAGCGGAACATCCGCACGCTTACAGTACGCGGTCGGAGCGATGGTCAAGAACACCGCGCGGCGGACGGCTGGGCGAAGCTGGCGATCCGCCTTGAGCGCCTCACTTGCGTGCGTCTGCGGGGCTTCACGCTGGAGCAATCCGAGGATGTGAGGCGCACAGGCCTGCCCGAGGTGACTGGCATGTGGTTAGAGGGTATGCGAAGTGCACAAGACGACCTGCGTGCACTCGTCCTGGCGTGCCCCAAATTATCCACACTCTATATCAACGACACGAGCGAGGTCACGAAGGACACCGACATATTCCCAGCCTCACGTTCTCCTTCCTTCCAACATCTTGATACCCTCGTATGGCACGTTCCCTCGCTCCCGCAGCTCTTGCAGTCCCGCCAGATCGACGAAGCACCACCGACACTGCCTCTCCTCATCGCGCAGCACCTCAAAACCGGCGTGGCGATCCCCTTACGCCGCCTCGCCGTCGGCCACAACCTCCGCATCAGCGCCGCCACTCGGAGCGCAGTCAAGGAGCTCGTCTCCGCAGCAGGCGACACGGTGGAGAGCCTTGTCCTCCGGCTCGAAGACCTCGGCGAGGGCCGCCCACCCGACGACGTCCGCGGCGCGCTCCTGCCTGACCTCTCAGAGAGCCGTCGCCTCAAGACGCTGCATATCCTAGCAGTAGGCTCTGCGTGGTTCGAGATCCACGGCGGGCTCGCGGCGGTCGCGCATGTGCTCTCGACGGTGCCACTGGACCAGAACGCGCTGCAGGACGTGGTTATCCACCTGTTACCGTACGTACCCAGCGCACAGCGCGACTGGGGCGTTGCCGCATGGGTGCAGCTCATGGACGCCCTGGCGGCGTTCATGCGCGTGTACTCCCGCGTGCGGTGCACGCTCTGCCTTGATTTCTCGGATAACTTTGGGGGGAGGCCCAAGCCGGAGGAGGAGAGCCATATCGCTGCGTACGTGGAAACACTGACGAAAGTGTTGCCGGCCTGTCAGTTGGAGGATGATCATACTTCGCGGGCTTGTCGGGTAGGGCTGATTTGGCAGACATACTTCAGAGCATGGGAATGTGAAGGTGCGGCGCAGGCCTATCCCACAAATGGCTATGTAGGCGAAGCCATGGGCGCGCCTGGGTGGTACTACTCATCACGTTACTGCGCCCCGTAGCTGTCGGGATGAAGTTGTGTGAGGCGCGCCTTTGCGGTAGTATGCTATCTTCGTACGTCCACATCGGATCTGTGCGCGTGTCTGTGAGCTGTGAAATGATGTCTCCGTCGTTGTACTTCAAATGCCAGACTACAGCCCACAAGGAAACTATGAAGCCGAGTGACAAGGATACAAGCTGAGCCCACAGGCCACATCAGTTCCCACCATCCATTTACAACGGTTGTTTATTCGGGATACCCTCGTTTTCTATCATTGGCGACAATCATTTCAACGCGCTGTTCGCTCAGCCGAAGCCCATGATACAGCCAATGCACTCTGTGAAGTCTTCAGGCGCCAATGTGGAGGACTTGCCGGAGTGGTTGATCGCCACCGTACAGAAAGCCCGAGAGTAAGACCGCACCCTGACTGAGGGTGTGAAGACAATGCTAGCCTTCGGGTACCATGCCATTCCTGTGCAATTCAACCGACGAGCCGCGATCGCAGATATGAGGGAACGGTGCCTTGAGCTGCGGGGACAAGGGACTCGCACCGCGGTACACCAGATCGCTCGAGGGCAGTCGCATAACTCACCTGCCTCCTTCTCTTTTGTTCCCAGCTAATATTCCTGAACACTGTGCTGCCTCGCCGCGGAATTGAGTTGTGGAGGAACCGGCCGTCGCTGGACGCGGTCAAGTGCTTCAGGAGGTGGCAAGTTTGAGATTTGTCTCTGGCGCGGAGCTGGGGCCAAAATTGCCTCGCAATATAGGGGTTGGGCGGTAAAAACCAAATGAGATTTTCCGCTCAGGCATTGCTGGCTGCAAGGGTGGTTGTGGTGATCGCGATCCTTCGTGGTGGAGGATGAAGACAAGCAAGGCGGATTGGAGGCGAGGTAGCGACCCGATACCAAATATGGAAACACCGAGATGTATCCGAGTGACTCGGAGTCCCCTCTCCCCGTCGCGCCCATGGGCCGCCTTGAATGCCTTCCTCCTCGCTTTCTCCCCTCCTACGTCTTTCACAATACATTCCTTAGTGGCCAGGAACACGACTCTCGAATGTCTTCGTAAGTCTAGGTCATCAAGAGCATACGTTGCCATCGTACCCGAGAATGGACACACTACCTTTCCGTGCTCGTTCCGTTCCGCGCGCGGACACGGACCTCGACCGTCCGGCACTGCATTGGATGCGGAAGCAAATCTCGCTGCTATAAGAGAACAGAGTCTCGCCCTTGAAGTTCGCTTGCTTCTCACCGATCTATCAACAACTCGATCTCCATCAGCGATATCATTTCTACATAACCAAGTGCGTCCAAAGCAGCATTCAGCATGACGAGCACAGTCTTCACGCAGCAGTTCCTAGGGAAACCCCACATGGACGCGCTTCTCAGCTCGTTGGAATTGGAGGCATCATACCCTCATGCCCTTCCATTGGAGGTGATTCATGAAGTGAGCGACCTTCCCTTTCCTTGTCATCTTTGCGCTCATGGTCGCAGGGTATACGTTGTTGCACAGTTTGAAGCCATTCCTCACTAACGATTTGTGTGCTACGATAGTCTTGCTATACGCTTGCGTAGGGGACGCATCCCTCGCGGCGTCGTTATCCCTGCTCTGCAAAACCACGTGCGAATGGTTGCAACCCGTCCTCTATCGCTCCGTCGTCCTTACATCCTCCAGGCGCATCAGCGCGTTCGAACGGACACTCCGCCACTCTCCCGACGTTTCATCCATTGTACGGAACCTATGGATAGGCCCTGACAGCACGCACACGCAGCATGACATCTCCTACGCTTCCTCCGCCTGGCCTGTGACGCTACTGCACCAGATCCTCGTCAAGTGCACCAACGTCAATAGCCTCGCCCTCATCAACTTAGCACAACACCTCATGTACCGCATTGTCGGCATCGTACCTGCGAACGTGACTTCCATCCACGCCGGCCCGGTCCACGGTCACTTCGACATCCGTCACCTACGCTGCGCGGCCGGCCTAGAGCGCGTGACGAGCATGGACACGTATCTCTCGGACTGGGAGGTCCAGGAGCTCGCGAGCGCGCCATTCCTCCGGAGCTTCCGGCGGTTCTACAGCACGCGCACGGCGATCGAGTATGCGTTCGACCAGCTTGCGGCGGTGCGCGGCGGGCGCGTGCTCGAGACGATGGAGATCGTGTGCTGTACGGGCGCGGGGGACCTCGAAGGCACGCTGGACATTCTGAAGGACCTTGCACGCGGGCGCGAGGGTAGCGACGACGATCGTGTGGTGATCAGTGCGAGGACGACCCGCACGGAAGACGGCCGCGCGGATGGGATACGCGCGTTTTACGACGACTGGGTCGATAACCTGGATGCTGGTGGACCGGATTGTGTGGCTGCGGGAGCCTATCGTAGTGTGCGTACTGCCCCTTTGGTTGTGCGACCTCTGGCTTACAGAAACATACTTTGCAGGTGTGGTGCAAGGCTGCTTCCTTTGCTGGGGATTCGTGATTGCATGTGGGTCTTGTGAGTCGACCAGCACGCATCGACGGCATCTATGGGACGGGGTGCCGCGCATGTATCTTAGGCGACATGTCCGGCCCACCGTGTTGGCGACTCAAATTGCAAATGTATGCGACCCTGTACTGGAGCTAAGGATCCTCTGTCATCTCTTTTATTTGAAAACCATTGGGTGTGCTTGTTCCGCTACACCTTTTACGAGACTCTCTACGTATGAGTCCGGGCAAATCATGCGGTGCTGCGCCGTTATTCGGTGAGCTCGTTAGGGGACTCGTTAGCCATAGTGTTTAGCCATGTCTCTTAGACCGGCAGACCTTTCGCTGTGACGCTGCCTTTGACAGCCACAGTGTTGCCGGTGTTCGATGTCAGAACGGCCTTCTTCTAGCGAAGTTCTAATTGCGATTTGTCTGTTGGGAAGTGAAACCCTGCTAACCCTCGTTCGTTCACAGACAACACCCTTCCCTCGCTGGCGCTGGGTGCTGCTTACGGGCAGTGGTGCGCGATGGGGCCGCTGTCAATGTCCTGAGTGCGTACTAGTGCACTCCGAATGCTAGTCGCGCGGTGGCGCTGATACGGTTGTAGAACTTCAGAAGTCAACAGGACGATATCATTGTGCCTACGAATTGCGGGCTTCAATCGGACATCTGGCTGGGACGCGACCTTCGTTCCAGGGACGACTGCCGCCTGTATGATGAACTAAACGTGTCAGTATATGAAACGTACGTACAAGGCGGTATTACATACTCAAAACTACTTCCCAGCCAACGTGGTGGGCACACCCGCAGAATGGAGTGCGGGTGCCCCGTGGAGTAGGTTTGTCGTCATCGCCGAGCGCGCTATCCTATTACTCCATGTGCGATGGTTCGTATTCGAAGTCGCACTTGTGCATAAAAGTTTGCGAGGTGAGCGTATATCCTCAGCCGTTCCTTCCTCCGAGTTGATCATGCTGCTAGGCACACTCGACAGTTTTCTGCTCGCCCTCTTCTTCTTTCTGCTGTACAAAGCCTACGACAGACTGAGATCGCGTAGTGCTCTGCTACTGCCGCCAGGTCCCTGTCGACTTCCTATTATCGGAAGCGTCCACCATCTCCCATTGGAGCACCAATATGTCACCTTCATGAATTGGAAAGAGACTTATGGTGTGTCAATATCTCTAAATTTCTATCCACAAGCATACTAAATAAGATACGCACATAGGCGACATCGTATATTTACAGATCTTCAATAGACCATCCATCGTGCTCAACTCAGCGAAGGCAATGGATGATCTGCTCAGCAAGCGCGGGTCGAGGTACTCAGACCGGCCGGATACAATCTTAGTGACGGAGACGTACGTATGATACCGTCTGCTCACGTCGGGCACACGTCTGTGGCGGAATCGGCTCACTCGTTTCTTGTTGTTCGCTAGTCTCGGATTCACCCACAACGTCTCTCTCATGCATTACGGACACCAATGGCGTCGCCAGCGCCGTTGGTTCCAAACAGCGTTTCAGACTGCCTCCGCGCTAGAGTCATATACCGAGCTTCAACACCGAGAGTCCACGAGACTCGTATCCGACATCATTGACATATCACAACACTCGAAGAAGAAAACAGGCCTCGAAATAGGCAATGCAGTATTCTCGGCGGTGAAGCGGTATGTCCCATGCTATTCTCTACTTTGTGCTCGTTATATGTTTCAATAATATAATCCCCCAGATACGTCGGTTCGTTGATGTTGGAGATTGCCTACGGTCACCCTGTCAGTTCCCTCGATGACGAGTTCATCGCCCTCGCCGACAATGCCTTAGCTGGTATGACAGAAATGGGGGCTGCTGCCTCCAGCCTGATAGACATTTTTCCAATCTGTGAGTGTCTAAATCTTCGTGACTTGCCAATGAATCATATCAATGCAAGATTAATAGTGCTTTATGTCCCGGCGTGGCTGCCTGGTGCAGGGTTCAGGAAGAATATAAATGAAGTGCGCAAGCTTGTGCGTCAGATGATCGACATACCATTCGAGCGCGTATACGAAGCTGTGGTATGTGTTTTTTTGCTGCCATCAACCGTAGCATCAGAGATACGAGACGAATGTGACATTGTCTCAGAGAAGCGGAAGTGCGCGCCCTTGCTTTCTCACGAAGCTGCTCGACGACTGCACCATTGACGGGCAGCTCTCTGACAACGACAGAAAACACATAAAAGGTGCTGCTAATATTGTATATGCGGGTGCGTTTCGCGTACTATGAAGCACTCGCTGCACACGCTGACGTAGTTGCTGTGCGATTAGGGGGAACGGATACGGTACGGGGTGTATTCCGTTCGATCTATGGATATGCAGCTGACTGTTATGTAGACGGCGACGACTTTGACCACGCTGATGCTCGTCCTTACCCAATATCCATATGTGCAGAAGAAGGCTCAGGAAGAAATCGACAAGGTCACGGATGCCGAGAGGTTACCTCATTTCAAAGATCGCACATCCATGCCATATATGGAGGCCCTTTTGAAGGAAGTGTACAGGTGCGCATCACTCAATCAGTTTTTAATTAGAACTTGACTACTTTTTTGCGTCGTCGCGGTGCCGATGTAGATGGAACCCGCCCTTCCCGCTTGGTATGTGATCAATGACGGTCAACGACCAGAGGTGAATTTGAGCCCCACTCACGACGTGGTCTTGTCGGTAGTCTTACCGCACCGAGTCGTCGAAGCAGACACCTACGACTCGTACTCGATCCCCGCTGGAACGATGATCATCCCAAACATATGGTAAGAACGGAACGGCTTGAACGCTGGCAATGCTCCCACCTACCTCTATCGCTCACATCTCCCTGTGGCAATGTAGGGCGGTTCTCCGTGATCCTGCCATCTATGCAGAGCCGGAAGTGTTCAAGCCAGAGAGGTTCCTGTACGAGAAGCCCGAGCGAGATCCGCAAGATTTTGTCTTCGGCTTTGGGCGGCGGTACGTGGTCACTATAGTGTTCCTGGTAGGCATCAGCACGCTGAGTCGCGCCGTTACGCAGTGTGTGTGCTGGCCAGCAATTCGCGGACGCCTCGATCTGGCTGGCCATAACACGTATACTGGCAACATTCGACATCACCATGGCGCGGGACCCTACGACGGGCGCGGAAGTCCCGTTCGCGCCTGACTTCGCGTCGGGCATGGTGCGGTAAGCGCGGTTACCTGGGTGTTGGTTTACACTCGGTCGGTAGCACCTTGCTCATTTGTGATTAGTCATCTACACCCCTTCCCCTTCGACATTAAGCCGAGAACGAGCAAGGCAACGGAACTATTCACGCGGATGCAAGAGATAGGTTGATTCCCACAATGGCTGTTCTCTCGAATTTCTCCTCTGTAACTGTTGTTGTTTGCATAACTGTATCAGTACCACGAAAAGGAAGTTTTGCCACTTGCGCAGTTTGGTATCGATGATGAGGCTTCTCGTCTGTTTTCGGGCAGGTGTACCGAATAACTCGCGGAAGACCGAGTGCTCGCTTTACAACACACTCAACAATATACCTTCGACCTCCTATACGAAATCAATGGATGGAGTGAATCCTAGTGTCAGCTCCTAAGGGGCTGTTCGAGGCCAGTAATTGTAGCGTGCGTCCTCCGGAATGAGCTGAAGCAATCACATACAGTAAATCCATCCAGCTTCGCCATCGCATAAGCCATGTATAACCAGACAGCCTTCAACGTAGAATAAAACAAGATATCAGCATTTTATATACACACTGTTCACGGGTGACCCTGCTCTTCCTACAAAAGGCATTGCCCTCAGCGACCCAGACCGGCTTCGAAACGATTGCAACAGAAGAAGAAACACGATGCCTGATGCTTAGCGTGAGCACAAATATTCAGCCAGGATAATCAGTCGATCCTCCTTGAATGGTTCGGAACAATCGCCCACAGGCACAGCAGGAAGCCCATCATCGACACCAGCCTACAGAACAATGTCAACGGTGTCCAGCCTACAACCCGAGATGGTACGTACAGCGGCTGGAGAGTCTTGATACCCTGCTTGTTCGCCAACAAGCCCGTCAGGAAAGGCAGGAACGCACTGCCCGCCTGGCCGAAACCCGCGATCCAGCCGATGCAACCTGTGAGGAGCCACGGCGGGAGGATGCGCCCGGAGTGGTTCATCACGATCGGGTAGATGGGCCCGAGGAAGAGGCCGACGAAGGAGACGGCGACGGCGCCCCCGATGAGCGAGGGCACGAACCAAACGATGAACTCGAGGCCGATCGTGAGGAAGATGTAGAGGAAGATCACGTAGCGCTCGCCGACCTACGGAGGGTGAGATGGGCGGATGTGAGGTGTGGGTGCGGGTGCGGCTTACCAATTTGTTGACCCAGAGGAGCAGGACGCGGCCGAGCATCAATCCTGCGTGGATTTCTCAATACCACCCGCAACACAGCTACAGTGATATTGCGTACCTCCGAAGAAGCCGGACGAGATATAACCAGCGGACGGCCCGCCGGAGCGCACGTCTTGCACGTATGTGACGATCCACCCTGTCATCAAGGCAACAAGGTCAATGGCTGCCAGAGGGATGCGTTTAGCACGTCTCCTGACCTCCAACAGTGACCTCGATCCCGACGTAGATGAAGATGAACAGCGCAAGAAGGTGGAGTGCACGCAGGCGGAAGATCTGCTTGTACTTCCCACCACCGTCCCCAGAATCCTCGTTCTGCGTCTGCCCCAGCTCGGCGAGACATTCTAAGCGCCGTTCAGCGCGGTGATAAGTCTCAGCACGTTGGACAATGAAAGGATGGACTCACCGTCCTGAGTGCGAAATCGGAGAACAGTGCACTGAGCAACCAGATTGATCGTGGCGACGCCCAAGGAAGTCAGGTAGTGATAAGACCAGTGACGCTGCTCAGCGAATTGCGTCGCGATGAGCGGAGAACAGAAAGCGCCTAGTCCTATATACTAAGTTTAAGCGGTGCATGAAACGGTACGGGCGAGCGCAACACCCGCCATATACAGCATGCATGATGCCCATCTTCGTCTCTGTTCCTCCACTGAAGCTACTGACATAGCTGTTGGCTCCGGCATCCTATGAAGCACGTGTGAATCGCGTTCACCGTGCATCCGTTTCAAATTGGTATGCCCTGGCGTACCTGGAGTGCTAGGCCGAACCCGTTGACGAAGTACCCGAGTATGAAGGCGGGGAAAGGAGGGGCAGTAGCCTCAATCACGTATCCAATCACCTGTGCAATGGCACCTATGCAGCAGAGAGTTAGATAGTATGCGTGGTTGTGCGTGTCACCGAGTCACCGTGTACCGATTGCCATGACCTAGACAAAGTCAGATTTATATTCCGACTGTGTAGCAGTCTGTCCTACCCAACCAAAACCGAGGCGATCTGTCAGAGCAACATTCGCTCCGGCTGCAAGCAGAAACCCCTGCCGCGCGTCATTTTGAGATACACATCAATGAGGACGCAAAGGCATCGCGAACCAAGCAGTTGAAGACGAAAATCAATGACACCAGGGTGAAATTCACCTGGGGCATAATAAGCGAGGAAAACAAGCTCATAGGTTCCTATAGCAGACATACATGGTAGACCTCTTGGATGCGAGGGAGCAGTGGGCCTGTGGTGCCGTCGTTCCATCCGGCCAAGAACAACGCGGAACACATAGTGGCGAAGTGGATCTGTAGCTTCCGGTTCAAGAGGCGTGGGTCTACCTCGGATTCGGGGGCAGTGGCGCCCGAGCCTTTTGCATCTTGTGCCTCTGTCGTCGTGACATTTGCGTGTCGTGAGGTTGATGCGCCGTCCTCACTCTTGCGGATGTCACGGAGCTCAATGGACTCAGGGCGACCGTCGATTTTGACCGCAGGAGACTCTGGGGGATATGGGACTCGTGTGCTCAAGCCGATCGAGCTCGAGGCCGCGGCTACAGAGTCATGCACTACCATGCTGCTCTAGCGCGAATTGGGAGGCGATCTCGGGCGTGCTATTAGCAGAAGGCTGACCAAAAATGCACAATCAGGGAAGGGTAGCCAACATTCGAACCACTGACCACTAAGCACTTACGCCTTCTCTTTTTGAGTCAGTATCCGAGTTCGGTGGTGCGCAAGTGTTTTGGTAGCAAATGTTTTCCACTGCTTGTACTATCGTCTTCGGCGCAGAGACTTTGGGGAACTTAGCACTGGAGGCAGTATGCAAGCTGTGATAGGGGTCGAAGAGCTTCAGCGAGGGTCTATGATCACCGACCCGGAGTGACGTGTTCGTACGTGTCCTTTCCATGCCAAGATGCCTTTAAACCCTGCCACGTCGTCTAGATCTTTGCATCTACCGCGTTGCGGTATCAGCGGTGCTGTACAGTGTAGTTCTTTGAAATCTTGCTATTGTTAAAGCGCCGCCGAACGTTTGAACATCGGAAGTCCATGATTCAACACGAGCTATCCGAGGTTGATCCGCTCCCGAAAGTGAGAGCCCTAGCACTGGCAAGCTCGATATAGTACTACTTACGGAGCCTGCTGGTAACTTTGGTCCGGTTTTAAACTTTTCCAATGCACGCGCACCGAGATGAGTCTCTGAGATAGGCCGGACCACACAAAATTCAAACCATCGTGCTTAGCCGAAATAATATCCGTTGCGTCGAGCGGTGGCGGAGGCCGGTGGCGCGAGGCGTTTAACCTCGGACAAGCGGGCAACCGTAGTGGCTGAGATCCCAGCCCGATTCAGGTGGCAAGATTTTCGTACGGGGCGCCGAATGGCTCGTTGCTTTTGACTTCCAGGCTCTCTTGCTAGTTTACTGCCCTACTTCACATCTACCATCAGCGCAGGCAGTTTCCAGGTCGTAAATATTGTCGCTTTCTCCGTACCCAGTTCGAGACTGATGAAGTCAAACTTCCAGGTGCGCATTACTGCGGCTCGGCTTCTGCGTCAGCATATTGATATTCTGCCAGTTCTCCAATTTATGCGGCACTGTGTACAGGCAGGGAAACATCGTATTCACCCCAGATGGAGATTCCGTTCTCAGTCCAGTGGGAAATCGTGTCTCACTCTTCGACCTCGTCAAGTGAGTACCACTTCGATCTTCGGCAATGTCTATGTTGATTTCTGTTAGCAATAAATCCCGCACGTTCCCCTTCGAGAACCGCAAGAACATAGCCGCAATTGCACTGAGCCCTGATAGCAATGTGCTCGTGAGCGTTGACGAAGGTACGCGATGTCCGACCTCCAGTGGTGCGTCCTCACGTTCTCTAGATGGTCGCGCCCTACTCGTCAACTTCCGACGAGGTGTGGTCATGCACCACTTCAATTTCAAGAAACCTGTCAAGGCCATCACGTTCTCGCCAGATGGAAAATACCTCGCAGTCTCGCACGACTCGCATGTCCAGGTCTGGCGTACTCCCAACCACCTCATTCGGGAGTTCGCGCCGTTCGAGCTCCACCGCACGTACACCGGGCATCACGACGAAGTTGTCAGCATCGACTGGTCTCCAGACTCCCAGTGCTTCATTACCACCTCGCGAGATATGACCGCACGCCTGTTTACGCTGGATCCCGTCGAGGGTTTCCGCCCGAAGACGTTTGCGGGCCATCGTGATGTAGTCATCAACGCATACTTCTCTGCTGATGCAAAGACAGTAGGTCTGGTCATTGCAGGTTCGATGTAGATCGCTCATCATGTTCTAGATATACACCGTCAGCCGCGACGGTGCAGTATTCACTTGGAAGGCGAAGCCCTCAGATGCACATGGATCCTACAGCGACGACTCCGAGCCTGTCGCGTCCACTTCAAAGGCGGCAGACTCCATTGCACACACCCGGTGGGGCGTACACAAACGGAGTTACTTCCACCAGCCCGGTACACGTGTTGTCTGCAGCACGTTCCACCGTCCGTCTGGCCTGCTCGTCGTCGGCTTCTCCACGGGCGTATTCGGGCTGTGGGAGATGCCTTCCTTCTCGAATCTCCACACGCTCAGTATCTCGCAAGAGAAGATAGCTTCGGTTGCGGTGAATGCCTCTGGCGAATGGCTTGCCTTCGGCGCGGCCAGGCTCGGGCAGCTGCTTGTCTGGGAATGGCAAAGTCAGAGCTACGTATTGAAGCAGCAAGGCCACTTCTCGACAATGAACACGGTCGCGTACGCACCGGACGGGGTGAACCTCGCCACTGGAGGGGAGGACGGCAAGGTGAAGGTGTGGAACAGCACGTCCGGGTTCTGCTTCGTGACGTTCTCAGATCACTCTGCGCCGATATCCTCGGTCGAGTTCGCCAAGCAGGGTCAGGTGCTCTTTTCTGCATCGCTCGACGGGACTGTGCGCGCTGCCGACTTGATACGGTATCGCGTCTTCCGGACATTCACCTCACCGACGCCAGCCCAGTTCGCCTCTCTCGCCGTGGACCCAAGTGGAGAGGCGGTGGCCGCCGGTTCGCAAGACAACTTCGAGATCTGCCTCTGGAGCGTCCAGACGGGGAAGCTGCTCGACGTGCTCGCCGGGCACACCGCGCCCGTGTGTGCACTCGCCTTCTCTCCTACGGGCAACCTGCTCGCCAGTGGCTCCTGGGATCGCACCGTGCGCCTCTGGAACGTCTTCGGCCGCAGCCGCGCCGTCGAGCCGTTCCAGCTTAACTCTGATGTGCTCGCGGTCGCCTTCCGCCCGGACGGCCATGAGCTGGCCGCTACGACGCTCGATGGGCAGCTTGTGTTCTTCGACGTCGCGGAGGGACGCCAGACGGGCGTCATCGACACGCGGCGGGATGCCGCCCCGGGCCGGAAAATGGGCGACCTGACTGCGGCTCCTGGTGGGGGTGCGTACTCCAGTCTATGCTATACCGCCGACGGGCGGTGCGTCCTTGCCGGAGGGCGGAGCCCGTACGTCGCGCTGTATGACGTGCGCGCGGGTGTGTTGCTCAAGCGCTTCAAGACGTCGGACAGCTTCAACCTCGACGGGACACAGGACATGCTCTCTGCGGTGCCGCGCGGCGACATCCGCCTCGTCGTTCGCGGCGTGCCGCAGGTGTACGTTGCAGCGCTCGTGCGGTGCGTCGCGGAGGCGCTCGAGGGCAGCCCTCGCGTCGAGTTCGTGATGGTGTGGGTGAGGGCGGTTCTGGGGACGCATGGACGGTACCTGCGCGAGCGGGCGGGGGAGCATGCGAGCGTGCTGCGAGCTTTGCAGAAGGCGTTGGGGGAGTTTGAGACCTTGATCATGAAGTTGTGAGTGTGTGTTATCGTGTTGGCAGAGTCCGCGCTGACGAAGACGTGCAGATGCGAGGAGAACAGTGCTACGCTGGACTTCCTCGTGGACCAGATGAAACTCAAGCAGACAGCCTCAGCAGCGACGGCTCAGGAGGATGCCGTGATGCAGGAGGCATGATCACGCTGTTGTGGCTATCGTACCTACGTGCGCGTGGGAGAGGCAAGTCACGGGCGCAGGGATGACCGGGGCAGAGCAAGAATAAGGCGTGTTTTCAGTCGTACAGGGGAGACAGGGCTTCAGTCGTACAGGGGAGACAGGGTCTCCGTCGTACAAGGGAGACAGGCAGCCGGTCGTACTACGAAGTAGAGGGCCCGGGAAGCCAGGGCCTCGCTCGTAGAATTCCAGACCCCACGAGCGCTCTCAATACGATAGACGCACAAGACTCGGACAAGCTCCCGTCGATCGACATCCCGCCAAGCGTGTGTCAAATCCAACACACATATCTGTACTCTGCGACCCTGTCCTATGTTATTTGCATCTACTTGGCCCGCTATGTCTGCCCGCTTATATTGTAAAGTAAGCTCCGGGTTTAGTTGGTCATCGGTCACCAGGTTGAAAGACAATATGTAACTTGAACAGAATCAGAAGAATGGGTGGTCAGTCCCGGATGCTATCCGTACTCACCATCCATTGATTATGCTCGCCCGGCTGCACACGCGCGTACTCGCTACCAGGTGGACATATCTGTTGGTACGTTTTATCAATTATGTATCACTGAATGAACATTTGTTGGACCGAGTTACATCCTATCTAGTCAGAGTCGTTTACAAACTCTGCACTCTTGTACTCGCAGGCCCTCTTCCTCTTCCGCCCCACAAACTCCTTCCTCTCATCATCCGAGAACAACACAATCTCGTCTACATCTGGGTCTACTGATGAATCAATGACAGACGGGGTCTTTGCCCCACTTCGCTCGTACCGAGGGCGCTTCACTCGGTGCTTCCGGGTGCTTCCGATGTCACTCCGGCCGACCTTCTGCAGGTACTTCGGGACCCAGGATGGAGCTGCTGTGACAGGGTCCAGGGTTTGCAAGACATCTTCGGGGATGCACTCCCACCGAAGTTCACCCCTGACTAGCCGCTGGTACAGCTCCCTCAAACAGCCCATACCACCGGACTTTGTACTCAAGTCAATGAATGGATAGCTCCGCGGCCATCCCCGGAGCCAGACACCCTCGGCCTTGACAATGCCCGTAAAGTACGTGTTCATCGTCCACGCCATCTTCATATCATCCTTCCTGGTGATTGCACCTAGTGCTTAGTCAGTCACACCCATGTCCGATCAGTGGCTCAGCATACGCACGGAGTCCTTCTCGGATCAACCTCCGGACCTCTCCTCGAAGGCTGGCAAAGTTGGTTGAGTACTCAAAGTCTTCACCGACCGTGAGTTGGAATGCCTGAATACAATCTGTGAGATTCTTGTGAGAATTCTGTAACCATCCCCTTACCATTCTCGTCTCTGGTGGATCTGGGACCAACTCAGTGTGCTCTCAACCACTTATATATGCCCTGCTCAGTCGGAGAGTCTGCTTACTACTCAATTGAACATGTCCAAAAATCATGAGGGAGCCGAAGTTGGAGGACTTGAAAGGCACCAGGCCGAGTGTAAATCTCACAGGCCAACCTCCGATCGGACAGCACACATTGCTTCGAGCTTACAGTTACATCACATATCCGTGCTAACACTGATCCTCACTGGCAGTCCAAACCCCAGTACGGCTGCCTGCATCAGCCAACAATGAGCAACGAGTGAGCGAGCACTAGAGAGCTCACAGTCCCATTGTTGTACTCGATCGTGGACCGGGGCACGCCAGGGATACTGTGCGCCGGATGGGCGCACGTCGACGTTCGAACGACGTTTCGATGCTCGAAGGCTCGAAGCTCCGCCGCCTCCTCTGGCGCCCCAGCCACACCGGTCCGGATTCCGGCAAAGTCCGAGTCCGCGCTCAGCGGCGTCGACCATCTTGCGTGCGTCATCCACCTTTTACGCTGCCAGTGGTTGCATTCAGTGACAGTCAGTGACTGCGGTACGACCGAGATCATTCAGAACCCTCACTTGGCCGCTCTTTTGCGGCGCACTCTCTCCGTCCACCGCCGTCTCTCCTCAGAACCCAGATCTCGATTTTCTCACTGTCTCTCGCAACCCTGAGAGTTGACAACCCTGACTCAGATTGGACCGAACAAGACACACATGGAGCCGCAAAAGCATCCTCCTATGTCGCCCTGGTCTCGGCCTTGTGCCGTGGTCATGTACCATAGGTGAGTCCTCATTTGGCGAGACAGACATCTCAAATCGGGAGGGCGCGCAGACATGCGAATGTGACTTTGGCAGAGGGACGTCTGGCTAGACACTCAGCTTGCATGACTAATGACCGTGCACACCATGTACGTGCATATGTCGATGTACGGCACCCTTCGGCTATCCGCCCAGATGAGTCCACCCGGACATATTCGAACACGCGCGCAGCCTGAGCTATATTCGGGTTGCCTGTTTTTTGTGCACCCTAGGTCCCTGGAGCTCGATGACCGCACGGGGAAGCGATCCTCGTCTCTCGAGGCCCTGTATGTGCCAACCACAGTTCTTTGGGCATTACATACCCTGAACTGGCTCGGTGACGCTCGAGCCTTCGTGCTTCGCCGAGCCACATGGAAGCATTGCCCTCGCAAGCGAGCGTGCAAAAGTGAAACTGTCAGCCTTCAAGTTTCCCGCCGGCCTCTGACGACACCCAATCGTGTTGCCGGACATATTCGAGTGCACACACCGGTGTGTGTTCAGGTTTCCTGTCTGTGGTGCCTCGCACTCAAACCCTGTAGCTCAGTGGCGACACAGAGAGTTTATACACATTTTCCGAGGCTCAGATAGACCAAACCCAATTCTCAGGGTGCTATTTACCCTGAATTCGGTCACTTTCGAGCCTTGGTGCTTCGCTCAGCCACACGGAAGCATTGCCGTGGCAAGCGGGCACGCAAATTGTCACCGTGTCAGTCTCACTTATTGGCCGTAGCATGGAGAGTCGCGTGGGACAGACTTGCATCCGCGGGAGGCGATTTGCCCCCGGTTCGCCTCGCAGGACCACAACTCAAAGGACACATCTTCCAGGGTAAGTCTGTACATCGAATTTACGACCATTGCGTAAGTTCCGACACGGGGAAGCTGCGTCCGAGCACCGCTCGGAACACTCCTCGTGCCCGTGTTGTCGTGTGTAGTGAGTAGCTGCAATCTGTTCTGGAGCCAGAACGTGTAACGGAGTTGTTGTTTCTAGCTCAACTTGAAGATTATGCTCCTACAGTGCCGCGAATACGGAGCCTTGCATCAGGAAAAAGCTCCCCTACGAATTCTCCAGAATTCTCCAGAATTCTAGTAATTCTTGATACACGAAATCTCTTCTCCATAATTCCAGTAATTCTTGATATCATATATCTCCCCTACGAATTCTCAACAAACATGCAACCTTTCTTCATACTTCCAATAATTCTTAGTAATTTCCTACATCGGGAAAAAGCACTGATGGGAATCACTGAGAACGTCTCGAAATTCATTGTAACACCCAATCCCAAGCAACTAATGCATAGAACACTCATATTCACGATTCGTAAAGTATATACTACAATCACGGATCCTCTCCATGCAGTTCCTAGTCTCCCCTAGGCAGGCCGGAAATGCAACCTTTTCGAAGGAGGGAGATTGCACTCCCGGGCCCATGTTGCATGCACTCCGACTGACCGAGCCCGCACAGAGAGTGGTGTATCCAAAAATTCCGCGCGACATCGAGAGGCCACACACACCCTGGCAATTAAAGTAAGCTGATTGTATGATAATGATCTGGCTGGGTGTACATACCGTGCGCGAGAACATAGTGCCCGTCAGTCGTCGCATAGGGCTCGCAATTGACGGCTGGCGCATGCGGGGTGGACAGGAGTGGGCGCACGATGAGGTTGGCGGCGTGTGCGGCATTCCAAAGCCCTCGGGGACGCTCTCGAGCGAAATGCACAACACTCACCCGGTTGTCATACACAACTGTGGCTTCCTATTCCCGTCTGCCTGCTGCACTCACCTAACATCGTCTCCTGCCGCCACCTAGTCCTGCATGATGTACGTCTACGCAGCGCGCAACATTCTGCTCGCCCTGGGAGCACGCAGGGACTGTGGTTCTGCACCGCCATGCTTGCCACAACGCGGTTCGCGTGTGCCTTGGTGGGCTGGGTTGATGAATCCGTTGTCAGTGTCATCATCGGCTCTTTGATCAGCAGGGGGATGGCGAACGAGGGCAAGCAGTAGAGTGGGCGAGCAAGAAGTGAAAGTGCCAGTGACTGAGTGAGAGACGCAGGCGTGTAACTGCAAGTCACGCGCACGGTAGCCGGGACCTTACGTAAGTACCAATCTGACTGCTGTGCCACGTCGAACCTAACGCGAATGGCGAGTCTTGCCAAGTCTTCCCTCAAAGTCCCTCTTACCTTCATCCACTCTCTGGAGCACACTCGGAGCACACTGTTCATCCGCCCACACAGGCTGCTCTCGCCACAAACGGCGTCAACCACTGTTCTGGCACTTGCCGCTGCCGCCCTCTCCGCCACTGTCTTGCGCCACCTCTACAGCGAGCCGCCTCGCCGTCTCTGTGCAAGCTCGCTGTCAGCACCCGCCGTGCCTCACGTGCGCCCACGCCCACACCCGCCCAACCATATGCTTGTGTGGTGCGGGCCCGCCCAAGTTGCATTGTGGATGGCGACCCGTACAGGTAACATCGAGCCGGAGGCCCTGAAGGAGTTCGAAGCGAAGGTACGGCGGGATTTTAAGGGCCAGGGCCCTTACCCTACGTACGTCCTCCCATCTCCTGCACCAACCCCGTGCCTTTGACGACGCCATACGGCGCCACATCGAACATGCCCCCGGGCTTTGCTGCACGTCCGTCGACGTCGCCACCGAAGCCCACGCCCATGCCTGTGGAGACCAGCGCGGCCTACCCCAGTCCACCAACGAGTCCCGACACGCCCGATACCCCCGAGCAGTCGTACTCGACGTCGACCAGTCCAGCCTCGTCCGTATCGCCATCAACGCCGCCCGGATTCGTCGATGCGAACATTCGCTTCGCTTCGCACCGCACGCACCTCCTATCCGCGCGCGCACTTCCCCACATCCAGCCACCGCCCACTTCATGGCGCCACGTCCCACCCACCCCATCATCCCCCGCCACTTCCATTTGTCACGCGTGCCACCCGCCGTCTTCATCATAGTGAGTGAGCTATGCCCCGTTTCGTCCACTGTGATCCGAGTCACACACCCCGGTTGCTCCTTGCCCCGTCAGTGCCTACATATGACCGCCCGCCGCGCAATGGCCAACCACGTGTCGGCATCCCTCCACATGCTCACGATGACTAGCACCTGTCATATGTTGAACTATAAACCCGACAGTAAGTCTTCTTCCATGCACCCACTAACTTCGATTATCCTTTTGCCATCAATCATTGGACTGACGCTTTCCCGCCCGCCCCTAGTGTCCATCAACGAAGACGTCATCAATGCAGGTGCAACATCCATGTACATATCTCTGGACGGCTGACTTGTCGCCTCAGGCTTGCTCGAAATGATCGTGCGGATCTGGGACATTGTGACAGGTGTGCTAGTCGAGTGGCTCAAGGGGTACTGTGAGAGCATGTACAGTATTACACTCACGCTGGATAGCAAGGGCCCCGTGAGCGGGAGCCTTAACAAGACACTCAAAGATTGGGGCGTGCACCCGATTTTGCGGGACACGAAGACGGCGACTGCGCAATGTATGCTACAGGGACAGAAGAACTCCGGTACGTCTTCTTTAGATCTCTATTGCAAATTATCTTGACCTGCTTTCCAGTCATCTCCATCGTTCTCAACCCCGCCGGCACCATTCTCGCGCGATGCCCAACTGCACGTCGCTACTCCCGTGCACGCCCGTGACCATCAACACCCACTCACGCCAGTGACCGTGCAGCCAGATGACCTAGTGTATATTGCGGGTTTGCCCGTTGGTAGTGTAGAATATATTGTTCATAACTTCAAGTAGTATCACATCAAATATATTTTCATCTGCCCTTCGATGTCCTGCAGCAATGCGAGTGAGTGATAGTAATGAGAGAGAAGAGACGAACTAAGAGCTCACGAATTACGGTACTTCTTGCAGAATTCTGATAATTTACGACGTGACGCGTAGGGGGTATGGAATTACGGGAGTTATTGGGAAACACAATATTTCTCGGAATTATCAAGAAATACAGGATTTCCCCCGTAATTCTCAGGGGGGCTTTTTCCTGATGCTTGAAGCGGCGTGCTTCACCTGTGGCCCACAAGTGGCACAGGGACTTCAATATACAGCCTGACGACTCTGACAGGGGATCAGATACGTGACAATACGTACATCAGACACAGCGCAATTAGTACCGGTACCATCTCACCGGCTCCTGAATTTCCATCCCGTCACCGAGACCGCCCGCGCGCGCATTCAAGTTTGGGCTACGCGTGACACGACCGCTTCAGCACGTCCAAGTTCGCCGGCCGATGGTCACTCGTTCGGTCCGTGTACATCACTATGGCGGGCTGCGGGATGCACTGGCAACTGCGCGCACATGCCACGGCACCGCGGACAATTCAACGAGCCGGTATTGTGACAGAGCAAGGTCTGATTCACTCACGCTGTAGGTCTGACACGTTCAAGTTGTGATACTCGTCTCACACAGTCATCTGCAAAGCGAATACGACAGCACACGGTTTGGATGTACAGCAAAACGAGTCGATGCGTACAAAATGCAAGGCACCGGCACGGGCTGTAGTGCTCGTTTTGACGAATTAACATCGAGAATACATCCAGATTCCCAGGTAGTGCTTGCGACCCGGAGCTGCCACACGACGGGCAGCCAATGCGGATGGGCCGGCGGTGAAAGTCGGTGTCCGTGTCGAACGGGCCCTACATCAGAAGAATGGGTGGTCGGTCCCGGATGGTCCGTACTTACCACCCGTTACCGTGACTTGTGCTCGGCCGCCTCCAGGCCGCGATGTACGACACGCCAGCGATTGCCTCCGTCGCCGCTCTTTGGCAGCCCTCGGAGAAGATAGCAAGGCAGTGGCTTAGGAGCGTAGAATTACGGTATACGGGCTGAATCTGCTCGAACTGTAGGAGCCGCTTCGCGCGTTACAATCCCGATGTGATCCTCAAGATCATCACACCCCACGTCCTCCCGAGCCCATATTGCATCACGACTCTACTTGACCAACCCAGGGTTTGAGCTCCCGAAGCCGACTGAGGTATGTGCTGAGTGATTACGACGCACTTGATATGACTCAGCGGCTGTTAGGCGTGCGCTCGGCGACGCGCACAGTTCGAAGCTGTATGAGCAGAGATTGGACGGAAAGATGTCCGTAGCCTAAACGGTACGTTGGATGGGTTCGATACACCGTACACGTTCGCCGTTTGCTGGCTCATGCAGTGTTGCCCACCACGACACCAGATTGAGCTGTCAGACAGGCCACAATGAAGCTGGACCATGACTGGTTCCCTGCACTCCTCGATGCACGAATCTCGTGCGATCCGAATCTTCACTCGTCCCTCAGGACTTCTGACGTTGCTTCTTTCGTTAGCTGAGCTCAAGTCCCATCCACTGGGCCAATCCGAATACCATCCCTGTCAGGTTCATTGATTCAATTGTGCGCAACGGTAAGACGAGTATCTGTTTCACGAATATGCAAATCGAGATCTCCCGTTTAGTATTGCTGTCCAATGTACTTACAATTTGTGTGATACCTCACCAAAGCGAAGTACGAGCAATGCTCCGACGACGCAAACATACCCGGCACCGACACGTTCCTCTCACGAGAGGGGATCAAGGCCGCCTTACGGGCTGCCCAGGGCGAGTTGCAACGTTATGGCGACCCTGACCGCTGCGTTATTCGGTCGCATTAAGGTCCAGTTGTCGCACTGTCCGGGCGGCGCGATACGCAAGGCGGCAAGAAGCACCTTGCAGACGCAAACTGCAACGGTCCCGAGGGCTCCTTCGTGTTGCATTACCCTGAATGCCCGCCCCCTTGACGACAGAATAGTACGCCTTTACGGCAACCCTGTGCCTCATGAATTGATCCCGGCAATAGCTCTGTGAACGGGAGTGCTTGGAGGGATTCGACTCGGTATGTTGTTCTCGAGCCGCGTGCGGGTATACTATGTACGAGGCCTGATGAACGGAATCGCAGCCTGCAGCATGAGAGGGAGCACAAGTGACGGCCGTGGCGATGTAGTAGCCGTGTAGGGGCACAGCTGTCATTGAAGGTTCGCTCACAGCGCGGGAGAAGAGTCATCTGGTGCAATGTTTTCCATGGTACAAGGTTCGTACGTGATCCTGACGCGCACGTCAACTCCTTACTACCTCTCTACAGGTTCTGGTTTGATTGTTGCTGTGCGGTAGCACAACCTTCCACGTCAAGCGCGGACGACGTGCAACGGCACACTGGCACGTCCCGATCGCGAGCTGGCCGGCCAGCCGGCCGCATCTTCGTGCTAGTACTGGCCCCTTGCGAACCATGATAGCCACTCGAATATGGCCTACACGGTCCGTCGTTACACGCCCGAGCATCCGATCGATGCTGACGATGCTGACGTGCAGAAGGAGCAGGGGCGGACGTTGTTTGGGACTGAGACTCGTCGTCTCCGAGCGTGTCAACATCGGCGGTGGATCACCCGCTGCGCTGTATTGTGCGCGGTCTCTGCGTTCGTGTACATCCCGCGCGCACGAGATGTTCAGCGCAGCGGATGGTGAGCACGGACACGGCGACTCTGTGCCCGGAGAGTGCCACTGACGATGCAATGCGGCGGCCAGGTACCCGCCACACTCGCCGTTCCATGTGTCTGGTACGACATCTCGAGCCGCTGCGCGTGGGTCGCGTCACCCGGGGAGAGCTGCTTGTCCGCGTTGTGCACGGACAGCAGGAGGAGCTTTGCGTCGTAATCTCTGACGGAGGCTCGTCGCGCCGGCCTGCTCTTCCCATCCTCTGGGGCCCTGGACGCCAGCTTGGAGTGTGGTCAATTCAACAGCCGTTTGCCACACTGCGAACGTTCTTCTTTGCAATGCCGATGAACCCGGACGTGCGGCGAAAGGCGCAAGCTGAGCTTGATGTTCGGGTCAGCTGTGCCGTAGCGATGCATTCACCGCTGACGCGACGTCACGTTCGAGTCTGTTGACGCGGCCTTTTGTGTACGTACCTGTTTCAGTCGTAGAACCTCCGGATAGTCATGGAGAGAAGATCAATGTATTGGGTGGAAATAACATATGTACACGTCGTCACGTCGTCTCAGACGATGGAAGCATGCAAGCGACCGTCGAAAGACTCACAGCGAATAAGACGGCGAAGAAGTGCTCTCCGGCGCGCGTGATATGCCTCTACGGCAGTGCTGCGTTCGTGAGTTGCTCCCGGCGGTAGGTCTGCCGGTGGGAGTGCTGGGAGGCATTCGAGTTGGTATGCTTTCTGCTCGGGCCGCGTGCGAGGATACCACGTACACAGTTCTGTGAGGGGGACCAAGGCCTGGTGGTCGAAAACACGGCCTGCAGCATCCGAGGTAGGACGCGCAGCGACTGCAGTGATGTAGCCATTTCATGGCTCGTAGCGCGGGGAGAGACCGAGATCTAGCGCGATGTTTTGCGGTACGTCGTCACTGGAGGTTAGTACGTGATACTGGAGGATGCGTCAACTCCATACCTGTACACTCCGCCCCACAGATTCCGCTTCAGTCGTTGCGGGGCGGTAGTACAGCCTCCCGCCGATCAAGCACGATCGACATGCGACAGCGCACTTCGCGAGTGCAAGCCCAGCCGCGTCTTCATCTACACTGGCCCCTTGCGAACTGCGCCCGCTCGTAGCCACTGCCCGTAACAGTCCGTCGTCACACGCGCCGGCGTCCCGGACGTGGACAATGACTCGAACACGGTGCAGGACGAGCGAGGGCGGACGTTGTATCGCAGCTGGCGTCGTCCTCTCCGGCCGGGTCAACATCTGCACAACAGCGCGGTGGATCACCCTCCGGCCGCCATATTCTCTGTGCCCGTGCACTCCATGCGTGCGCGGTGTCCAGCGAACCGAACGGCGAGCCCGGGCACAGTGGGTTTGCGACCAACGGATGCGCTGCCGCATCCAAGTACCCGCCGCGCTCGCCGTTCCGTGTGGTGCTCGCCCTGCTCGTCCCGTCCTCTGAGACGCGATACGACTTGGTGTTTGGCAACCACCACTGGTTTGTAACGGTGCGCTTGAGTCTGTTGCCCTGTCCTCTCGTGTATGTATCTGTTTTAGTCAACTGAACGCCTCCGGACAGCCATGGAGAGAAAGTGGATGCATTGAGTGAACCGACGTATGTACAAGTCGACGACGGGAGCATTCGCGCGACGTCTAGAGGAATACTCCTCGCGTAGTGATTTCGCTCGGTGCACGCGTCATCCGTGGACGTGCGGCACACACCGCATTGCCGTCTTGCGTCGCGCTGGTGTGCACTCGGCAGGACAGCGAGCCGTCTCCGAGCGCGTCGCATTGTCGATTGGGGATCTCCTGCAGGGTTCAAGCCATCCTTCACGTCCACACCGACCGCGACGCGTCACGCCGTGCATCGAGCGTGCATTCGACGAGTCGATGGGATAGCGAGCCGTCTACGCGCGCGCCGCATTCCCGATTCGGACGTTCTGCAGGGTCCATGCTACCCTTCGAACCCGTGCCGTAAGAAGAAGCCCTGGAGACCATCGCAGTTGTCACCTTCAGGGCGGCCACTGCGTCGGCGGCGGCGGGGGAGCATGCATCCTGCTAACCGAGGATCGAATGGACAGGGTGGCAGCCGGCGCGTGTAGATGAGTCACAACTCACCGATTTGGGGCCTGGATAGCACAGTCTGCGCTGGCCCGGATCGGCGGGCAAGGCGAGTTCGCTGCTGCGAGCCGACCCCACCTGGCCTGGCATGTACTCTTGGCAGTAGCTACCGCCGGCCGAGTCAATAGCATCGCACAGGGCAATGATCCTCCGGGGGAGATCGATTCAGCGGTCGTGCTAGACCCTGGCAAGGCGCGGTTGGTGCCGCCGGGCGCGTGTGCAAATACCAGCGTTGCATTCGAGGAACGAGCGCGAAGGAACGCGAGGAGTGTTCCGAGCGATGCCCAGGAACACTCCTCGCGTGGCTGTGGATGCGGCCCGTCAGTACGTTTCGCCAGTCTTCCATACGCCATACT
Source organism: Fomitopsis pinicola (assembly GCA_001931775.1). Lineage (NCBI taxonomy): Eukaryota > Fungi > Basidiomycota > Agaricomycetes > Polyporales > Fomitopsidaceae > Fomitopsis > Fomitopsis pinicola. Next base: position 28,981 of record MPVS01000130.1, on the reverse strand, counting down.
ACTTACTTCGGCCCTCCAGCACCTTCCATACACGACCCTGGCACGACGGCATGCCGCACGAGCGACGCGGAGGCCCCCCCGAACCCGTCGCGGCGTCATGCTGTCTGGTGTGACAGTACGTGGGCGCGCAGAGTCAGGGTCGACGCACGGCGACATGGGAGCTGTCGCCACGCGGCCCGGTGACACGCCTGGCTTGGGCGTATATATACTGCAGCGCGGCAAACGCTGGGGTCCATCGGTGAGTGTATCTGCTCCTCCGGGGAACGAGCTGAACGCACCGGGGTGACGGGGACGCCTGGCGAGGGTGACTTGGGTGGTGAGCATGTCGGCTTTGTCGCCGTGGTGGTCGTGGCTGTTGACTCGTGGCGGTCGATGTATGTACGGGTCCTCGAGGGGGAAGAGGTCCCTGTGTTCATGTTGAGAGGGCGAGGGGCGTTCTGGTGAGTGTCGTCGTGCGTTGTGTACCGCTCGACGCTGATCGCAGGGTGCAGGGCGCACCAGGACGACCACTGAAGTCGCGTCATCGACGGGTGGGCAGCGCGGCGCGGTCGTGATGCACGCGTGGCCGTCGTCGGTTGACTGTTCGGTGCCGTCGTTTGCTATCTTCTGGATAGGGCGACGGTTCTGGACATCCGAAACGGCATGGTCGAGGTGGAGAGATGCGAGGATGCAGAGGACAGCGAGCGGGTGGTAGGTGTGTTGTACGGTGGGCTGTAGTGTCAGGTATGCAATGGACAAGATCGAGAAGGAGAGCTCACCAAGGCGTGTGCAGTGTTCCGTGAGCAGGCGCAGAGATAGCGAGGGCACACGACGGTGACACTAGCAGACGCGGCGCGAGAATGTCGATGCCGTCTATGTGAACGTTAGGGCGCGCTTCGATTGGTCGCCACCGGTGCTGGTTGATGCCGGTAAACGCATCCTCGGGGGGAAAGAGGGCGAGGGTTGTCGGTTGTCGGCCGGTCAACACTGGCCGTAGGGCGCAGGTTGCGTCCACGGCGGACTGTGCGCGGTACCCGGCGCTGTAGTGCACGCGCGGTCACAGCGAACGGCACGGAAGCCAAGTGCAGGCTCATGCGCTGTGGAGGCGGAGGATAGAGACGAGAAGGCAGCGCGAGAGGGTGAGGATGGGAGGCAGAGACGATCGCAGGAGAGTGAGCGGTGTAGAATGAGAGTCGTCGGGCAGGCAATCGAGAACGAGTCGTGTCGCACGCAAGAGCGGGGTCGAGCCGCGAGCTGCAGGAGAGAAAGAGAACGGCCAGCGGCAGAGAGTCTGGCAGAAGAGAGCCGGAAGGAGCGCGTCGAGCCGTCGCGGGCGTCAAATACAGACGATGACGTCGCGTCCGAGTCGCTGCCGGCCGCGGACTGAAGCTCTGTTTCCACTGCACACGCTCCGAGATGAAGCTCAGCTCTGAGACAGGCGTGCTTCGTAGAAATAACATCCGCTGCGTCGAGCGGTGGAGCGGCTGAGATCCCAGCCCGATTCAGGTGGCAAGATTTTCGTACGGGGCGCCGAATGGCTCGTTGCTTTTGACTTCCAGGCTCTCTTGCTAGTTTACTGCCCTACTTCACATCTACCATCAGCGCAGGCAGTTTCCAGGTCGTAAATATTGTCGCTTTCTCCGTACCCAGTTCGAGACTGATGAAGTCAAACTTCCAGGTGCGCATTACTGCGGCTCGGCTTCTGCGTCAGCATATTGATATTCTGCCAGTTCTCCAATTTATGCGGCACTGTGTACAGGCAGGGAAACATCGTATTCACCCCAGATGGAGATTCCGTTCTCAGTCCAGTGGGAAATCGTGTCTCACTCTTCGACCTCGTCAAGTGAGTACCACTTCGATCTTCGGCAATGTCTATGTTGATTTCTGTTAGCAATAAATCCCGCACGTTCCCCTTCGAGAACCGCAAGAACATAGCCGCAATTGCACTGAGCCCTGATAGCAATGTGCTCGTGAGCGTTGACGAAGGTACGCGATGTCCGACCTCCAGTGGTGCGTCCTCACGTTCTCTAGATGGTCGCGCCCTACTCGTCAACTTCCGACGAGGTGTGGTCATGCACCACTTCAATTTCAAGAAACCTGTCAAGGCCATCACGTTCTCGCCAGATGGAAAATACCTCGCAGTCTCGCACGACTCGCATGTCCAGGTCTGGCGTACTCCCAACCACCTCATTCGGGAGTTCGCGCCGTTCGAGCTCCACCGCACGTACACCGGGCATCACGACGAAGTTGTCAGCATCGACTGGTCTCCAGACTCCCAGTGCTTCATTACCACCTCGCGAGATATGACCGCACGCCTGTTTACGCTGGATCCCGTCGAGGGTTTCCGCCCGAAGACGTTTGCGGGCCATCGTGATGTAGTCATCAACGCATACTTCTCTGCTGATGCAAAGACAGTAGGTCTGGTCATTGCAGGTTCGATGTAGATCGCTCATCATGTTCTAGATATACACCGTCAGCCGCGACGGTGCAGTATTCACTTGGAAGGCGAAGCCCTCAGATGCACATGGATCCTACAGCGACGACTCCGAGCCTGTCGCGTCCACTTCAAAGGCGGCAGACTCCATTGCACACACCCGGTGGGGCGTACACAAACGGAGTTACTTCCACCAGCCCGGTACACGTGTTGTCTGCAGCACGTTCCACCGTCCGTCTGGCCTGCTCGTCGTCGGCTTCTCCACGGGCGTATTCGGGCTGTGGGAGATGCCTTCCTTCTCGAATCTCCACACGCTCAGTATCTCGCAAGAGAAGATAGCTTCGGTTGCGGTGAATGCCTCTGGCGAATGGCTTGCCTTCGGCGCGGCCAGGCTCGGGCAGCTGCTTGTCTGGGAATGGCAAAGTCAGAGCTACGTATTGAAGCAGCAAGGCCACTTCTCGACAATGAACACGGTCGCGTACGCACCGGACGGGGTGAACCTCGCCACTGGAGGGGAGGACGGCAAGGTGAAGGTGTGGAACAGCACGTCCGGGTTCTGCTTCGTGACGTTCTCAGATCACTCTGCGCCGATATCCTCGGTCGAGTTCGCCAAGCAGGGTCAGGTGCTCTTTTCTGCATCGCTCGACGGGACTGTGCGCGCTGCCGACTTGATACGGTATCGCGTCTTCCGGACATTCACCTCACCGACGCCAGCCCAGTTCGCCTCTCTCGCCGTGGACCCAAGTGGAGAGGCGGTGGCCGCCGGTTCGCAAGACAACTTCGAGATCTGCCTCTGGAGCGTCCAGACGGGGAAGCTGCTCGACGTGCTCGCCGGGCACACCGCGCCCGTGTGTGCACTCGCCTTCTCTCCTACGGGCAACCTGCTCGCCAGTGGCTCCTGGGATCGCACCGTGCGCCTCTGGAACGTCTTCGGCCGCAGCCGCGCCGTCGAGCCGTTCCAGCTTAACTCTGATGTGCTCGCGGTCGCCTTCCGCCCGGACGGCCATGAGCTGGCCGCTACGACGCTCGATGGGCAGCTTGTGTTCTTCGACGTCGCGGAGGGACGCCAGACGGGCGTCATCGACACGCGGCGGGATGCCGCCCCGGGCCGGAAAATGGGCGACCTGACTGCGGCTCCTGGTGGGGGTGCGTACTCCAGTCTATGCTATACCGCCGACGGGCGGTGCGTCCTTGCCGGAGGGCGGAGCCCGTACGTCGCGCTGTATGACGTGCGCGCGGGTGTGTTGCTCAAGCGCTTCAAGACGTCGGACAGCTTCAACCTCGACGGGACACAGGACATGCTCTCTGCGGTGCCGCGCGGCGACATCCGCCTCGTCGTTCGCGGCGTGCCGCAGGTGTACGTTGCAGCGCTCGTGCGGTGCGTCGCGGAGGCGCTCGAGGGCAGCCCTCGCGTCGAGTTCGTGATGGTGTGGGTGAGGGCGGTTCTGGGGACGCATGGACGGTACCTGCGCGAGCGGGCGGGGGAGCATGCGAGCGTGCTGCGAGCTTTGCAGAAGGCGTTGGGGGAGTTTGAGAACTTGATCATGAAGTTGTGAGTGTGTGTTATCGTGTTGGCTGAGTCCGCGCTGACGAAGACGTGCAGATGCGAGGAGAACAGTGCTACGCTGGACTTCCTCGTGGACCAGATGAAACTCAAGCAAACAGCCTCAGCAGGGACGGCTCAGGAGGACGCCGTGATGCAGGAGGCATGATCACACTGTTTTCGCTCAAAAAGGAACAATCCGTATGTAGAATGCTGGTATTTTGATCTATTGCTCGCTGAGGGCCGATTGTGCATACCTATGGCTCGTGCGATGGCGAAGCTGGATGCAGTTGTTGCAGCTCACTCATTGATGACGCACGCTACAGTGACTCGTCTCGAACAGCCACCTATCAGGAGCTGAACACTGGGATTCACTTCATCCATTGATGCCACTTCAAAGGTCCAAAGTATGTTGTTGGGTATGTGTGCAGAACAAACCCTCGATCTTCAGTAAGTGATTTGGGTAAATTGTGCATAAACAGACAAGAAATCCTATCCGAGTGTTGATACCATAATTCATGGTATATACTGAAACAGTTACTGTCACTCTACTTCTTGCTCCCGCTTGAATAGTTCCGTTGCCTTGCTCGTTCTCGGCTTAATGTCAAAAGGGAACGGATGTAGATGACTAACCAAAAATGAGCAAGGTATCGCAGAACAAGTGTAAACCACCACCCAAGTAACCACGCTTACCGGATCATGCCCGACGCGAAGTCAGGCGCGATCGAGACTTCCGCGCCCGTCGTGGGGTCTCGCGCTTTGGTGATGTCGAATGTTGCCAGTATACGTATTATGGCCAGCCAGATCGAGGCGTCCGCGAATTGCTGACCAACACACACCCTGCGTGACGTTGCGACCTCAGCGTGCTGATGCCTACCAGGAACACGGTAATGACCACGTACCGCCGCCCAAAGCCAAAGACAAAGTCTTGCGGCTCGCGCTCGGGCTTCTCGGACAGGAACCTCTCTGGCTTGAACATTTCCGGTTCTGAATAAATGGTAGGATCGCGTAGAACCGCCCTGCATTGCCATAGAAAGATAAGTTGGTGCATTGACTGCGTTGAAGCTGTTCCATGCTTACCAGATGTTTGGGATGATCATTGTTCCAGCGGGGATCGAGTACGACGCGTAGGTGTCGGCTTCGGCGACTCGGTGCGGTAAGCCTGAAAATAAGAATACGTCGTGAACAGAGATCAAATCCATCTCTGGTCATGTAGCGTTGTTGGCTACATACCGAGCGGGAAAGGCGGGTTCCATCTACATCGGCACGACGCACAGCAGTAGTCAAGTTTTGCTGTCCAGACTGATCTACTGGTATGACGCACCTGTACACTTCCTTCATGAGGGCCTCTACATATGGCATGGATGCGCGATCCTCGAAATGAGGTAACCTCTCGGAACCTGTGACCTTGTCGATTTCTTCCTGAGCCTTCTTCTGTACATCTTGATACTGAGCAAGGACCAGCATCAGCGTGGTCAAGGTCGTCGCCGTCTACACAGCACGCCTCGGTCAGCCGCGTGTCCGTAGATCAAACGGAATACATCTCCGCACAGTATCCGTTCCCGCTAAACCGCGCAGTGTAGAACATATGTCAGCGTGTGCAGCGAGTGCTTCATATGCAAACGTACCTCCGTATACAATAGTGGCTGCACATCTGATGTTTGCTCGGTCGCCATCGGAGAGCTTCCCGTCAATTGTGCAGTCGTCGAGTAGCTTTGTGAGGAAGCAAGGGCGCGCACTTCCATTCCGCTGAGATAGCGTCAAATCACAGCCTCATGTATCAGATGCGATGTGGCCAGTAGCGGTCATGAAACTTACCATAGCTTCGTATACGCGCTCGAATGGTATTTCGATCATCTGACGTACAAGCTCGTGCACTTCGTCGATCTTCTTTCTGAACCCTGCACCAGGCAACCATGCCGGGACATAGCGCACTATTATTGTTGCGTTGATATGAGTGGTTGGTAAAGCACAGACACTCAGACACTCACAGATTGGGAAAAAGTCGATCAGGCTGGAGGCCGCAGCCCCCGTTTCTGTCGAACCAGATATAGCACTGTCGGCGAGGACGATGAACTCGTCATCGAGAGAACTGACAGGGTGACCGTAGGCAATCTCCAGCATCAACGAACCGACGTATCTGGGGGATTATATCATTGATACATATAACGAGTACAATGTAGAGAATAGATTGCGACGTACCGCTTTAGCGCTGAGAATACTGTATTGCCTATCTCTAGGCCTGTCTTCTTTTCTGAGTCGTGTGATATGCCAATGATGTCGGAAACGAGTCTCATAGATTCTCGATGTTGAAGCTCGACATATGACTCAAGCGCGGAGGCAGTTTGAAAAGCAGTTTGAAACCAGCGGCGATGACGACGCCATTGATCTCCGTAATGCATGAGAGCGACATTATGGGTGAATCCAAGACTAGCGTCCAGCAAGAAATGAGTAAGCCGAATCGGAGTGAGAAGTGTGCACGACATCAGTAGACAGTATCAAACGTACACCTCCGTCACTAAAATTGTATCCGGCCGGTCTGAGTACCTCGACCCGCGCTTGTTGAGCAGTTCTTCCATTGCCTTCGCTGAGTTGAGCACGATGGATGGTCTATTGAAGATCTGTACATATACAATGTCGCCTAAGTGCGCAGGTGAGATAGGGTAGCATGCTCGTATATGTCTGATTCGTAAACATTGACATACCATAAGTCTCTTTCCAATTCATGAAGGCAACGTGTTGGTTCTCCAATGGGAGATGGTGGATACTTCCAATGATGGGAAGTCGGCGGGGACCTGGCGGCAGTGAAAGAACACTACGCGCATTGAATCTGCCGCATGCCTTGTATAGCAGGTAGAAGAAAAGAGCGAGAAGAAAACTGTCGAGTATTCCTAGCAGCATGATCGAGGAAGGAACGGCTGCCAAAGACAGCCCCTTACTGCCTTGCAGGCTTTATACACAGGCCTGACTGGAAATCTTTGTACGCCGGGCCGCCGCGCATATGCATCAACTGTTGTAGCGCGGTAAATGACGCCAATAGAGGGAACCTACTCCATCGAGGAACCTCGTCCACGGTTCTACATAGGGATGTGCCACATCACATCAGCTGGGAGAAAGTTTGATTCAAGCTGTAACGCCGCATTGTACCCTGTGGCTGACGTCGTTTCGTATATTGACACTCTATCCCACCTCTTAGGCGGCAGTCGTCCCTAGAACCGGACCCCTGGTAGTATAGCCGTACGGCCGTTAGTACTACCGGCGCCACCGCGCGGCTAGCCTTCGAACTACACTATTACGAGGGACTTACCTACGAAACAGCAGACCACGGTCCGTATCCCTGTACACAGCAGCCGTCACGGTCAGCCCCTCACGCTATGCCAAAGTGCCACTCAGACCATGGCTTGCTTACTGTATAAGGGCGGTGAACTAGCGGTTCTGTCATAGATGGAGAGCCTGCGTTTGCTGAGACAACTATGCAGGTTCTATATGTCAATGAGAGCTTTGTACGGCCATCGCGCGTTACCCGTGACCGGCGCCCAGCGACAACGAGGGAAGCGTGTACTTCTGGAAACGAACGAGGATTAGTACATAGGGAAGCTCATCTTCAATAGACAAAATCGCAACTGACGGTTCGCTGTCAGGGAGTCAGAGAGTTCTGACATAGAACACCGACAACCTCGTGCCTGTCAACTACGGTGTCACAGGGCGAAGTCTGCCGGTCTAGAAGGGCACAGCGAAACTCTATGGCAAGTTCTTTTCGTCGAGTTCCCTGACGAGCTTATCAACCGCGAACGATAACGGCGCAGCACTGCACGACATACACAGAGTTATCCGTAGAACCTCGAGATGGATCTAGCAGAACAAATGCACCCAGGAGTTTGGAAAGAGAAGAGATGATAAGGGATCCTTGGCTCCAATTTGAGGGGCGCATGCATTCGCGTATTGAGTCGCCAATGCAGAGGTCGCGTTTCGCGGTGAACCGAGCATGGGTTTACGATCTCAAGTATAATCTATGAGAGCTACTGGTAAGATCACCGGTATTCTGTGCAAAAGAGGCCTACACACCCCAGTCGACCCAGAGGTAAATTCCCCATCGCGACAAAACAGTCCAGTACCCATGTACGTTCATTTCTTCATGCTAAACAGGTGAGCGTAAGCGACCATGACATCAATTCAGGAATGTGACAGCACACACGGATTCATCCTTGTCCAAAAGACTACGAATACCTGTCAGAAATTAGTATGGCTCGATCATGCTGTGTCACATCTCACGAGCAGCCGTGTTTTGGCAGGCCGCAGGACGTTGGAACATTTGTGAGTGGCTTTTATGTGGATCTTGTCATCATTTGTAAACAATGTGAAGGTTAGTAGTAGTGATGGAGTATTTTGACGTAGTTCAACGCGCCGTACTCGTCCTGTCGGCCCAACAAAGTCGACGCCGTTTCTCGAGTGACTACGCCAAGCACTCCCTAGGTTCGACACAACGCGGAAGATTTTGGTGTGAGACTAAAACACTTGAAAAGAGATAGTTTTAAGTTCATCTTAGCCTCCACGTCCTGACAGCCGTTGTGTATAGCGCCGTCTCGACACACTAGTGGTACTACCCTAAACCCTCATTGAATGATGGGGATGATGTGGCCGATGATGTGCTCTGACCTCTTATCGCGAGGAGGATGCGACGTCGACGGGGTGCACCTGAGAACTTCAACGTCATACACTGATGTGTGAGAAAGCGAAGCAGTTGTGCCTACCTCAAACGGATGCCTTATCTGACATGGCCACAAGCCTTGGAGTTGATGACGTTCCACGAGCGCGACCGACCGTTGCTTGAGGTTGAACCCGCACTACGCACAGGCCGCTCAGGCGACCGTCGAGACAATATGATACGAAATACACCGCGGCGATGAGCGCACTGGTCCGTTACTCGAGGATCAAGAAGCCAGCCCGAACCCGCATTGGTGCGCTAGATATGTCATCGCTCTTTCGCTGCAGGCGCCGAGATGACGCGATGATCCAGGTGTCATTGTATCCCAGTATGAACGCGGGCATCCAGCGCGCGTCCTATCACGACAGTGAGCCACTCAGGTTATTGTGAGGGGCTGGTATAGTTCTTCGTAAGGGACTTACGAGAGTTCATACAAAAACGCATGCTGGCTTTTACGGTATGTAGCGGAGACTAGGTGCGTACCACGAACGCCGGCGCATTTGCGGCGAATCCTGATGTACAATCAATGTTGCTCAACCTCATCAATACTACGTCTGGTTGACCCACTAGGGGCGGAAACGGAGCACCCCACGCACCTCCGAGTCAAATTCCTCTTGGTCATCAATGATCGCAATTAGGGTCCGCCTAGAGAATCATAGCAAACAGGAAAGCTCAAGACCGTGAACGTACGGACATAGAAGCGGAAGGTAGGGTCTGGGGAAAGCTTTCAGCGAGGAACATGGATTGTGCGCGACATACAACTGTGTCGTTCATATGCAGCACCCGTAGATGTATGGCATTCCGTTTGACGGAAAAACATAACTCGTGCTGAGAGACAAAAACCTAGTAGAGAGAGAATAAAATTGAGAGAGAGAATTGAGCTTACCGTGCGCGAGAGAGAGAATAGAAAAGAGAGAGAGAGGTCAGTAGCAGAGCTGCGAGAGAGAAAAGAAAATGAGATTGACCGAGAGAGAATCGAGCGCGCGAGAGAGAGAGAGAGAAAACGCGTCGTGCCACAGCAGCCACCGGATGGGCGCCTAACCTCGTAGGGCTCACCCATCCTTCGATTAGCGTTCCACTGCGAGTTTTCCGTCACGAATAAAGCCCCGCGATGTGTGGCATTCGATTCAGTATATAAAAACTAGGTTTTTAAGATTTTAAAACTGGACCCTGGCTCGAGGTGGCTACGGAAGCCAGGGCGGCGTGCCGTTCGCACGGGCGCCTAATGCAGTCGCCACCGCGCAGCCGTGCATAGCGTTCCACTGCCACTTTCCCGTCACGAATAAAGACCGGGGACCTCTGGCGTTCGGTTCAATATATAAAAATTAGGTTTTTAAGATTTTAACATCGAACCCTTGCTTCTGCGGAAACAGGTGCGGCCGACCGCTTTCAAAGGCGCCTAATCTGGTTGCGACTCGCAAGTCGCGGCCTTGCATAGCGTCGTACTGCGACTTTCCCGTCACGAATAAAGACCGGGGACCGTACATTCACCAATGCACCCGCGCAACAAACGTGCACGTGCACGTGTCGCCGTGTCATAGTAGACAACGACGGCGAGCCTGTTCAAGCTGACGACATCGACACACGCCCTCAAGATGTGTGCAGCGCATGCCTCCTCTCATTCGGAAGCATTGAGTGCACGTCACTGCTTGCATTCAGCGCCGGTGCAATAAACGGTGCACTAGGTACGTACCTCTTCCCGTGGTACCCTTCATCGCCTCACCCCGCTGCTCACATTACGGTTGGTCCTACTCCGCCTGTGGTGTTCGCGCCTCGAATGGCCCCGCCCATGCAGGGTGTGGGTATACCTGAAGACTCCATCGGTCAGCGCGCACAACTTGGGATCAACAACAACAAGTGAGAAGATCGACGACAAACGTACCGTGCATGAAAACAGTGTCTTGCTGTACTGGCTGTCCGCCACTGCATAGGGCGCGCAAGAGGGGGTGACAGTCAGCTTGGGTGGTTCGAGTGATGTACAAGGCAAGTACGCTTGACGTGTCCATCAAGCGCACTGTGCACATCAGGAAAACCCCGTTTCTGGAATTCGCGGTAATATGTCATATCCTTCGAGAACATCAGTCACACCTCATAATCACCATAATACGGTGGTATTACCTGTATTCCTAGACTGGCTGGTGCTCGTAGAAGTAATATCCAGAGATCGAGCATAATTCTTCGACTTGGGGACGACTAGAATTGTATTATGACACCTTCAGTACAAATTGTAAAATGTGTGCGGGTCTTTGTATATATTGACATATTGGGTGCACTGCACCACACGCACGACGTCCACGAGCACAACAAGGCCAATGCCCTGAGTGCAGACACGGTCGACGAACAGACAGTGGGTGGGCAAACTGAGCAGGTCGGCGAACGAGAAAAAAAGCAATCAAACGGGTGGGCAAACGAGCAGGCGAACGAGTGGGTGGGCGGGCAAACAAGCTCGCAAATGAACAAACGAGTGGCGAATGAACTGGTGGGCGGGCGAACGAGCTGAACGGGTGGGTGAACGAGCTGATGGGCAAACAAGTGAACAGACAATCTATTTGCAAAGCTTTCCACTTGCCTGTGGACCCATATACCCGCCTGCACCCACACAGAACCTGTTCCCACCGTGTGCTGGGCAAATTGCGTGAGCACCATGCATGTCGGAGACCGCCTCGACCTCGCTGTGCTTGCTCTGCTGGATTGGTCACTTCCCGCGCAAGCCTTCGTCTCCGTCTCCCCGCGCGATCCCTAGCCTCTCCATCCGTCTTCTCCTCTAAGCCCTCCAGGAAGGCCGTGTTGCAGCCTGAGTGTGCACTTGTGCTCAACTGCGGGCCCGTTCTTGGCGATGTGACTGGCCTTCGGGTCTGGAGAGAGCATGTTGGCAGCAGGCGAAGGAGGCAACGGGCGTGCAACTACAAGAGGTAAGTCACTCAGTGCAGCGAAAGCAGACGAGTGCGAGATCACGGTCAGAGCACCAGATCCGCAGTTTTCCGGGGTCCCACTTCGGGATCGCCACGTCGCCGAGACTCCTTGCCCTTGTTTCTGCACCACGATCATCAGTCGTGGGTGGGCTTGTCTTACCGGTACGTCAACTTGTTCTGGTAACCTATCCTAATGTGCTGAGCTAGAGCATGCACTGACCGTGACACTGCCCCTGCCCTGCCGAAGTCGCACAGGTTTGTGCTCGTCGTCATTCTGATGGTGATGGATTCAGTACCAAAGGTAAGTTGTGTATCTGTGACTACTCGCCTTCCACCCTCCGCGCGAGTGTCACGCGCAGCCTCAAGCAGCTCAACACCACCTACCTCGACGTGGTCTACTTGCACGACAACGAGTTCGTCACGACCCAGGTCCGCCCGCGCGAGGAAGGGCACCCACCGACGCGGGGAACCTCGAGACGCACGGCTGAGCGGATGGCCAGGAGGGCAGGTTCGTACCTACCCGCTCGTACCAGACCGCACCCTGACGTGTCGCAGGCTACCCGCTCCCGACGTTCCTCCGCCTCGCGCTCCACACTGCACTGCACACGCCGCTCGACGGGCTCCTCTCCCACTCACATGTCAACATCCGACACAGCGCGTTCACCATGTACGCGCCATGCCTCTGCGAGCGCGGGCCCGTTGGGCAGCTCCTCATTGTGTCCTCAACATGGGCCTCCTCATGCCGACGCCGCCCCAGTGGCCTGCGCTGCCCGAGTTGAACAGCCTCGTTGCGCAAGTGTGCGAGGGGTGGGATGGCGGGTTGGTGAACGTTGCCATGGGATAGGGCTACTGCGGCCGCTCGGCGCTGAGCTCGACGTGCCTCCGCGAGGGCCGCGGCAGGAACATGCTTTCTGCCTGCAGGACCCCAATACTAACTTCCCAGACAGTGACTGTTGCATGCCGTCTAGATCATGCTCTCCGTTGTTCAATAATGGCTGGCTGATAAGGACTTTGTACATCTGCATATGACTTGCTAGTTTATTGTTCTCATTGTCTCGTTCTCGTCTATCCTATTACTAGTTACCTGGATGCATTCCACCCAAGCTGAATAGTAGTAACAGCCATAATGCAATCAGTTCCATATACGTGATCGTAAAGTGTGATTACAAACCAAATATACCAAAAAATGTGTGCAGAGAAGTAGATAATACAATGGTGAAGTGCACGAATTCATTGTCATTATCGGAAATTCACTTTTCAAAGCAGTGGGACATACATAATAACAGGTACTATGGAGAATATGATAATGTCCGTGATTATGGAGCATTCAGTATAATACTTGGTCATACTCTGTAATTCAAATATGGGGTTTTCCTGATGCGCCATTGCACACGCCCAACCATGTGCCGGATACGGCCACCACAACTCTGATGTGGTAGGTGCGCGGTGAGCTGGATATGGAGCGGAGGCTCAAACACATACTTCGGTGACGACCACGATGTGTCATACTACACATCTTGCCGGACACGAACCACCACTACGGAAGACATAATTGAAGGGTAAAACACGGAAGCGGCGCAGAGACGTACCTTGGCGATGAGTGCAACGCGTTGCACGCTGACGCGCGTGTTGTAGGTTGGCAGAGAGTGGAACACCAAGTACATACTGCACGACCGCTGTCTCGCCACACGCGTCCTGTCGTCTGCGAGCTGTCCAACACCGGCCGTTCCCGACTAGGGCGCACACGTTAACGGTGCGTGAGACAGGGCAGGGCAAGAGATGGGGCTTACCTGGTTGACAGCCCGTCTTCTGCCCGACCGCTCACACCATCGTCGCCGTGAAGCTCAGCTTGCGTGTTGCCCGCTTCTTCAATGTTGAGCTCTCCACGGGGCTCCCGTACAACATCGTGCTGCTCGTTGATATGCTCATTGCAATACCCATCGCTGGCGCGTGGCTGTGGCTGTGGTTCCCATTCTTGGCATGCGGGGACACGGGGAGAGGCGTGCGGGCTGGTCACCCGCGCAAAAGTCGAGCTGCTCAAGCCGACTGTCGCACCGATCGTGGATGGTCTTCGCAGGAGCTTTCCCAGCGCGAAAGAGCGGAAGACAAGGTCCTGCTACTCTGGAGTCGATTCCTGGTGATCGGGGGCACATGGCACCACCGGGGAGCTTGAATTGGCTGGTGGAGGGAGAGGTGTCATCGCGAAAAGCTGGTGGAATGATGGATGGACCTGACGGGGACACAGATACAGACGCAGACACAGATGCAGAGAGACGGTGGCTGGATCCGCCCTTCTTGACCGTCTGGAAGTGGCGGTGCAACGACGCCTCGGGTGCAGACAGCCCTGCCCCGCTGAACGATAGCTCGAGGCACGAGCGCTTGCACTTGAACCAGCCCACCTTCTTCTCCGGGCTCTTCCCGATGCTCGTCCCGGAGCTCCCGTCCACCGAGCCGTTGTATGGTAGTGCCAGCTGGCTCACTTGGGCTCTCATACCCCTCCGCTGTGCTCGCCGTGCTCGCGGCCGTCCCAGGCCGGCGGGGCCGGCCACCGGCGATGGCACTGACGGGTGGCACCTGCGCCGTGTCGACGTTGAGCGAGCTCTTCCAGATGTCCGCCGCACGGCTGTGTCGGAGTGTGCTGAAGATACCCCGATCGCGCTGCTGCTGCTGCTTCCCTGTGATGTTAACTGCACGGGCATCGACAGCCCAGAGATGCTCTGCGGCTGCGAGGGTATCGTCAGGGGATATATCGACCCGCCCGATTCTTTGGTGCTCTGTCTTTGGCCGGCTGCGAGTGGGATGGGCTGGGAGGCTGGGGTGGCAGAGAGGGGAGAGCTGGACTCGCTCTGCTCGGAGGAGTCCTCTGTCAGACCTGGTGGGACTCGGAGTGGCAGAGAGCTGAGGTCAAACTCACTCGACCCCGCGGCAGACATGGCAAAGGAGTTTGCGGGCTTCGCTGCAGGTGCAGATGCCATGTCTATGGGAGACGGAGCGGGCTCCGCAGACTTGAGACCGAGGGCAGCCATGTTGACGTCGACGTCGACGGCCTGATAGTAAAGCACGTACAGGGAGCCATTCGTCGACTCGCCGTAGTAATGCGGGATGTCGGACTCCTTGATCACGTCTATGCTGTCATCATCCGAGTCGAAGAGTAGCCACATCCCGAGGGCTTTGATGATGGTGACGTAGTGCCCATGATGTGGTCCACTGCGTAGGAACCATCATATCAGTATAGCATTTATCCATCCAAAAGAAAGACATAGCACGCACTTCCCGATATGTACAATGATCGCGAAGAGCTTGTATAGCCGGTCCGGATTGTTGGGGGTCGTCGACGGTATTGAACAGTCGCAGCTCGAGCGGGAACACGTCGCAGTTTGTGCGAAGGGTCTGCAGAGTGCTGGGAGTGCCAAATCCGGGGCGGAGTGGCATCTCATCGCGGAGTCAGCACACCGCGCTGCGGCATGAACCGCGCCCGGACCGCCCTCAACATTGCCGACTCCGGCGGGCCCATCACGGCCACCTGCACATACCCTCGCGAGCGCAGGAGCGCATTGCCGACTATTGCGCCCACCTGTGCTGTTGCGCGTTTGCCCGGAGCACGCTCTCCGCATGTTCTTCGTCCTCCGCCCACGCGTCCTCCGCCAAGTGCGCAAGACGGCCGAGGTTCGCAAGCGTCACCGCCGCGGCACTCAGTTCCGCACCGTCCTGCGCGTTCTTCATCCGGATGAGGACGTGCGGGTCCGGTGCAAAGTATCCGCCGCCTTCCTCATCGAAGAACAGTTCGTCTTTGGATTGATCATTGCAGCTGGATTGCCCAGAGGGCGTTTTGCCGCTCGCCTCGTAGAGGTCCAGTAGGCCTGCGGTAGGAGTACGTCAGCACCCCACGGTGTGCAATCGGGGTAGGGCATACCTTATAATATGAGGAATGCGTAGTCGTCCGTTATGCCCAGACACTGGTACCAAATGCACGCTGTTGCATGCCCTGAGTATCAGACAATTGGGGTGCCGCCGCGCCTCCGACGAGTTCATTTAGAATCGTGACAAATGCTGATAACAATATCTTAGTTGCCTTTCTCAGTTTATTACGTAATACATTGCTGCACTATTTACCACTCGCACGGCTCAGCCACTGTCGTAGTCAATGACTTTGAACAGATCTGCAAGAAACATAAGAGCGATGCAAAAGGTGAGCAGACCGGTACGTTTTGCAACTCTCCATGCGGCGCTGCTCTAAACTTATAACAAAAATATCACATCGCTGGAATAGTTGGCAGATGGAGCTTAAGTCAAGGCCACGCTCGGGTTAGATAAAGTCGTAGGTTGCCCTGTCCCCTGTGCAGTGAAGCTGCTTGACAAATAGACTAACAACACATGCAGCACTACCCCCAGCCGTTAAGCTCGGCCAGCTCTCGCTGCACTCGTTCGCGAATGTGGGTATCGAGAAGCAGGATGTGACGCTCTTTGGCCTGTCTGGCACGGGCAACATGACGATGCTCTGCGCAGTGCGGACCCGCGCCGCAAGCTGATCGGCGACGAGGAACGCGTATGCTCGGACAGCGGCGTGTTCAACATCGAGAGTCCTGTCTGGCACGGGCAACATGACGACGCTCTGCGCAGTGCGGACCCGCGCCGCAAGCTGATCGGCGACGAGGAACGCGTATGCTCAGACAGCGGCGTGTTCAACATCGAGAGCGGGTGCTACGCGAAGTACATCAATCTGTCCGCGGAGAAGGAGCCCGAAAGAGTCTACAANCGTATGCTCGGACAGCGGCGTGTTCAACATCGAGAGCGGGTGCTACGCGAAGTACATCAATCTGTCCGCGGAGAAGGAGCCCGAAAGAGTCTACAACGCGAACTGCTTCGGGAGCATCCTCGAGAACGCCATGCACAACCCCCTCACGCGCGTCCCCGACTACGACGACATCAGCATCACGGAGAACACGCGCTGCGCCCCATCAAGTTCATCGACAACACGCAGATCCCGTGCTTCGTCCCGCACCAGCCGAAGAACATTATCAGGCTCACCTGAGACGCGTTCGGTGTCCTGCCACCTGTGAGCAAGCTCGCCCCCGAGCAGGCGACCTACCATTTCCTTGCTGGATACACCTTGTTAGTTCATGTAGTGCACGCACTCTGTCTTGTGTTGCTAACGGTGCCACAGGAAAATTCCCGGCACTGCAGTTGGCGCCTTGAGCTGCATCAGGAAAAGCCCCTTTCCAGAATACGTGGAATTACTCAGTATTTTACGGAACAATGAGAAATTACGTCTATTCGCCTGTTCGGACAATTACATGTAATTAGCTACCCCCCCTAAGTTCTGTACGGGATTCTGACAATATATAAAGAATGCACGTGTATTATGCATATCTATCTCGACATTATGTGTCGAATATCAAGCATACTCACACAATTCGATGCATCACATAGAGTTTTAGGGAACATGAGATGAATTGCATGATATTGTAGACTATCGAGATGGAGCAACCATGACACAGTACAACTAGCAAACTGTACTTCTACTCTGAGACTACTTGTCATAGCACTCGTCATTTACAGTGCTACTCATGTTGACACTCGGGCACCATCCACTGAGCGCGGGGACAAGGACCTCGAGCCTAGAGCATGCCATGTTGAGCTGGCGGCCGTGGTTCAACTGGACGATGTCCTACACGCCGGCCTCATATGCGGCCGCCAAGATCGCGTCGCACACGTACTCGCACTTGCCCGGGCCCTTCGCGTGTTCGAACCGGAACAGGCGCACGCGCCCGTCGTTCCCGCTCGTGACGAGGAAGCGGTCATCGAACTGCAGGCACGTCACGGAGCTGTCATGCGCGGAGAGGTGCTGCAGCGTCGCAAACAACTTGTCAAGGGAGAGACGTGCCCGTCGGACCCGCTGGTGGCTAGCATCGTCGGCGAGAGCTGCAGCTGGCACACGAGCGCGGTGTGGCCTTGCAGGAGTGCGAGACTCGGACAGGCCCTGGTGAGAGCCAGTGAGCGGCATACACGATGTAGTAGAGCACGACTGACCCTGTCGATGCATCTCATATCCTAACTGTAGTGTCCAGGCCTCCACTTGCAATCCGCACGCCGTCGAATGCGACCGAGTAGATCTGGTGAAAGTGGCCCCAGACACGCCCTGCTCTCAATGTCCCACACGCGGCATGTGCAGTCATAGCTCCCGCTCACAACGCGGCGGTCGCACGCGTCGAGGCACCGCACGCTCTGCTCGTAGCCCTCGAGCGTGCGCAGCAGGCAGACCCGCTGGATGTCCCACATGCACACCGTGCGGTCGCGCGAGCCCGTCACTGCGATGGGGCGGCCATGCAGCACCAGCGGGCGCGATATTCTCCGTGCTGCTTCGCAGTGGTGTGCTCTTCTGGATGGTGTTCATAAACATCGGACTCTTCTACCTGCCGGTCAGTGCTGTCATGTCCATATTTGCACTCACCGACCCATGGAACTCTGTGTGTCAGCTCTTGAGGGCGGGTGCTCACGTACGGAGGTGATATGCGTTTCGTGCGGATTGTGTGCGATAGAGAGCGTACTTGCACTGCGCCTTGGTGCACACAACACGGGCGGTATATCTGCGAGGTGTGGGAGTGAACGCGCGAGGCGCAGAGACAGTGCGAGCGTGTCCGAGGGAGGTTGGGAGCAAGGAGCTAAGCATGACGTGGCGTTGAGTCGGCGGCAAAGAGTCATGTGCCGCATGTAGTACCGGCGCAACTTGAACTTCTCGCCCACTCTCTTGTCAGCCTCTCACCCATCACTGGCTACACTGGCAGCTCGCTAACTCTCCTGCCCATCCATGCTAGGCTGACTTGCTCACCTGCCTGACGACCCTCTCTTTCGCCGCCGCTCGCATCGCTGCAACCGCCTCACCCGCCAAGCACCTCAGCATGATCACGACCACACCGCTGACGCTCCTCCGAGGCACGCCGTCCAGGTCTGCTGCCTTAAGGGGTTGATGTATAGGTCCTGGTTGCTGATCACGATGATGCATGACGCACCTGCCCGCCCTGCGTTCACGAGCCTCTCAACGAATGTGCACTCCCCGCGGTGCATGAAGTTTGAACACAGCATCGCCCGCGAACTTCCGTGCGTACGGTTTGCACCCAGGCGGGTTTTTGGGTGCCACACGCCCTCGCCGTGTCCGAGGTGTATCAGCGGGGTGCTGTCAACAAGCGGGGGTGCGTTAGCATCAGGGCTGAAGAGTGGTGTCCAAGCTGAACCCGATCTGGGTGTGGGAGAGCAGGTACGTGTAATGGAGGAGGTGGAAGTGTAGTCGCAGTGAGCATCGTGTGCCTACGCGGGTCCAGGATGGTGTGCACTTCCAAGGGCACGAGAACAAGCCCGGAGTGCAGGAACAAGCCCGGGATAGTTGACGTAGAGGACTTGGCCAGTCTTGACTGCGAAAGGCCCTACTCCCGAAAAGGAAGCTTGTAAGCACATATAATCACTGCATTGCATTGCGCACACGCTCACCCATTCTCTTACAGTCTCACGCTGGTCGCGGAGGGCCCATCCCGGTGGACGACGGGTGCGGTGGATGTTGTGTGGGGTAGTGTGAGACTAGTCAGAGTCCTCTGTATGTGGGTCATGCCAGTGAATGTATTACCTCTACCAATCGAAAACCCCGCATGAGCTCCCACACGGGCCCGCCGAGCTTGCCCACCACGAGCCCGCAGATGTGCTTGTGCGCGCGTTTGATGTGGATCCGGCCCTCGATGCCCATGAACTCTGCAACGACCTGCGCGTGCAGCCTCACCGCGCTCAGGCAGTCCGCCCCCTCCGCGAGTTCCAGATTAGTATGAACTGTCGAAGTACCAATGACCACACACACTCATGCAATGTACGTACACCAAAGAGTAATCATATTGGTTTTGTTCCGCTGCCCATACTAGTTGTTCAATGCGAACATTCCACTGTATTATGTACAATACCTCGATGGCACTCTAGCCCTCGGTAATGCTTTCGTTATTCCGAAAAATACTATCCACTGTGTCTACGTTAGCGGTATTCGGTAGAATTCATTTATGTTCGCCGCATTCCGCAGATCAAGTCCACATTATCCGTGTTGTCCCCAATCTGACTAACTTCTCACGAATTATCAAAAGGGGGTTTTCCTGATGTGTAGCCGCCTTTTGGGCTTAGTATCAACTGTATGTCTCTGTGCAGGCTACGGCGGAGCTACTCGCGACGAAGGGCTACGCGCAGAAGGTGTGGGGCATGTGACGGATGGGTCGCAGCAACTCTCAAGCTACGTCGGGCGGCCGCCGACGAGCAGGGGCGAAAGCAGAAACAGAAGATCGGGGTCTACGGGACGTGTGTGGTGATCATCGTACTATCTCTGTTCCGCCGCTGGCGTCGGTGGTGCAGCCACGCAATGTGCAGAACGGGCAGACAACCGCCACACACGATGTCCACACCAGCCGTCCCAGCACTCTTCCAGCCGACCGTCGTCAGGTCTTACGCACTCGCACACCGTGTCGTGCTCGTGCTGCTCACCCGCTTCCATACGCAACCAGACGGTGTTCCCGGTGCGCACACGTCGACGTACTACGCGCAGTGCGCAGAGGTGCCAGGCATGCTCCTCTTCTTCGAGGGGACACTAAATGTGCCATTGCGGGTACCGCGGTGTGCCGCATGCCGGGCCTGTGGACCGAGGCGGAGGTCAAGGGTGGAAAGTTCGTGAGTCTGCTTGTTCGATTTGACTCAGGTTTGGTGAATGGGGGCTGATCTGTGCTGTCGTTCTGGTGTAGGTCACACAAGTGGTGCGCGAGCGGGGGTCAAGGATATACACCGCTCAATTTCGACGCGCTCGACACACTGACTCGGAGCAAACAGTCTACTTGGTCGTCTCGTCATTGCCGTCGCTCCTGTGGACACTAGTTCCAGAGACCAGGCACACTACAAAAAGACGCTGAGAGGTCCCCGGTCTTTATTCGTGACGGGAAAGTGGCAGTGGAACGCTATGCACGGCTGCGTGGTGGCGACTGCATTAGGCGCCCGTGCGAACGGCACGCCGCCCTGGCTTCCGTAGCCACCTCGAGCCAGGGTCCAGTTTTAAAATCTTTAAAATCTAGTTTTTATATACTGAATCGAATGCCACACATCGCGGGGCTTTATTCGTGACGGAAAACTCGCAGTGGTACGCTAATCGAAGGATGGGTGAGCCCTACGAGGTTAGGCGCCCATCCGGTGGCTGCTGTGGCACGACGCGTTTTCTCTCTCTCTCTCTCGCGCGCTCGATTCTCTCTCGGTCAATCTCATTTTCTTTTCTCTCTCGCAGCTCTGCTACTGACCTCTCTCTCTCATGGTATTCTCTCTCTCTTTTCTATTTCTCTCTACTAGGTTTTATTCTCTCAGCACGAGTCGAGTTTGCGGATTTTTCCGTCAAACGGAATGCCATAGGCAAGCCATAGACGGGACGACTCCGTAGTGCTGTAGTGCGCGAGACGTCCGAGAAGCTGTCGCCTGACGAGGAGATCAAGCTAGAGCGCAAGGATGCGGAAGACCGAGATGCAAGTGGGGGATCCAGGCGGGCTGCGGAGGGTGTATGCGCGGAGACGGTCGCTACGACCTCGAAGACGGGGTTCGGTTCGGTGTCTTGGAAGAGCACCGAAGTGTAGCTGAGAGAGGGCGAGGATTCACTTGGCATCAATGTCTTCATCACAAACTCGGGGCGGAGCAGCCCAGCGGCAGGTGCCTGGCGGGGCTTCTCTGGCTAGTGCATTGTGATCAACCGTCGTGGGTGTCTCAGAGTATAACGCGCTTTTCACAGCAGTGGCACAGACATCAGACAAGAGCGAGATGGAGCCTGACGAGGTGCAGACGGAGTCTTGAGAGTAGACGGATGCAGTCGATACAGAATCTGGGGAACGGATTATCGTGCTACGTCGACTTTTTAGTGTAGAGTAGAAGCACCTGGGCTGAGAGTACCCTCCTGCGGCCGGAGGGCCGGTGCAGATGCACAGGAATCGCCGGAGCAATGTCTCAGAGGTTCCGAGGTCTGTGGTAAAAGCCCTGTAAGACGTATTGCTAGCTGAAAAAGCGCGACATACGCACCTCTATCACAATGTCCTGCGTCGCCACCCCGAGATCGGTTGAGCCGCCCTGCCCGGCATTGTCAAAGGTCGTCTTTTCGGCGAGAGTCGAGCCCGGAGTCTTTAGAGCCTACGAGATGGAACGGACACGGGATGGGCGAGATACTCCTACCACAGTGCTCTCCGTTTCGTCGAGACCGTCAGTCGTCAGTAATAGTTCATGCCCCCGGGACTTGCGCATGCAGCACCGAGGAACCACCGATATCACGAGGGGGAGAGACGAGATGTCGATGATACCCAGGAGAGTCCAGCGAGGCGAGTAAGGAAAGCCAGGAGCCGGGTGCCGACAGTGGAGAAATCCGTGCGGAGGGGGAAAGGAGTACCGCGTGAGGATCACCAGTGAACGCCGCGTTGAGAAAGGGAGCAGTACTAGTCATCGAAGGTATACAGGTTACGCACCCACAAAATCGTCCGTCTAATTGCAGGCGCGTGCGGAATGGCCGCGTTCTTCCCGCCCGACGCAGAGTTGGCCACATCGGTCACAACGCAGACATACGCACGACGCAGGAGGCAGGAGACTGCCAGAGGTGGCTGTGGTGACGTCAGAAGCGCTGACTTGGTGGTGACACAGTGACAGTGACAGTGACAGTCGCTGGACGTCATTCACCGCGCCGGGCACACGAGGCTACCCATCCTAGCGCAGCACCATGACCGTCTTCACGTACTGGTGGCCTGGAGCAGAAATCAGCATTTTAATCTTACCCCCGAGATACAGCGAGTATGTACTACACAGTGCGGTCCACTTCTACCACCGACTGACTCGCCTCCGATTCGCCTAGCTATCCATTGCCCCATCGCCATCTTCCGCAAGAGATATACGACTACATCATCGATTTTCTGTGGTATGATCCTGCCGCGCTGGCGCGGTGCTGCTCCGTCTGCAGAGCATTTTTGCCCGTCGCTGCATACCATCTAGACGGGTTCACTTCCTTGCGGATCTCGAGCCACGCTTCAGTTGCTCTATATGCTCGCGCATTCAGAGCCAAGGGAAACAGGCGGTTCGACAAGGCCCGCAATATCATGATGAATGAAAGCCCTCATTCCCCTTTCATACATCGCTTTTCGATTTCCATGCCCGGCTGCTATCTACCGCAGGTAACAACGCTAGAGCTCAACGGCATAGACTGGACAATCACCTGTCCGCACGTCTCCTTCTTCGACTTCCTGACACTCTACTCTGGGGTCACAGAGCTGAGGTTGAACTCGTGCAAGTTCAGAAATGCGTCGCAGCTCCGTCGTCTAATCAATGCATTACCTGGCCTCAACACCTTGGTGCTCAACGGGATAGATGGGAGCACGCTCTGTGACGTCCTTACGACGACTGTGTTGCGCCCCGCACTCAACGCCAATCGAATCCAGGGTATCACGCTGTTCGGATATCTCAAGCACACAGATCCCAGCGGATTCATAGGCAGCCGGGTCGCCATCCGTAATATCCTCGCTTTCTGCACTCAATACTCATCCGTTTCGGAGCTTTATCTGGACCTCAAATTGCTCGACTCGATTGCATGCTTGGTGCGACTCCTGCATCACTTTCCCCTGCTTTCCAACCTTAATCTGCACGGAGACCAGGACACTTCGTCTGTGGATGTATCAGAGTGGCAACATTTCGAGCTCGGGGCGCTGCGTCAGACACACAATCGCTTATCCAATCTCCGTTTGTGGTTTATACCCACAATTGCTGCCCTGAGTCTCATGCAACTGTTTGCCACACCGGAAGCATGTAGCAAGCTCGACTCCATAGTGGTCGAACACAGTGACGGTACCGGACCCGTTGCTCGGTTTCTGCAGGCCATGCAGGACACGCTCCGTCTCGCCGGCGCGGCGCTAAGGATGTTCCGAGTCGACTTCCGTTGGCACTGCTATCACGGTCCGTTCCCCTTTCTACGTGCCACCCAAACAATCACAACACTTACCTTAGCCATTGTCTGTAAGGTCCGCTCTTGGAGTACGGTCCAGAATGGGACTTTGCTGCGAACATTTCCCTGACGAAGTTGCGGGTCATCCTGCAATCGCCACCACGCCCGCATGCGATCGAGTCGTTACTCGTATCCATGATTTCAAGCATCACAAGCCCATGCCTAACAAAAGTTAGGATTGACCTCGACGCCACGGCTCCCGGAACCTATGAAGCACATCAGCCATTCAGTGGCGGCGACGTATCGCAGTGCAGAGGGTCCAAAACTATTGACGACTTCCACACCATTCTCAACGCACCGAATTTCCACGGTCTTCACACCGATAGTGTTGCTATACATATCGTCGCTCGTCGATCCACCCTTGCGGTTCCCATCGAGGTCATTTTCCAGCTCAAATATAGACTTGCCGAGTTGTTCTCCCCGTGGCTCGCACGCGATATCCTGCGAATTTACTATTACCCTGAACCTGAGGAGGAGGAGGACGAGGACGAGAAGGACGAGGAAGAGGACGGGGACGAGGATTCCATTTCTGATACGAATGTGTCGACGGAGGACGCCACCCTTGCTCACGCGGACCAGGTAGATCCGGAGAACGATCCATGAGAGGTGGGCATAGTTTACTCCAGTGTGTTCATGGCCCATGGTGATATAGCTAACTGTTCGACGACACCAGGGACCTGGAATAGGTTGACGCTGTGTTATTGGGTACGTACACACCTGAGGTAGAAGCACTGCTAAGGATAGTTCAGCGCTCATGGAACACTGACAGGATATATGGACTCGCAGGTTGGACGGAGAACGAGAAGGCGGTGGACGGAAGTCTTGGTATTCCCCCCAGACGATGATCCCTTCGTCGATGCATCTCAGATATGGACTCGTTTCTTTCTCATTTTGCTGCTCGCTATTTTCTCGTGCTTACCTATTCGTCAGTGACAGTTATCTTGAACCCCTCCCGTACGATACACCGACTCTATCGACGCACCCGAGGCGGACCCGATGGTGAGGCGGCCAGTCACAAAAGGCACAGCCAGGCGCCAGAGAACTTGAGAGCCGCACTTGCTAGGGGCCAAGTCGCGCTCGTAAATAGCTCTCGTTCTTTGTGGCTAGCTAGCTGTCGCCCATCCTCGACTGGACGTCCGGACCCGAAGGCGAGTCGGAGGGCGTTGTCTCCCGGGCGGGAGTCCATTCCGTTTTCGCGTTGTTTACTATCTCTGAGGAACCCATCTTGATCTGTCGCGATCTCTTGCTCTGCTTACTCTATTCCACCTACGGCTTAGTCTCTCATTCTTCCTATGTCGCTTTCTTGTTCTCGTCTCGTTGATTTGAAGCTCCAGTGTATGTACTTATACTCCGTCGTGTCGCTTTCTTGTTCTCGGTGGTCTCGGTGATTTGATGCTCCAGTGTATGCACTTACACTCCATCGCGCGTGGTCTAGAATTGATTTCTCTCTCCCACCGAAAGCCCTCTCGTGCATGCCCCTCCCATGAACTGAAGACGAGGGCCATCTGCGATCGGCCAACAGCCTCGAGGCAGCGAACTGACCACTGCTGCAACTGCAGACTTCGAGATCGGGTCTTTGGCCTGCGCTGACGTTGGATGTAGCCTCGACTGGTGTGAACAGTTCACAATAAGGTGCGTCTACGAGAGATACTCAGACGTTGCTCAGCAGTGTCTTCCCCTTACTGCCGAATCACGTTCTGGACGGCGCGATGCTTAAAGCGCATTACGAGCACAAATCGGATGGCCTACCGTGCCCGCAACAGTATTGCCAGTCTCATAATTTTCCATACGGATTCATTCGTCAGGGGTCTGCTCATACCGCAAACGCTAGCGTGTTACGCCGACGCAGCGATAGGTCGGACCAGAAGGTTCGCACCGGTGAGCTCGCGAACATGTACCAGCACCGAAAGCCAGTTGATTGATCACGAAAATAGCAATGCATTGGTATGAAGCTAACAGCGCAGAACACAGCAAAAACAGACGGAGAGCGAGGAAGCGAGTGAGGAACGGAGGGCAGGGCGAGGTTTGTGTCGCCAGAGACGCATGTGTCACGGTGACTTCAGGGACAGCCTTGATGAGCGTGACTTGCGGACATGCAGACTTGCGGACGGAGGTGAGGTTGAGACTAAACGAGGGCTTGCAGTCCGGGATGTAGACGAAATGGGACACGCTAGAAGGCAAGCCGAACTCGAGCTTGAAAGTCGAACTGTTGAGCAGGTGGGGGGCTCCGCGAGACGTGACGGAGCGTGCAGACGAGAAGAGCGAGTAGTTCAGAGGGAAAGCCACAGAGCGAGACGCGATTGGTACCGGGCGGGTCAGGGAGAACGCGCTGAACGTCCTGTGCCGCGCATTTAGACTTGACGATGGCTCCGCGTCGGCCCCGGAAGGCGGGAGATAGGCGGAAAGGGACGTATCCGTAGTGTGGTAGTGCACGACACGTCCGAGAGGCTGTCGCCTGACGAAGAGCTCCAGCTCGAGCGCGAGGACGCGGAAGATCGAGATGCAAGTGAGGGATCCAGGCGGACTGTGGAGGGGACATGCGCGGAGACGGTGCCGGCGAGCTCGAAGACGAGTATGTGTCTGAGTCTTCAAAGAGCACCAAGGCGCGGCCTGGGAGAGGGTGAGTCTTTTTCACCAGCGCCGCGGCTGGAGCCTGCAGGGCTTTTCTGGATATTGAGCTGATCGGTCGTGATCAACCGTCGTGGGTGTTGCAGAACATAACGCGCGTCTTGTTTCAGGGGTCGCAAAGACACCGGACGAGGGCCAGATGTATCCTGACGAGGTGCGGAGGGAGTCTTGAGAGTAGACGGATGCGGTCGATATGGAGTAAGGAGAACGGGACACCGTGCTTCGCCTGTTGATTTCGCTCAGTAGAGTGGAAGCACCCAGATTGGGGAGTACCCTCCTCTGGTGGGAGAATCGACGCAGATGGACAGGGATCGCCGTAGTAGTGTCTCAGATGGTTCGACTGCGATGAAAGCGTTGTAGGACGTATTGCTACCTGACGAAGCACGGCATACGCACCTATAGCACAATGTCCTGCGTCGCTGCCCCGAGATCCGTTAATCTGCCCTCCCCGAAGTTGTCGATGGTCGTCCTCTCGTCGAGAGTCGCCTCCGGAGTCTTGCGGGTCCACGTAAGGGAACGGAGACGAGACGGGCGAGACAGTCCTACCACAGCGCTCTCCGTTTCGTCGAGGGTGTCTGTCTTCAGTTATCGTTCGTGCGTCCAGGGCTTGCGCGAGCAGCACCGAGTAGCAACCAATACTTACAACCAGGAGGAGAAACAACATGACGATGACGCCGAGGACAGTCCAGCGAACGAGGAAGAAAAGCCAGGAGCCGAGAGCGAAGACGCCTGAGCGGAGGGGGCAATGGGTTCCGCGTGAGTTGCAGACTGAATAGAATGAAAAGTAAAGCTGAGGTACGGGGGATTCACGAGGAGGGAGAGTCTCTGCGAGGTGGTCGAGTTGGAAGGAGGGGCTACATAGTGCAGGTACCTAAGTGCGACGACTACGGTCACGTGGGAGCCGTACAACGCCACGCGAGCCGTGTTCTTACTCTCTTACTCTCTGCACTTGTTACTTACCAGCGTGCCAGACTCGGAAGAGGAGCTCTCTCGGGGATCGATGGTTGTGCGGAGGCGGGCACGGAATGCGGGTACGATAGGCAGTAGTGTAGTCGGTATTTATATGGGTTGTAGTTATGGGTTGTAGTGTTGTAATTAGTGAGCGCTGTCACTGTCAAGACGCCGAGGATCATGCCTACGGCCGGTGGCTAAAATGGATACTTCCTCCTCCTCCTCCTCCTCCTCCTCCTCCTCCCAGCCAAACACGACGGCAGCGCACGTATTCGCTTCGTCAGCACACTCTCGTTCTCCTTCGACGTCCGCGCAGGATGCTCCCTTTGCTTCAATATCGCACACCGGTCTCGAATCCAGGCGCTGCAGGCCCCGTGTGCGCGCACACACCTCGTCAGCGTCGATAGGCGTGTGTCCCGCCTCTCCGGGCCGAATCATGTACAATCTCGCACACCGAGTAGGGCCAACCTGGTGGTGCGCACGGCCTTTTCATCTATGCAGCGCGCATGTCTCGCGGCGCCGGGCGTCGCTCGTCATCGAGGGCGGGACGCAGTCTGCACAGACCACGGCTCCGACGCACTGCGAACACGGCCAGACACACCTTTGCCTGCAACGCTTCGACTGGCGTCGCGCGCCCTTGCTTTGCTCCACCCTCTCGACGTGTTGTTTGATTCCTCTACGCACACGACCTCTCATGACCATTCTACGCACCTTCTCCCATGGCCGACCGTTCCTTCTCTCAGAAGCCTACCGCTGTCGACAATCATTCACTACACTCATCCAACAAGACTCTGGACGAGGATGGCCCTTCCGTCACGGTTGCACCATCGCGGTCAATCCGCGCCATCCACCCTGTTCTGTTCTAGGACGAACCTCCCCCGCTCATCTACCCCATCAATAGCGCTACCGCAAGCGCGCCATCATCATCTGGCTCTTTGTCCAGGCCGGCATCCTCCCTCTCATTCTCTTCTACTTCCTCTACTGTGAGGCCCGCCTCAGCACCAAGAGCCTCGCCATCATTACCAGCCTCATTGGCACCGTGTCCGGCTACGAGTAGGCTCAACCCGCCTGGTTCCTATGATTCGCCCGCGACCATCTCAGACGGAGACCCATCGCCGTGAGACACTGGGCCGTCGAAGCCTTCCAGTGCGTGCTTGTCCACTCTCATTTCCGTCCTCTCTTGACGCATACACGCAGGATCTTTATCAGTCTAGCGGTTTCCACCTTCATACCACTCATCGGATCATCCGTGTACGTCTCTCAGCCCCCTCTTCTCTTCTGCCACATCCTATATGCAACCTCTTCTAACAATCCCGGCGACTAGCGCGTCATCGCCACGGCTCTCCCGTGCACCACGCGCGTCCTTACCCTCATCCTCCTCATCACCACCTTCCTCCCGTATCGTGTCCGCCTCCCCTGGCACGTCTCCTCCTTCCCCCCGCACCAGTCCCTCCCTCCCCTCGGCTATTGCTATGTCGAGGATCTCGTCGCCGTCGACGGCGGCGGCTGTAGCCAGTTCTACCGGGTGCGTGTCCCGCTCCCCCCTCGTGACTCCGTCTGACAACCCCACCCAGGCCTGGCGCACCCTACGCAGAGTCGCAAGCTATCTGTTACCTCGTCCGACAGCTCTCCGTCGCATGGGGCACAAGCGGCCTCGTCGCCACCTCGGGGCTGCTCGCCGCGTCCTGAGCCGCGAGCGTCGACACAGGCTACGGCCTCGGCGTACCCTCGCTCTGGGCGCTGCTCCTGGGAGGTGCGACTGTCGCGTGCAAGCGCGAAAAGCGCGAGTGAACCGCGCAAGTGG
>MPVS01000013.1:0-261204 GCA_001931775.1 Fomitopsis pinicola | reverse complement strand
AGTAAGTTGAACAAGCTTCCAATCGAATGGCAAGTATGGAGTCTGATGCACACGGATAGAGGCTATGTTATCTATCCTCTTACCAAGATTCACCTTCGCTCCTGCTGAAGAAGAGATTGTCTGGAAAGCCGCTCATGTAGTCTTCCCAACCATTCGACAGGATGCGATCACCCCACAGCTTCCTCTAAGAGTTGGGTTGTACAATGTGGCGGCAATGCCCTGAACCAGTCACGTTTCCGCGTTTGAGCCGCCTCCGTCGGGATCTATGTATGCATGCACAAGGAGACGAACATGCAAATTTGTCTTGTCAGGGTCCTGAAATGCAAAAAACAGCCTACGAAACTCTATCGATTTGTCTAGGAAGTATGAGACAACACGAAACGGGCGTAGTTAAATGCGGACCAGCATGATCATTTCAAGCAGGAGAGGCTTTGCGCTTCCGGAACATGACCTTCGCCCGGGGATGAGGTAGGATACTTGGTCCCAAGTACATATTCTCAGGACGGCCGCCGGTTTTCTCCAACTTGAAGTCGTAGTTGAGCAAGATGTACGCCAGGATCGCCTTCACTTCTGCTGCGGCGAACCACCGGCCCGAACTGTATCATATGGGAAGTGAACTCGTATGGACCAGGTGCAACGGAGACCCTGAACGTACCACGCATGCTTGCCGTGCCCAAACGCGATGTACTCTGCCGTCGGGATATGGAACTGCTGCTTCTGTGCGTCAGCCCCGCCCTTCTCGCGCACATCCGAGAATCGGAACGGCCTGAACTCTGCAGCGTCCTTGTACAGCTCCTCCTGCAGGTGCGTCCCGGTGCTGGTCGCGACGACAATCGTGCCCGCTGGGATAACCGTTCCATTAGAGAGTACCACGTCCTTCATCGACTTGCGGAACAGCGACACTGTTGCGTCACCGGGATCAGAATGCGCAGGTCAAGTTATGCGGAGGGCGACGTACGGTGATTGACGCCGTTCAGGCGCAGCGACTCCTTGAAGAAGCTGTCCGTCTTCCACATCGCGTCCATTGCGGTCTTTGTCCAGCCGTGCTCCTTGATTTTCTCCTCTGCCTCTTGCTTCAGTGGCTTGATGTACTGCGGCATTGCGCACAGGTAGTAGAGTGCGTGTGCCATGGCCTAGCATAGGACGAGTGAAACTTCAGTTCGCGCGCCGCCGTCAGTGCTAAGAATGTGCGTCGGACAGGCTTACCATGCTCGAGGTGTGGATCGCCGCGAAGTTGGAGGCAGCGATGACTTCCATAACGCCGTCGATCGACTCGCCCTTCCCGCGGTTCTTGAGATCCTCCTCGATGACCCATGTCAGATAGTCATCCTATAAAGAAGAGGTCAGTGACGCAGGGGACACGTATAAACAACAGGATACAGACGGGTTTGCCTTCGTAGTCTGTGCCATACTCGAGCATTTGTCTGCGGCGCTCGCGAACGGTGTCGCCCAATATTTCGGCCATCTTACGTCTCCGAGCCGTCGTCCATGGCAGCCGGTGGCCGACGATGCTAACGGATGTCCTGTATCAGCACAATAGTGAAAGTGGTGCATACTGGAGTACAAATCACGGCTTGAGCACGTCGGGAAACAGGTTGACGATGAACTTCGTCTTCATCACGTCCTTCGCGAATTCCACGGTGGTCTCGAGCAACATCTCGTCGCGACCTGGGTAGTCACAGTTGGCAACGCCAGCACATCATCATAAAAGTACGCACAGAACGGCATGCCAACGAAAACCCTGTTCGTCACGCGCGCGATGATCTTGATCATGGTCTCCAGAGCAGGCACGGTCTGCCAATCTACCATTCTTAGTGAGCTCATCTTGCATAGGCGGCGGGGTAGGAGTATGTGCCCACCGTGCTCAGCATTCGGCATAATGTCATTGAACGAGTGGATTATCTCGTCCACGACGTCTGGTAGAACTTGCCCAAGCTTATGCGTGAGCGGACCGCTGATACACTTTTTTGCCGTTGCGTCCGGGTTGTTGTTTCCGAGTGTATACTCTGTCTGTACCACCTGTGACGAATAACTTGAATGTCAGTGCACACCAAAAATATCTAACGCCACCTGGCGACTCGCCCATTTCTGTGCCTCCAGCGCGGACATGGTGTCATCGGGGTACTTGCGCAGTTCATCATTCATATCCCGGCCGCTCACAACCACGAGCCACTGGTCCGATAGGGGAATCTTGAAGACCTCGTACTGATGTCTGTTAGCAAAGTGGAACGCATTGGCGTACTGCCAGCTGACTGACTGACCTTGGAGCAGCCTTCGAGGATCATGCCCTTGGCGTCGCGGAAGTACCGCCATGCACCGAGGTAGGAAAGGAGTGGCCAAGATGGTCCCACCGTCGGGATGGCGTGTATCTACAGATAGTTAGTGTAGTCAAGACGGCTAGAGAGTAGAGCCAGTATGCATACCGGATCGGATCGTCGCCGTAGGTACGACACCAAGAACAGCGCAGTGACGATGCCACATATCTCGAGGGCAGATAGCTGTGGGATCTTGAGGCCGAAAAGCAGGGAGGGCATGATCATAAAGGGGGAAGGGAGGGCTACAAAGTTAGGAGAGAATAGGACGAGCCAGGACAGCTTTATCCTCAACACGAAGTCTGGAGAATCAGATCTGATGCATAATGAGCGGCGCTCTGGCAGATATGCGCGCCCCTACGTCAGTCACTGCACTTTCATAGTCGGAACAGCACCCAACCTAGGAAAAAGATGTGCCTCTCGATGCACAGAGGTGACTGCATGTAGATATCCTCAGAAGGGTGTGGCGTGAATAGCATTCCTCCCAAGCTGCTCACCGTACAACCGGGTCGGCAGATCCGTTTGAAGATTGACCCTGCCCGTTCCAGACGTCGACGCCGCGCGCTCAGCGATACGGGTAACACCTTGAGCTTGAATGAGATGATGTCGACAAGAGCGCTGCAGTCATGACTCACTAGCCGAGGCGCATGTATTGCCTTCACATGGCGCCAGACGTAGGACCTAGCGATATTCAAATGCTTTGTGTATAGGGATCCGCAGCTAGTATTCGGTTCTTGAGATCGTGTTTAGGATGGCACGCCATTGAGCTGATACGTTCTATCAACGAATGTGTAGGAGATGGCACGTACGTCGTGTCTTGATGCATGTTTGAAAGTACTGAGGAACTGAGGCAAGGCGCGCGCTCGAATACTGTCCATCTCGCCGTTGCAGCTCCACAGTCGCAGTATGCGGCATCAGAGCTCTGGCCACGGTTCAAATCACTGGACTATGGGTGAATATGTCTTTGAGTTCCTATGGATCTCTTCGTTATCTCCTCACTCAGCCGTCAGGGCGGAACTCCCTGTCAATTCAGTAAGTGTTGTCGTCGGTCGTGTTTGGTGCATTGACCGGGGGTTGAACTGACCTTTCTCCTCCTCCCAGAGAGGGACGGGCGACTAGCTCGCTTAGTTTGGTTGACACATACGGCGCCTGCACCTCAACTTAGAGCACAATGAACACAGTAAAGTCAAGTGCAAATGTGCGATCGATGCGCGCTGTATCAATGAAGCTTAGTGGGCCACCGCATGCTCGAATTGATTAACCTATAAGTAGATCTGACAGTACTCGCTTGTTGAGGATAACGAATGAGCGTGTTGACATAACTTAGCTAGAATGTCGCCGACGTCTTGTGGAATACATTCGTAGGAACAATCATCTGTTGGACGCCGTCCGCTCTCATGCGAGTGGACTGGCAGCTTTCCATGGTGAAGACGACCGACCATCGCTATCGGCACCAGTGGCACAATAGCATGCCTATGCTTTTGGAAAGCTCACGAGCGTATGTATTGAGAGGGTAGTAGAGAAGTAGAAGGAGAGGGAGGGGGAGGGAAGATGTCGGACAAAGCGACAAAAAGCATTGTGCGCGATAAGCATTGTGCGCGATTATTATGCGCAGCGGGAGTTGCCATATGAGGACATACGGCGGGTCGGCGCAGGCGTCTACAAAGCGCCTCCGATAATATTTCTCATGCTTAGCCCTCTGCCAGTGACTCTATCAATGGATTCCTCCTCCTCCTCCTCCTCCTCCTATGAGAACTCCGTCAAGGCCGATCCCGGAGGCCAGCCAGAGCTAGCCATGAGACTACTCTATCATTGGGAACCATTGCCCACCAGTTTCCTCAATTCCAACAATACTGCCCGCCATTTCGGTGTAGGGCCCGTCACTGCTTGTTCAACGCTTTTCAGATTCGGGAGTAAGAAATGAAGGAGGAGCGCGAGTCTTGACGGGTCCTGAATGCGCTCTTCGTCGACCGCACACATCATTGGGATGTTATAGATGGCATCGTTATTCATAGGACCCTGGGCTCCCATCGCGAGTGCCGGTAAGCGCAGCGCAGTCAGCCGCGAGCACCCGCATATGAAGTGGACAACATCCGCAAAGGCCGGCGCGGCGTTCGTGTTGTACCACCAGCCCCAGGACAGCGCAAACGTTGTGAGCTGCGGCCATGCCCACCTCGCAGAGATCGTCGGGGAAGAACAACAGCCCGTCGTACCAGAAGATCTCGCAGACGCGCAGACAGCGCAGCTCTGTGAGCGGATGCAGGAGGCTGAATGCATGGATTGTGATGCCACAGGAAGTCCCCAGCTCCAACTTGACGGCGGTGAGCGTATCGGCACACGTCGCGAGGACGCACAAGATGATCGTATTGTATTGTTCCACCACAGCCCGTGCGCCTTCGTTCGGGATAAGCACGTCGGAGATCTCGAGGTGATCTAACGGGACGGACGTCGTAAGGGTATTTAGCACTAGGATGGATGAGACGTCGCCATCAAGTCCCTACAGGCGAAGTCTTCGTATTGGAGGGAAGTCGTAGACGAAGTTCGGCAAGCTTGTATATCCCCACCTATCGAGAGGCAGCGCAAGGTCGCGGAGGTCTTCTAGCGACGAGATCACCGACAGGAAATCGTTGATATGCTGTCGCAGCGCGCCGGCGCGCCAGTCAATGCGCAACGAACGCAGACGGCGCAAGCTTCGGATGCTCGACGCTACGTTCTCGGTATACCTCAAGTTTCGGGTGTAGGTGTGTAGCGAACATAAGTCTGGCGTTCTCTCGGGTAGCCTGCAGAGAAGTCGCTGGACTGCATCGCTTGCAGCGAGGATGGTCCCCCGGTCGCAGAGGTCTTCGTAGATCTCGAGCTCGCGGAGGGAGGGCCCGGCGACGCATAAAATGATAGTGTCGATTGAAGGGGAGGTTGCGCATTGAATCTCTTCGATAGCAGGAAGGAGTGGCTGGTCAGCGTTGACATGTGCAAGGAGTGATAGTAGAGCAGTGGGGTCTATGATTGTCGTGTCCTCGGGAATGACAATACGTCGAACGCACGAGGCGAGTTCAACGAAGCGTTGCCGCCCCTGCGAGGTCAGGTCTTCGGCATTGTACGTCGACTATTCTGCAATGTAAAAGCAAAGGACAGCGGCGTAGACAAAGTGCGGTACTTACCCAGGAGTCGTATGTACGGCTGACAGCACCTAGAGGAAGACAAAGTTGGAGTAGAGGGATGAGCGATGGGAGCTCTCGCCAGAGCAGACGATACGCTGGCTCCGAGAATGCCCTCGAGATACGCGTACATGTCGCGGGGTTCTTCCAATCCTTCAGATCGATTGTCACTTCAAGTCCCGTAGTGTGAGTGTCGTAAGGCACATAGTGCTGCAGTACGCAACCAATGATGTCGTTGTTCAAGACGGCTCGGTGTCGCCCCATTTTGTTTACATCGAGGCAACCAGAGGTTCGAGTTACAGGGCACCTCGAAATGAACGAAACGCTGTAGAATAAGATTCAATGATGTTGTATGCTTGTGTGCACGTGCGTAGACAATGCCAACACGGACAAGCTTCAGTAGCTCACGCGTGCGAGAAGAGCCTTGCAGCTTTGAATTTGAGCCTGGGCGGAAGTGATCTACCCTCAGGCTCAAGTTTCGGATGGCGATTGGAAGCACGTCCTAGCAGACAGCTAAGCAGGGTGTATGCATTTACACCAGATACACACGGTGATAGTACTTAGCGAAATTAAAACTCAACCCTCCTGAGCCGGGCCGTGGCCACCGGGCGGTCGGCGTGGCTTGAAGTTGGTGCGGCGGCGAGGGTGCGAGAGGTCGCGCATACCCACTCCGGCGTAGAACAGATACTTTCAGAACACTTTGCAGACGCTAACCAACATCACATGGTTGTCTTCGACATAGACAGCAGCAAGACAGCTAGTAGCAGTTCGTCATTGACGGTGGCTGATGGCTTATGCAACAAGATCCTGCCGATCCCGCGCAGATCACCGCACAGCATGCACTATGACTCGGCGGAAACATCGCAGAAACTTTTACATAGTATCTTGCGTACTCCCGCGTCGGACCTCCATTCATCATATGCATATACTATGCATACAAACGAAGTGGGGTAGACATACCTGCGGGTTTGTCCCTTAGTTGTTCAACCAGTTGCGATCCTCAGGCTTACAATTGCCCTCCGAGCGCAATTCGCATCCAACTGTGTTGCGTTGAACGAAGCCTTGCGACGGCAATTGGGATCGATGCTCACAACAACTCAACAGTACTGGAATGCTGGCAGCTCAACGCAAGCGTCTCCGTCTCGACGGGTGCCGGTACCGTGACTGCGTGCGGCGACCATCCAGCTCGGCAACTTGAACCTTGCGAATGCGACCTACTAGTATACTGTGGTCCTGCCAAACTTGTACGCAGGCATCCACAACGCACCGTACCCTTAGTAGGTTCCTTTTGGTTGTGCATTCACGCACGATACTGATTCATATTACGATGGCACAGATGGGGTCTTTATCTCTGGGCTCGCCGTAGTGACGCTGCCAAACAGTGCGGGCATCGTATGTGCCTGGAGGCTTGGATGGCATCATGATCGCGGTCGATACAGTTGGCACGGGCCAAAATGCGTCGTATCCTTCCAGCAGCGAGACCATTGCTCTCCAAATCCCGTTTGTAGACGGCGCTTTCCCTCATTCGGTCGTCGCCGGCGGGCCTTGTGTCGGAAAGCAGGTGCAGAGCATTCAAATGACTAGTCACTCGGCAGGTTTGAGGCACCGGCCTAGAGTCAGCGCCGGCTTGACGGCAGCCGAGCCAGAGCCTCCGCGCATCATTCGACTGGTAATAGCCAACGAGGCGATAGACAAGTATGACTTTATATTTGTGATATTCCGATTATACGCACCCGGCTTTCGTCATCCCTGTTCACTTGCTATGACTTACCGGC
The DNA here is from genome assembly GCA_001931775.1 of Fomitopsis pinicola. Classification (NCBI taxonomy): domain Eukaryota; kingdom Fungi; phylum Basidiomycota; class Agaricomycetes; order Polyporales; family Fomitopsidaceae; genus Fomitopsis; species Fomitopsis pinicola. The sequence goes on along the minus strand of MPVS01000013.1, from coordinate 253,962 downwards.
TTTCAGCGCTCTATCCAAGTGAATGACGGCGACATGGCAACGATTGAGTCTGCTTTCTGCTCAGCAATCCGAGTGTGGACCTGTGGCACACGACAATACGAGACCCGTTACTGACATCCACACTAATCAGTCTAGGCCCGCATGTAGACGGTATGTGCGTCATATTATATATCATTCACTGTGGTGTTGACTCATGATCCATGTATCATTGGCAGGTAATCGCAAGCACAGCAGCCTTAGTACCGGCAGGCCTGTTGTGCGATGACATGAGGATCAGCCTCAAGAATTCGTTAGCGGGGGGATACACCGGTCCGTGCAATAGCTGCCTTTTTTGCAAGTATGCCATGTAAGTATATGCGTCGATGCATTTGGCCGATGAACGAAGACGTTCCGTGCTCTTGCGCAGAGGCCTCTATATCTAGATCTGGAACCCCTCCTTACCCCCGGGACCCGGAATTAAATCGAACAAGCATGCACGAATTCTGAAAGGAAGCTGCCTATGCCCGCGTCGGATCCGCATTCCATCTCCCATAGAAGTGAGACTGGGTATATGTACCTGCCAGTCCGTCTCTGTCATTCTTCCTCACAGCCCTGGCAGCTCAGGCTCACGAATTCCCCCAGTGCACGCCATCATGTTGTTCAACTTTGCGGTCCTTGCGGCTGCCTTCGTGCAATTCGCGGCCACCTGTGTCGCAAACGAAGCGTTCTTCGTGACGGCAATCGTAACCGACGCCCAAAACAACTCAGCTCTCGAATGCTGGCAGCTCAACGCGAGCGTCTCCGTCTCAGCGGTCGGCACGACCGTCCCGCTCGGCAACCTCGCGAACGCGACCTATGCCATATTCCCGCCGAACTTTTACCCAAGCGTCCACACCGCACCGCACCCTCAGTGAGTCCCACTCGGCTGTGTATTCCGGCACAATACTGATCAATATTGCGACGGCACAGATGGGTGGTGTTCACCTCTGGGCTGGCCGTGATAACGCTGCCAAATAACACGGGCTCCGCGTATGTGCTCGGAGGCTCGGACGGCATCATAATCGCGGTCGATACAGTCGGCACGGGCCACAACACGTCGTACCCTTTGGACAGCGATACCACCGCTCTCCTGATACCGTTCGAGGACGGTGTCATTCCGGCCCATTCGGTCGTCGCCGACGGGCCTTGTTCCGGCAACCAGGTGCAGAACGTTACCACCGCCGAGTGAAACACTCGAGGCTCCACGCCTGTGTAGAGTCGCACTTGCATTGAGGGTAACCGAACTAGAGCCTCCAAACGTTGCTACCTCACGGCGTTCAAGTTGTGCATTTGTATTCTTTGGCTGGTGATAATGAACGATTCAGCGATAGACATACGTACTCATGGTCTTTGTCGAATGTGCATTTGGAGACTGCCATCTCTCTTCTGCGGCTCATCGGCACGGCCTTCGAGGGATCCTGAACTCCCACTCGCGGTGTAAGTGAATGACATCAACATAATTACAATTACAACTGCTTTTCACCACGATCTGAGCGTGGGCCGTGTGCTACAAGTGTGGTGGACAAGACCGAATACAACATGCCCCTCCCACCTGTTCCTAGCAATCTACATTCACATCGACAAGCCTCAGGCTAGGCCTGTGTAATGGTACTGGTATGTGTGTCGTATTATACATTGGCCGCGGCGTTCACTCCTGATCCATGTAACATAATACAGAGGGGTCCACCGGGGTAGCAAACCTATCTGCAAAGAACACTGGCGCCAACTCCCTATAGTGCTCCTCTGGGATGTCCGACAGCGTGGTTGTGGCACTGCTCAGGTTGCTGCCCTGCCGTAACGCCATCAGACCATGTATATATGCGCTGCAGTCTTCTGCCAACGCAGTGAGGCCCTCGTCCGCTATACACACGTTAAAGAACTGTTCGCGGTAGCGGGACGGATCCCATCGGTCCCTATCCTTTGGGAGGCCAGTTCGCTCTCGCAGCACGCGCAGCTTCGTGCAGACGTCCTTGTGCGGGAGGGTGTCGTACTTCCACGCCGTCCTCTGGCATTCGCGGGAGCAGTAACGCAGCACGCCGCATCCGGCGCATTGGGCGAACTGCCGCTTCGCAGAGCCAAATGTCTCCTGGCATTCTGGTGCGCAACAGTGGCGTACTTTGAAGGCCCAGTGGAAGCACTCGAACGCTGCCATCCGGGGATCCAAGACCGATGCGACTGATCTCATGTATCTGTCAAGTATGTCCTGATGGTACATATTCTTGTCCTCGGGAAGCCTGTACGCAAGGTAGACTGCCCCAGAGGAGCTGAAGACCTGCGCAATGGAGTCGACAAACTCCTCCGTGAACAGATTCGTAACCTTGGGGAGTCGTGGGAGGAATTGGAGGGCAATGGAGCATGCGGCGAGCGCATAGGAAAACACCTGAGGTGGTTCCGCGGCCTCAGCCTGGGGCTCCTGGGACACGGAGGAGCTCTTGGTCGCGTCATCTTTAGGAGGCCATTTCCGGATGAGTATGAAGAGGCCTGTGGGGTCTCGTACGTCGATGCGTGTAGTGATCTGGCAAAATTCCAACAGTACCCAAATCGTACCAAGCCAACTCAGCTCAGTACGACGATCGACAATCTTTCCATCCGCGGCAGTGACCGCGCGCTCAATCAGTCGGGCAAGGTGGTACATCGCGCACGGGGTTTCTCCTCCATAATTGAGAAGGTGAGGTACGATGGATCTACCGCAAATGGCAATGAGCTTGCCAAGGAGCAAAAGGGGGTCTTGGAAGCGAAAGTCGGAATCGACAGGGGTGGTGTCGCGGAGTAAATTATGGCAGAGGCAAATGGCGTCAGCGTATCCTTTAGCGGAATCAGCTAGGCCATGAGGGAGAAGCTGGTCGGAATCCATGGGCCATAAAAGGTTTCCTGTGTGCTTCTTCGCCTGCCTCCTGAGCCCTCTCATCGCAGCGAATGCACCGACACTCCTACTTTGAACGGCGTCAGTGAGGATACCGCCGAGGTGGCGTATAAGTGCGTAGAAGAGGTCGCGAAGGATAAATTTCCGGGATGTGTGGAATTGGTGAAGGTATCCCAGTAAGCGTGTCACCTCGACAGTGGGGCCCTCCATGGAGCACACACACACGCTGCCCACATCGGTATCAAGTATGTCCAATGACTCCTTCTCGCCGAGCGGCTGAGAGAGATAGGCGGCGCACGCGCTCAAGTAGTCGGGATAGTGCTCGCGAAGGTATGCGTAGTGCGGACTTCGTGGGTAGACGTAGGACTCGTCGGGTGCGAAGGGATCGGTCAAACGCCGACCGTCGAGAATATGGAGGCAGCCGCAGAGGACCCTAGCGCAGTGCACCGAGTGCACAGGGCCGCTAGGCTTCAAGTATGATGTGAGGATCGACGTGATGTCGCCCATCGGTACCCAGTGGACACGGGTGCGGGGCTGTGTAATCATCGTTTCACAGTTAGTCGTGACGGACACTACGCAAGCTGTGAGGCTTGGCAGCTCACTGGTGGTGCGGTTTCGTCCATATTGGCATGGGCGTGCAGCGCGTGCGATGGGTGGGCCTTGCGAGGCGGGACACAGGGGATATCTTGCAATCGATACAGAACCGAAGCGGGAGGAGACGTTTGAACCTTTCTTGTGTCCCACGGAGCCTGTACTAAGAGGCAAGCACTAAAATGTGGGAATGCGATGCCTCAGATTACCTAATTCAATCGTTCATACGGATAGATACACTGCAAAGAATGAGAATATGCACCCCGAGTTTCCCCGGAACCTCGTGTGGAATTCGCGCATGTATTCAAGGCAACCGAGCCAGAGCCTTCGTGCATTGCGACCTCACCACGTTGGACAGATGCATCCGTTGGACGATTATACCGAACGAAGCGATAGAGAAATAGTATCGTTATGCTTGTAGTCTTGCTATGGGATGCACTCGGCTACCGCCATCTCTACTCATTTACTGAAGTCGGTGGGCGTGGCCTTCAGGGGTTCCTTGCCTTCCACTCACAGTCCAAGTGATATTCGCACGTTCTACGGAGTGGAGAATTGAGTTGGCCTCCGATTTCAAAAGACTGCCAGCAACGACCTACTCGCAACGACGCTCCAACCCTTTTCGCACTCCACTGGGCCGGCGCTGGCCATGCCACCAGCACAGAATGTTGCGCAAATGCGCGTCCAGCTTCTGGTCGTCCACTTGGAACCTCTTCACACCGAGGAGGCCGTTCGGCAGTGCGTCGTTCCGTGACGCTGCCGTGTCATCTGGATCCTCGTCTGCGACCTCGGTAGCGTCAGAGTTCTGCGATATGCCTACCAGAGTGACACCTGACTCTTGGGGCGACCCTCCGTTGTCCGTCGGCTCCTCGTGGGGAGGGCCTGGCTGCGAGGCGCCCCCAGTGCTGCCATCACCTGCGCCAGCAGGTGTCTGCAGACTGTATTCGAGGGTCAGCGTATCGTCGACGCCATCTACGTTCAGGTCCTTCACGGCTTTGCGCCACAGCTTCACCAGGTCATCCAAGCATTCGAACGCGATATCGCCCCAGCCCGCGCCCGTCCTGCCCTCAAGAAGGCCCCTGGCGCCGCGGATGAATGCAATGGAGAAGGGCCGCTGAGGGTTCAAAGACAGACGGCGCCATAGCTCGGTGAAGTCCAGAGGCTGCACCCTTCGCTCGTCCCCGGGGCGGGCGTTGGTGGGGCCTGTTCCCTCAGTTTTCGCCAGAAGACCGCTCAAGAGTCGGTGATAGAGCATCAGCTGGAGGTGATGCGACACGGAGTCTTCCTCCGGAGGGAGATCAGGCGTGGTGCGTGTCTTCGTGTCCGAGAGGTGGATCGTGTATCGCGTCGCCCTTGCGTCGTCGTCTTCTTCGGCTTGCGATTCCGCGGGGAGTGAGCACGGTGCTTTGTCGGCGGCATCGGGCGAAAGGCGGGCCCTCTTGGCACTCTCTGCTTGCAGAGCAGCCATGGCTTTGCGTTTCTTTTGGCTGAGCTCAGAAGCCGCCTGTCTCTGGGTGTCCGGAGCGACAGGCTGAGACTCTCTCAACATGATGTTATCCTGAGCAGGTATGAGGGTCGGCCTATAGGATACCAGAAAGGCTTCACAACGTACAATCTGTCCCGAGACTATGTTGCCGTCGATGAGGCCAAACACTGGCATTTCGCGCTATGTATAGTGGGTCATTGATCTCTCCTTGCAACGATTTCTAAGCTCGCGGACACGCACGCTCAAACCCTTCTTCTTGAGAGTCACCACAGACTCGATCATTTGCACCAAGCTGATCGACGGGCCCTATGAGAGACCGCATTTTGACACAGAAAACCACTTCACCACGTACCGAAGTGCCCACCGCTCAGGTTCACCATTCGGTTGTGGTAAATGCACGTCCGCCGCACGCAAGCTAGCCTGGCGCTCCAGCTTTTTGTGGATGGCCTGCTACGCATGAGATTCGAGGCGTACTGGGGAAAGACACATTGGCTGCCCACCCTGCCGCGGGTTGTCACACGATAATTCTCCTCCAGGATGGTCTTGTCCAACCTAATCCAGTTCCCGTCCGCACTCCTGAACCCGCTAGGCCTGCGCTCAGGCGTCCAATTCCCTTTGGAGCGTAGCGAGTAGTCATACAGCTTCTCGCACCTTGCGATGCACCTCGAGGTCAGCTAGCTTTTACTTGACTGGGACACGGTGACTTGCCAGGTAGGTTGCACCAGATCCGTTACACTGAGCCACCTTCTTCCCTTGCGAAATGATTGAAAGGGGGTGGGGCCAGGGCGAGGAGGTGGCCCGTCCTCGATGTCCTCGAGTTGGGCACCGGTGGTACTCATCGCGCCTTTGTCCGAACTGTTCGCTGCAATCATTTCGAGGAGCACGGCCACCACTCCTGCATCTCATGCTTGCTCTTATGTCCGAACAAGGACATCTAGACCATATGGAGGCGTCGAATGTTCGCGAGGGCATTCTCGAACCTAAAGCTATAGCCGAATAGGAGTCGCCGAGATAGTGCCTTGGTAGAGCAGCAGGACAATCAGCTGGCAGGGTGAATAGGGGCAACGGGCATCGCCATGTAAGCAGTTGTCCGGGCGCGTGTCGCCCAATGAAAGAGTCGTTGCCATGTTCCCGCCCATTGAACAAGGCCGAAGCAAGAGGTTAGGTCTCAAGATACCGTGGTTGGGGTGTTGCTGCACGACTCCATGTTCATGGTATGCGTTGTCAGGAGAAGTGGAAGCCACAGGAACCTCATGATACATAGGAAGGGATGAAGCACAGAACGTTACCATGGTTGGCGGTCGGGGGAGGCGGAGGAGGAAGAGTCGGACGAACATGCGTTGTTGATTACGTAAGCAAGCTGCACAACCCCATCATTCAATTGCTCAACATCCGACTCAATGCCGACTCAATGCCGTACTATGATAGCAAATTACTATGTACTGACGACTACATATCGTCAAGACATACATCATAGGCAAAGATGTATCAACTAATGTTATGCTTCAACATAGCCTATTCATCGCAAGTCGTCGATATTATCTTGACGACTTCTCTTACGCGCTCCTCACTCGTCCGCCACACAGCCCACTCTCCTTCACCTACACCCATCCCCATACCTCTCTTTCGATAGTGCGTCTCGCCAGGGACCCAGCGCCCTCCGCTCATGTGTATCTGCCGCAGCCCAAGCGGTAGCAGTGCCTGGAGCACCGCGCGGACGGTGGAGGGCGATACGCCCGATCCGGGGAGAACATCGGGACAAGAAGCTTTGCCGGGCTGCCCGACTTCCTTGATGGTGCCAAACAAGTTTGAGATTCTTGAGAGACCTTCTGGGCGCGTGCATGTGGGCTCCCCGCCGCTGGATACGTCTCTGTTTAATCTCACGTACGATGAGACAGTGTGGAGGAGGCGCACCTTGTCAGCACATGACTGAGATGTGGGATTGCACACAGGTCCCGATAAGCTGAGCAGCGGCAGCGTCAGCCATAAGAATGCTGGCGTACGGAATACGGGGGACTAGGGAGATACCTTGTTGAACATCCCGGGTCATATCGAATGCTCTGTGAAAACAGACTGCCACATTCAGATGAGCCAGACCCACAGAAAGTACGGCGGGTGACTTACTCTGCATTCCTTGGGCCTCGTTCGTGAGCCTTGAAACATAAACCTTCTCGTCAGTGCGGTGGCATCGTACGAATATGCGCCCACATCGTGCGAAGGTGCACGCTGCTCACACAGTACTGCGATCAACGTCGACATCGCCTTCACGAGTTAGAACACCGAACACGATGCCGGACGCCCCAGCTGCTCTGAACGCGCGTATGTCTTCGAGCATCACCTCCAGTTCGAGCGCAGAGTATACGAAGTCCCCCGTTCGTGGACGGATCATGACCTATTGCGCGGAACGTCAAGTGATACCACATTGTCCGAGGGCGGAACCGGGACGAACCATGACTGGGACCTGCGGTACCGCTCTCACAATAGCCTTGAACAAGCCTAGGCTGGGGGTGACGCCACCGCCTGCGGCGAGGCTCCCGCAGAGCTCGAGGCGGTCTGCACCTCCATGTACAGCGCTACGCGTGGTAACAGAATTCCATCAGCATAGACCATGATCAAATACATCCAGCAGGAGAACTGACGCAATAGCTGACTCTACGGAGTCGACGCAGACCTCGAGCAGCACTTTGGCGCGGCTGTCACGGTAAGGAGCCGCCCCCAAGTTAGAAAGTCGCAAGGCGGTATAATGGCGTCTCGTACACTGGCAGGTTCGTCATCGCTGTCGGATGGTAGTGGCGCAAAGCTTGTATACGACACCGGAACAGCGCATACCTGTCCTGTCACGGTCACATGACCTTGTGTATACGCGTCCCGACGCAGTTCTCTCGAGGATCCTCGTCGACAGACTCATGTTCTCTGCTCATAAAGCGAGCTCGAATCGACGCTGAAGAACCCGTATTATAATGCCAATGGGCCCCAGGCCATGCGCTCAATGTCCGGATTGAAGAAGTTCTCCACTGCATCTATCAATCCTGTCACCTGCTATGACCGAATGTGGCCAGAAGCCGAGCAAGTATGATGGTGGGTACGCTACATTCTCTCCTTCTATCTAGGTTACCGCCATCTGTGTAAAACACACGTCCGATTGTCGTGGACCGCTGACAGCGAATGGGGGTAGCCATCGTGCCAGCATTGCGGTAACCTAGGAACCATGCGGGGCGCCCATTTTGAGAACTTGGAATAAATACCTACCCCTCCGGACTTCGAACGTCGTGAGCCTCACTGCCGTTCAAGCCAACATGAGCCTACAGCTAGAGACGTCGTCCGCTGAGCAGCAGCAGCAGCAGCAGCACGCGAAGATATGGTGGAGCAACGGAACGGCCTTCGTAGCTACACATGTTGCGGCCGTAATCGGCTGCTATTACTATCCTATCTACGACGTTCCGCGCAACACCCTCATCCTTTGCGTTGTTCTCTTTCAACTCGCCGAGCTCTCGTCAGTCACTACTCACTGTTGTGATGCGCTGCTCGCTCACCATAGCCTCGACTAGCATCACGATCGGTTATCACCGCTTGTACTCGCACAAGGCATTCCGCGCCAGCCTGCCAGTGAGGATACTCGTCGCTTTCCTTGGAGCCAGTGCAGTGCAGGGTTCTATCAGGGTGAGGGCCATCGTCCTCTAACGATACTCTATAGCTGACGATCGTACCTAGTGGTGGTAAGTCCTGTCGTTGATCATCAGAAGAGCGAGCCAGCAATTTGACGCCACCGTAGGTGCCTGAGGCATCGACTTCATCACGTACGTCCCCGAATCGACTGCTTTGTTTGATTCGCTGAGCATTGGAAATAGCGATACACAGACGACCCGATCCATGATCCGTGAGCACGCCTGCGGCACACAAGTTGGGGAGCGCGCATACTAACTTGGATTCTGGCAAGCTACGCTGCGACGCGCGGTTTCCTGTGGTCACATTTGGGCTGGATCTTCTTCAAACCTCGTTACGAGCGCCTTGAGCTGATTGACCGCGCTGACCTGGATAACGACCCCGGTAAGTCCCTCCCGCCCTCGCCCATTCGCATCCATTAAACACCCACCATCAGTTGTGCATTTGCAGAACAAGTACTATCGTGAGTACGGAAAGCATCCCGGGAGCCATCACTGAACGGAGAGGGATGGCAGTGCCGCTCACGCTCGTCCTGGGCTACGTTCTCCCGCCATGCATTGGTAGTTTGTGGGGCGACGCCATGGGGTCATTCGTCTGGGCGGCGCTCGTCGCGCGATTGCTTGGTACGCATCTGCTACACGCCCAGCTTCCCTCGTACGACTGACGCAATTCCAGTCTGGCACTGTACATTCTTCGTGAACTCGTGAGTACCTTGCTTGAGCCTCGTGTGTACTCGCTGTGGCTGACTGGACTCCGAAGTTTAGCCCATTGGGACGGGCTGCAGCCCTACTCGGACGAGAACACGTCTAAGTCGAACCTGGTCTGTCCCTCCCTCCCTATGACAAGCCCCATTGATCAGGCCGTTCACCGAACACTGCACAGATCCTCGCGCTACTCACCTGCGGTGAAGGCAACCATAACTTCGTACGTCCCCCCAATTCGCCCTTGCCGCAGCTGAAACTGACCCCGTGCACTCATGCAGCATGTGAGCCCGTCGTGCACACACCGGGCGAGCGCACAGCGGTACTCACCGATCCCTAATAGCACGCCTTCCCGCACGACTACCGCTCCGGGCCCGCGCGTTACGACTGGGACCCGTCCAAGTGGGTGATCCTCCTCCTCCAGCGGCTCGGCCTTGCGTGGGGGCTCAAGCGCGCGCGCCCGGAGGACATCTGCGAGGCGCGCACGTACATGCTACACAAGCACGCCCACGCCGGGGAGAGCAGCGGGGGCGAGGCTTCGGACGCTTCGTGCTCGACCTCGACCGACGGCTCGTCGGATGACGATACTAGCAGCGGGGAATCTGCTACGGTTGAGTGGGGTCTTGAGGACGTGCGGAGGTATGTGCAAGATAAGGGCAAGTGCGCCCTTGTCCTGGATGGCTTCGTCGTGGACGCCACGGCTTACCTCAGTGAACACGTACGTCCCCTGGCGTTCCAGAGGTTGATTGCGCCGACTGATCACGATGTCCCTCCGACAGCCCGGGGGCGCTGCGTTGATACGCAAGTACTCCGTGCGCTCCGACGACGCGTGGAAGGAGGCAGGCTGGGCGTTCCACGGCGGCATGAACAAGCACTCGCGTGCGGCGCGGAGGCAGATGAGAGAGCTGCGGGTTGCAAAGTTTGCGGGTCCAGAGTAAGGTTGAGGCAATGCGAATGTGTTTGCGAGATCTGGGAGACACATAGGAATACACGACAGTGCAGCAGGAGAGCGATAGACAGCAGAACAGCGATCAATGATACAGAGCACACGAGGCCAGAATAATGCATTGTACATTTTACACGGACCTTGTCCAGAGATGCCTGCGCCGGGTGCATCCCACCCAAGCGTACGAGACCCACATCTCGGGCCTACCCCAACCGCCGTTCGATAAGGATCGCAATGGACCCCTCCGGCATCATGTGCCGTCCCTTGCGCACAGTCTGCCTGATATCCGACAGCAAGATGACATCGTGCATCCCCAGGCGCTCGCCCTCGTCGTACGAGAGCGCGTCGTCGCGCGTGCAGAGCTCGAGGTACGCGGCCGCGAGCCATTCGGGGACGTCGTAGCGCCGCCCGAGGAGGATGCGGTCGACGGGCGAGGCGAGCTGCGCGAGGCGCGCGATGGCGAGCTGCCGGTAGTCCGCGAACTCCCACTTCGTCGCGAGCGCGAGGACGGACGTCCATTCCTCCGTCGTGGAGAGGTCGCCGGCGCTGATGTTCCTGTGAGTCGGGCGCGTCAAGCATCGTGCGGCGATGGCGCGCGGATGGACCCCGGGTTGTATCCTCGGACCCGCCGTCTTAGGGAAGGGTTCGCGGCGTTGTGATATCCAACCACTTGCCATAGGCTCCGGATCGTAGTGGATGTCACAAGGCCACGGAACCCCTCGTCTACGCGTAAATCATTACACGGAGCGACAAGTTCGAATTCGCATCCCGACGTTCATGAGTGCGGTTTTGAAGGTACTTACTCTGGATAGAAGAGGCTGAGCAGCCTCTCGAAGTCTCGGCATGTCACGTCCTCCAGGAAGATTGGACGTTCATCAGTGAGACCCTCCGCCAGCTGCCCTGCTTCCGGTGGCAGCTCAAAAAGATCTGCAAACACCTTGGAGCGGCGGGTCAGGAAGTGTCGATGGAATCTATACAGGGTCTCCTCGACCTGGGGCACAGCATATAAGGTATGATGGCCAGCAGGGAGTCGGGTTTGGGACCTACACGAATAATCACGGAGTCGTCCGTGATGTAGAGGGAACCGTGCCTTCTTATCCTTGGGCCTGCTAGAGTCCCGGTTCTGACCCTCGCCGACATCGTTCAGCCCACTTACGGAAATACACATAGTAAGCCAAGATAGATAACTCACGCAACGTTGTCCACCATGCTGTATCAGCGTCGAGGAGGATGTGATTGAGTCCCCGTTGAGAGGGCACAGGGAGATCTGTTCTATGGCGAGGACTCTCGCTGCCCCGGCGAGTGGATAGGTTGTGGTGAACACAGACCGCACTGCCAGGGGTCGGGGATACCTCGGAGTAGGACTGGTCGCGTCAGTCACGTGCTGGAGGTGGCCTGGGCGCTGACACGGCGGATAGGGAAAGGGAGACCTCAGCCAACCAAGGCATTCGCTGCCGTCCTGGACACTGAGCTTGTAAATTCACCACGCCAGGGACGCATATAGCGAGGAGGAACACATGTCGAAGCGCGAGGCGAGCCAGATCGCCGCTGCAGCGGGGGTCGACATCGACGCACCGCGCGCCAAACGACGCAAGGACGCAGCCCCCGACTCGAAACAATCCACAGGAGCGAGCGGCGCCGATGCAGCCAAGAAGGAGGGCGAGGGCAGCGAGCTGCCGAAGCGAGATTCCCCAGCGGTTGTGCACGAGAAGGGCCTGACGTTGTGGACGGTGGTGAAGGATGCAGTGGACAAGGAGTGCGTGACTATCCCGCTTGCTCGCCTTTCACTCAATCATTCTGACTCCGAACGCGTTTACCTCTTACTTCCACTCATTCTCGCCTCTGTTCACTCGCTGCTCACTCTGCACAATGCTCGCGCCTCTATTTATCCGCAATTCTCAGGGGGAGGCCTCTTTCTGTCGACTTCATGCGTCTGCCATCCAAACGGCAGTACCCTGACTATTATGTTCAGATCAAGAAACCCATAGCTCTCGACGACATCAAGGCCCAGCTGGACCATCTTGCCTATGCTAACTTTCACGATATCAAGCACGACCTGGAGACATGCTTCAGGAATGCAAAGCGGTACAACATCAGGGAAAGCCAGATCTTCCAGGACGCGAAGGTCCTCCATGTCAGTAGTTCCCTGGGACCCAGCTATTGAATGGAATGCTGAGTCGTCTTTTCAATCTAGAAACTCGTCAAGAAAGAATACGCTAAGATGACAGGCACCACAGAAGAGGCCGCTGAGGATGATGGCGAGGACCATCCGCCGGATAGCGCTGTTCATGAGGGCGGCTCTGACGATGAAGGCAGCAAGAAGAAGAAACCCCCCAATATGAACCGACTACTGAAGACTAGGCTGCAGAAGCTAGTGGAGAAGGCAGATGCTACGTACGTTCGCCAATACTATCAGTATATGCAGGCGTCGCATCTAAATGCATCCTTCAGTGGCCGTGTATTATCCACTGAGTTCATGGAGCTTCCGAACAAGAAACAATGGCCAATATACTACAAGACTATTAAACGACCGCAGTGTCTCGAGAGTATCTTTGTAGGTGGCGCAATGTGATCATGTTCTTTGCCTCATGAAGCTGTACAGAAACGTCTGAAACGGAAAGAATACCATACCTCGCAAGAGTTAGCCAACGACGTTGAGCTCGTTTTCTCGAATGCACTGGATTTCAACCAGGAGCACACGGAGATATGGGAGGATGCTATGGTCCTCAGGGTGCGTCCCTTTGCGTGCCCCCTTCGTAACTAGCCCCTAACCCCCCTACAGGACCACTTCCGCCACCTCATGTCCGACCTCCCCCCACCGCACACAATTCCTGCCTACGCCGAGTCTCATCCCACGAAGCTCAAGCTCAAGGTCCCCGCCCCCCATCACCCCTCCGCCGCCTCTCCTCCCGTGCCAGCACCCGCGCAACCACAGCCTGTCCCCGGCACGCTTAAGATCCGAGCCCACCACCCGACCGCGAATGGCACACTGCCTCATGCCCCTCCTCCAGGCGAGCCGTCCAAGTCGCCGTCCGTGCCCGCGAAACCGAGCCCCGCCGCGGCTTCCCCGATACCTCCGGCGTCGGCGCTCTCGGTCATGCCTGCACCAGTCCCTGCCGTCGCACAGCTAAAGGCCACGGCCCCTAGTGGTATGGTCGGGCCGGGGGTGTACCCACAGACGTCGTACACCCCGTATGGGCAGTACGCACACCCGGGATACCAGCAACCTGCTACCACCCCCTCCGTCACTCCCGCCACACTTGCTCCTGCCCNCGGACGTGGGCGGTGCGGCTCGTGGGCGAGACGGGCGTGCGCGTGTCGGGGGTGCGGTTCTTCCGTGCGGAGGGTGACGACGGGGAGAGCAGCGACGAGGAGCCTGCGGCGCGAAAGGCGGATGAGGAGGAAGAGTATGACGGGGATGCGGGTGAGAGGCCGAAGGCGGAGGAGGCGGTGAAGGAAAAGGAGGAGCAGAAACCGGAGAAGAGGAAGCGGGGCAGGCCGCCGAAGAAGAAGAAACACCAGCAACCCGAGCAAGAGGCCGTTGCCGGCTCCGAGGAGGCGCACGCGAAGGAGGCGTCGCCGAAGAGGAAGGGCAAGGCCCCCGCGAAACTCGTGCGCGGCGAGGTGCGGGTGAAGCTGAATGGCGTGGTCGTGAAGTCTGCGGACGGTGCCAAGGGCGAGTGGGAGCTTGCGCTGCCCATTGGCCCGAGTGTCGTGGAGATCGGGGAGAAGGGCGGCACGCCGTGGAAGGTGTACCTCGATAGGTTGCCTGTGTGATACCTATACCCTCTGTTCACAGCGGCCTTCGGCCTTGTCTCTATCGACACCGTCTTGTGTTTGTGCTCGTGCTTTCGTATCTCTCGGCTATGCGCGTTTTGTGTTTCTCTCACTTCGAAGCCTCGTGAACTACTGATATTGTTGTACCAGTCGGATATAATAATGATAAAGTCCCCTGCGATGTCCATACATGCGTGACAACACCCCATTACGATGGTTGAGACACTAAAGTAAACGTTGACAACGGTATGGGAATGTGCTATTCGGCGACGCTGAGCTGTCCATTCTGCATTTTAGTAGCCAGCGGGACAGAGTCGTCCGGGTCCTCCTCCGTCTCACTCTCACTGCTGATCTCGGGGTTGTAGTAGTTGTACCGCCCAGGCTCGTGTGTTCGGTCCTCGATAAACTGCTGCAGCACCGCGTCCCTGTTGACTGGCTTGACTTCGAAGCCTTCGGAGCCTCGCCGCACCTTCACACCTTCTCCAGCCTTCCCGTCATACTCGTCCTCACTGGAAGATGCAGGGTCGTAGGGTACGACAGCTTCAGGCTCGCGATAGTCGGGGTGGTAGGGCGGTACAGCAGAGAATGGGCCATCGCGAGCTGTGTGGCGACGGCGGGTGTTGGAGGGTTGGAGATAGGGATTGATAGAACCGTTCTCGTATGTCCATGGGCTTGCGGGGAGTTGGAACTTGTAGTTGGGGTCGTGTTCAGGCATGGGCTGTATCCGTGAGGGGTCCTCGGGCGGCCATGTTCCAGCGTTGGGGTCTGCACGAGCGGAGGTTAGCAACTAGGCTAACAGTACACGACGAGAGTAAAAGGGAGTAGGAAGGACCTAATAAGTGGTGGCAAAGGGGGGCGCATAAGTGCTTACATCACAAGGGTATCCATTGGTCGCCCACCTAGATGCGACCAGCGCATTCACGGCTCGAGCGGGCGTTCATGGCCGTTCATATAGACATTGGGAAAAGCCCGGGTATTGAGCTCGATCCACTTACCGTCGCCCTCGGCGAGCTCGTACTTCAGACCGGTCCCCCGCGGGGGAGTCGGCCAGCACCAGAGTAACGGTGAATTCCCGAGAATGGAGCAGATGTTGCGCCATATTCCCAGGTTCTGCATTGACACGGTCAGTAGAACGCCTTACTGAATGGGTAGGCCGCATACATAGGGAAATTTGATCTATGAGGACGGTGTCAGACATGACACGTAGCTGCAAGGAGAGAAATGCGTACTTCATGTATCCTGCCACGTCGTACTAGAGTAGCTACCTTGTCCTTCTCCCAGCCCTCGATGGTGGTCGTGTTGGTTGACATCAGGTAGAAATGATAGAGACTATTGCGACCAGTCAATCAATGTTGCACGGCTGATTGTATACACACACCTGAAACCCCCGACGGCAAACAAGACAGGGATACATGAGACCATGTTCAAGATGATGAAGATCATCTCTGTGCTCTCGAAGTTCTCCTGCAGAAACGTCAGCCATAATTACACATTCAAACGCGCACGCGTACCCAGGTTTGCGTGGCGGCATAGATGCGTCTTGCGACCATGGCGAAATGATATGTACATGCCAAGTCCACGTAGAAGAGGAATCTGATAAAGTACGCGTAGTTGTTATGGCCGACACAGTTGTTGATCCAGGGACAATGGTGGTCTACGTCCCTCGCTGTTAAGACCAGGACAGCACCACCAATGGTGCTACTTACCCATACGTAAGACACAGCTGAATGTGAGTTCAAGTATGAGATACGCTACATTTGTTCTGTAGACGGTGACATACCGTTTACACTGCTTACAATGGTGTGCACGGGGAGGCTTGTACTCTTCACACGTCCGACAATATCTCGGTCCACGAGTGAGCTTCTTCACTTCGTACCCATCGCCGTCCTGGACATCCGGTTGCTGCAGAAGTTTGTTCAGTACATTTGACGGTCGGAGCGCAATTGGTATGACGCACCCATCCCCGTGGAACTCTCCCCGGGTCAGTTGAGGCGCAGAGCCAGTAATTCCATAGCACCATGAACACCAGAGCACTACATAAGAATGATCAGTACAGGGCTCCTCGCTAAATTATGTGTGGATCTCACTTGAAGGGGACAAGGAGCGAGATGAGCTCAACGGAGAGTACGCTTCCATACCAAGGCCAAATGACGAAGATTTGCGACGAGTAGCCAATGAAGCAGATAAGAAGGGTCACAAAGATCACAAACAGATTCCCCAGTAGTTCGCCCATGCGAGCAGAAGAAAATAAAGGCTCGAGCCTGCAGTCGCCAAGACAGGATAGAAGAAGAGAGCGAAGGTGCAGAAGCCCCGCCTGGGACGCGTAGTAAGTATTGCGGGCATGACACAGATCGCAGCACAGACGCCCGTCGTGCGACGACTCTTTCCTCCCGACCATCACCCCGCACGCACCGGCAGGCTGCTAGAATAGCCCCTGGTGGTCACTTCAGATGTTCGCTAGACATGCGCGGGCAGTGTCCCGGTCGCGGGCATTCGTCCGGTTCAACTCTTCCGTTGCGCCCTCTGCCAGCGCAGAAACGAGGCAGCCGGCTGCACACAAGCGGCCTAGCATCCCTATGGCCACGTCGTTCGGGGACATTGAAATCCGTACGTTGGCCCATGCAGTATCATCATCACCGGTGGTTTGTTGATCGTCCCCATAGGCAACTTGGGCAAGAGCAACGCTGGTATGGACTTGCTCGGGTCCTTAGGGCTCGAGGGAGGCACCGGTCTGGCTGCAAGACTTGCTGCACGCCGAAGGCAACAAGGGAGCGGGAACGACGGCGTGGCAGTAACTCCTAGTGCCGATGGTACGTCGCGCCCACGCCAGCGTTTTGAACCCTCAGGCGGGCAACGTTCGAACGGAGATAGGCGGGCATCTACGCCTCGGGGGGAGAGGAGACGCGATGACAACGCACGAGCACAGGGGAGGGGCGGAGCGGGCCAACCGCAGCGAGGCGACTACAACAACCGTGCGTCGAGACCACAGAGGTCGGAGCGGCAGGGAGGATACAAGCGAGCCGCAGCGAAGTCCTCCGAGATTGAGAAGGATGGCGAGGCTTCTGAAAAAGTCAAGGCCCCCCGTCCGCGCGTGCAGGTCCACGTCCAGGATGACGGTGGCAAAATCGCAGTCACGACGTCAGAACTGGACAAACTGTTCGCCGGCACACTCTCCTCGGATCCTACAGCAATCACCCTAGCTGCCGTGAAACCTCGAGCGCGAAATCTTCAAAACGAGAACGTTGCTCGCCGAACGCAGCACATCCTGGAGAAGCGCGGAGGCGACTACTCGCTATACCTTCCTGCGGACTTGGGCACGACGTTCCCGGAGCAGCTGGGGCCCCTCGGGTCAGCGAGGCTGGTGATGTGCCATCGGCCCGACGTTGGGCTCAAGTCGCGCGAGAGGCTGTTGGGCGCTGTGCAGAGTATGGTGGTGAACAAGGTGGTTGAGAGCCTGCCTGCGACCGATGCTTAGACGTAGACCACTGCGCCTGGGGTGTTCACGACATACAATACTGAATACATACGGGTATGTGATAGGTCCCGACACCCTGCCTAGCCTATCTGCCACCAAAGTCAACTGGTCATCCACAGGAACTGCCGTACGATAATTATAGGAAAATAATGGTGATGTGATGCATTCCAATGGTCATGCAAGCGGTCTCAGCCCCAGACGTTCGTCCGAGTGAGATGCAACAGATATGCTAGCCTCCATACGAGCACTTCACCCGCTCTCGCGACTGAAGCCTTCCGGGCTTGCCACTTCATCCAAGGAAGGTTGCCTGCTCGCCAAAGCGGCGGAAGTGACAGACTCTTGCTTGAAGTCTCGCGACGAGCTTCTGTACGCATACGGCCCGCCGTTCTGGTCGACAGAGGGGTCGTCGTGCTCCTCCGACTGCGCCTCCTGGTCGAACACCCACTCCGGGATCTCGAAGTCGCGCATNGGCTTGCCTGCCGCGCCCGCGTACGTCGCGAACTGCCGCGAGCCGGGCGAGTCGAGGCGCATGGGCCGCACGGCGCCTACTGAGAGCGACTCGCCCTGGCTCGGGACCGTCTTTCCTGCGTACGGGTGGGTGAAGGACGCGAGGCTGTCTGTGCGCGGGCGCTTTTTGGGCGGGCCTTTCGCGGGGCTCGCGCTCGAGTGCTCGTTGCCTTTGGGGAGGTACCGCCCGGTGGGTCCGCGTGGGCGTGGAGGCGCGGAGGCGGTGGTGAGGATGGATGTCGCTGCGATTGAGACCGTCTTGGTCGGGCTCTGGAGCCTCTCGTCGTCCACCTTCCGTGCGAGCGCAGTGGCGGACTTCGCAGCCTTCGCCATGAATGGCGACAGCGTACTCTGCGTGTGCTTTTTCCTCTTGATTGATTTGGAGAGCGGGTCTTTCGCCTGCGTCGGTGTCCGGACAGAGAACTTGATTTTGAGCTTAAGGCCCTTCGAGCGCTGCCGGTTGCGCTCGTCCATGTCCACCTCCGACTCGCCCGACTCGTCGTGGTAAGATGGTCGTCGCGGCGACACATGCTCGTCCTCTACCTCGGACTCGTCCAGCTCATCCACCTCCTCTTCCTCCTCTTCGACTTCCTCGGCCTCCTCAACCTCGTCCTCCCCTTCCTCGGCGTCGGAGATGGACCCCGCGAGAGCTCGCTCGATAGTTGCGCTCTCCACCCTCGTAAATCGCTTCCCGGAAGACTTTTTGTCGGGGTTGAGGAGGGTGCGGTATCGCTCCTCTAGGCTGCATGCGACAGCCAGCATCTCCTTCCTCCGCCGCTCGCCTTCGGGTGCGTGCGGGTGCGGGTGGAACAGGCTACCTTCAGCCATGTCCCCGTTGTGTTCTTCTACTTCTGGGTAGCCGTCTGGTGGCGGGGAAAAGTCGGACGTGGGGAGGGTGAGGAACGCGGACGCGTCCATCCCGCGGAGCTGCTCGATGCGCTCCTTGAGTTTGTACTGCTCGTGTTTGAGCTTCTCTTTCTCGCGGAGGCGCTGCCGCTTCTCGAACGTCTCATACTTGCGGTGCCGCTTCTCGTAGGCCGCGTCGGACGTGTCCGTGGGCTCCTGTCCGTGAGCGGGCGGTGTGGGCCACAGAGAGTAAGTACAGGGCACCAGCAAGATGAGGAGGAGGAGGCACGAACGTCTTCTGCCACTCGTGGCCGGAACCGCCCCCCGACGCTGGCGTCCTCGTCTAGCTGCGTGAACTCGGGGGTCTGGATGAGCTGCTGCTCGCGATACGCCTTCTGGACCTCTGGCTGGTCGAAGTAGCGGCCATACGCGTGCGTGTTGATCTCGGCCTCGAAAGAGGGCGCGTCAGAGGTGGAGGGGACGAGGGCCGAGTTGGTGGTGAGCAGGAATCTGGTGGTTGCGGGGATAAGGGGTTCGTTCTCGACTGCGGTCAATGAGGAAAGTGAACGGAAAACATAAATAAGCAAGACATACGTCGTCTCCTCAGTGTGTCCAGTATCATTGCGTCTGTTTCGCAGCTCCCGACGCCAGGGCCGCCCCGACGCGCGCGTGATGGCAAGACGCGCTTGGGAGGAAGCGGGGTCGACTTTTTCGGCGAGCCATTGGCGGCTGCATGTGGTTGCGACGCGTGTTCGGCCGCATTGGACGGCAGTGGGGTCGTTTGCGGAGTAGTGGTCATTCGAACGGTGTGGCTTTCCCGGTATTGGTGGTCGTGAAGTCAAACACGGAGGCTCTTCTGAGCGCTGAGAATCCGGCGGGAGTGAATAGGCCAAAGGTTATTGTCCCGTGGCCTTTATCTGAGATTTGAAGACAAGGCGAAGACACAGGGGAGACAACGGCGGCAGGACGAGCGCGTATGAGGCACAGGGCGGGCGATCCATGCCTATTATGGCGCGTCGGGATTTCCCATATATGGACATGATGGGACGAGCGGTCCGGATGCCGTGCGCGGAGTCGCCGCGGACAGAGCATAGTAATTTCTGACGAACAAACTTACCCAGTCGTCGAAATTTGAGACACAGTCACGCGGTAATTGGGCACACATAGAAGACGATGATGATCAACGAAATGCATGGCTGCACAATTTATTTCTCAACGATGTCAACTATGAGGCGCTCCTGGGTCCCCATCTGCAGAGGAGCCCCAGCCAGGGTTCCAAGACCCGTTACTGGACTCGTCGCCCATCGGACCGGCACTATACCCCGCATTTCCATAGGGCGCGTACTGGTTCGCCTGCGCGAACCCATAGTTCATCGCGAAGGCGGACGCAAAGCGGGGGTTGATGTGCGGCTGCACATACTGGTTCTCGTATCCTCCGTACCCATGCCCAGGGTAGTCATACTGCTGCTGCGGGGGCGGCACGTATGGGTCGCCCCAGCCGCCACTGCCGCCCATGTCCGGGTGGTATGGCGCGTCCGGCGCCATCGGCGACCCGTCCGTGTACTGGCCTGTCGCACGCGCGATGGCCAGTGAGGTGGGTGACAGTGGACGGGGCTGCGAGGGGTTGTATTCGTCGTGGGACGGGCGCGGTTGGAAGCCCCTGTCGCTGTTGGACCATGGCTGTCGGTCGTGCCCCCTTCCGCGGCCGCCTCTGCCGCGCTCGCCGCGTCCACGCCCGCGCCCGCGACCTCGGCCACGGCCGTAGTCGTCTCGACGCCCTCGTCCTGATGCGTTATAACGGCCCCGTGAACGCCCGCGGCCCGGAGTGTAGTCACTGCTCTCGGACATGTTGTCCTCAACATCTTGACGAGGCGGCACGGGCGGGAGCACTGCTGTGGGTGCCGCATCAGGAAGGCCATAGTTATCCGAATAAGGGTCATCGTAGGGCATAGGGGCAGGGCGCGATGGCCCTGCGCCATAGTCCAGGTCATCGTACGGGTCCCGTCCGCCGTATGGAACATCTTCAGCCATGTCTGAGTCGCGTCTCATCGAAGGTACGGGTGTTGTATGCCTCGATGATACGACCGAACGAGACCGGTGTCTACACGGAGGTAAGTCAGTCTTCTACGACACCTTTAGCCTACTCACCTATCCTTCCTTGCCCGCTTGGCGGCAGCCTCTGCCTCGTCATCGGAGTACTCCAGCTCATCCTCTGCAGGCTCTTCATCATTGATGTTACTCGCATCAGAGCCCCTGAGGCTTCGCAGGGCTCTCACGAAAACGAAGTTGCTCCGCTCCGGGACGTGGAACACAGCTTTTGAAACTTGTACTTTCTCCGGGTCGATAGGGTAGTGTTCGTTGAACTTCACCTGATATAGAGGTTGTGTAGTCGGACCAAATGTCTCGTAAACCTGGGAGAGGCCTAGTCAAGGAATGTACCGAGGGGACAGGAGGGGACGTACAAAACCTAGAACCTTCCTGTCTTCGAAGACAAGAAGCGTATCAGAATCGAGTGCCCTCTCAGATGCCCTAGTCACCGTATCCGACGCAGAGCCCTTGACGATGACGACCTTGTCCACTATGCTCATGACCTCCCCGACCTTCTCGAGAGCTTCATGCGGGCCGACCTCCTCAATAGTGGGGATAACGATCGCTGTTTCTTCGACCTCGTTTTTAGTCCGTACTTGCGCAGCAGTGATTACAGGCCCTTCGTCCGCGTCGTCTAGGTCCCCTTCGTCTGCTGCTGCTGCTGCTTTTGCTATGCCCTTTTTGCCTACGGCATTGTCATCTGAGTCTGAATCGGACGACGAGTCCGAGTCGCTGTCAGAGGTAGATTCTGAAGGTCTGACATGATGGGTAAGTTAGCAGATAGGCACCTGGACAGACCGTACGTACCCGGATGGCTCCTCCGCCTCGTCTAGCCCAACCAGTATGTCCGCCTCTACTTCTTTTTCGCTATCTGCATCGCTGCCTGAGTCGTTATCATCATCTTTGTGGGCACCAATCTTCTGTGTCTGTGTGGTTTCTGTAGGGGATTTGCTGAGAGAAGGCTCGGGTACCAAGTCACCGATGAGGTCCTGAATAAGCAGAAGATCCTGGGGAACGTTCGAAGGGGCTTTGAATGCAATTCCGCCCTCCATTCCAGTGCAAGACGACTCAGTCAACTTCTTGTAGACAGTGAAGAGGTTAGTGTGTCAGAAGGGGGAGGATCATCAGCTTGAGGGAATTGGAGGAGAAATTGTCGGAACCGCTGGTCCTGTGGCTGAGAGCAAAGTGAGAGAAAGGGTCACGTTTTCTGACGCGGGTACGACACGCGCTCGCTGCCACCGCATCCGAGACTCGGAGTCGAGTCCGCCGCCACGACCACCGTCCACAACCCCGCAATGTTCGCAGTCAAGAGGGCAATCCGCTGCACGTTTACCTCTCGCCTCTACTCCACGGAGGCTCCCAGAAAGTCGCTCAAGGAGCTTGTCACCGAGGTTAGAAGCCATGTCGACGTATCACCCATCCAGGCCGGGCAGGCTCTCCGGGCCTCGGACATGGACGTGTCGAAAGCCCTCGTTTGGCTCGAAAAGTTCCGCGCGGACAACGCCGTCAAGAAAGCTGCGAAGGTCGAGGGGCGCACCGCGAACGAGGGCATGATCGGGACCACCGTGCTCTCCCCCGGCGCGACGGGCGCGAAGCCGGGCGGTGTGCGCGCCGCGATGGTGGAGCTCAACTGCGAGACGGACTTCGTCGCACGCAACGACCTCTTTGCGGAGCTGCTCGACGATATTGCGCATACTGCAGCGTTCATGAGCGAGCCCGTCGACTCAGACAAGTTCTTCCACCCGTTCTCGCTTGACGTCCTCCATGATGCGCCCCTCCTCTCGCAGAAGAACCCAGAGAAAAACGGGAAGCAGACCATCTCGGATGCCATGCGTGACCTCACGGGCCGTGTAGGCGAAAAAATCTCGCTGCGCCGTGCCCTCACTGCCGTCCGCGACCCGTTCCCGTCGTCTCAGCGCGACATCGCTCTCCGCATCGCGTCGCGCGTACACCAGTCAGTCAACAACCCGAGGCAAGGGCGGATCGGCAACCTTGCTGTGCTCGCACTCAAGTCTCCTCGTCTGGCGGAGGTCCTCGCGAAGGCAGACTTCCAAGACGAGCTCAACAGGCTCTCTATATCCCTCGGAAACCAGATCATCGGCTTCCCGACAACCTCCATCCGCTCGCCTCCCGGTACACAGGATGAGGGCGCGCTCTACGACCAGCCATTTGCTATGTACATGGGCGAAGGTAACGACCAGCTTGTTCAGACGTTCCTGCGCAACTGGGCCGTGCAGCACGGCTTGGTCGACTCCAGCGAGCAGGAAGGCGGCGTAGAGGTACTAGACTTTGCAAAATGGACGCTGTCCGAGACCAGTTAGATCTACTGCACACTTCTACACTTCCGCTATAGGCGCAACACCCCCACTCATGTATCGGTAAGTCGTGCATGCGTTTAAATTTACGTGCGTTAATGTTGCGTGGATGTAGTACACTCCTGCTGCCCTATGTCGGGCATTACGCAAGTATAATCACACTATGCTAATACGATGCCTGCGCCACTACTCACCATTCCCTGGCACCGCTCTTCTCTATGCATATATGCCTCCGGTCATGGCGTCTCCTTCCAATACAATCGCGGCGTTCCGCGGAACGCCGTTCGATTAGAAAAAATCTCCAGCCTACGTGTTCAAGATCCCGACTGCATCGCGGGGAAAGGCCCCCGGGCTGGGCAGTCCGTGAAAGCCTCTGAGCATCTTCGTGAGTGGTATTCTCGCGTCCACCAGACACTGTCCGTGACTTTCAACGAGACCAGTTTCTGGGTAGTCACCAAAGACGCTGCAGGACGCATCAACAAGTCTCAGTAGTGCGAACCTAGCTTGACGGCGCTACCCACCACTCACTCCGACCACGGCCGGTGTTCCGTTGGCATGTGCGTACAAAGCATCCTGGGAAGTCAAAGAATTTTGCTTTGCTGCTCCACGTCCGTTCTTCCGACCTTCAACTTACAACCTTGGTGGTGGTAGCGTTGATACTGGCGCCTCGGCACATGAGCAGGCTTCTGAACTGTACTACGACCGCGACGCCACTATCTGTGGGGCATGAATGTATGGCGGCATAACACCGCAATTGGGATCCAGGGTCTGTTGGTGATTGAACGCGTCCTTGCGCACTATAACGCGCATGATTATGTCTCCCGATTGCCTGTCTCGAAGGGCGCACCTAGGCTGTTTCCTATTATACCCAGCTCAAGAAGCTGACTACAAGGTACCGTCCCGAGAGGTCGAGAAGCTCACGTTAATAAGACAGGGTACGACTATGCAACAAGACGCGTCCTTGCGCGACATACATCATTGGTCGTCATCCGTTTGGTCATAGTTGTAAGGTTCCTTCAGACTCATAGACTCCATCAATTGATTTTCCCTTGCTGTCTAGCGGATGAGGGCATGCACTGCGCAATCCATGGCGGTTTCCACGCTCCACGCTACGTCCGAGGTCTATCCTCCGATATGAAACCCGGGCCATGCTCTTTTCCGAATATTGGCGGGCAGCATGTCCTAGTCTACCACTCGCCAGCTTGTCTTCTTAGCACCCTCGTGCGCTTCTATACGCAGAGGAGCCCTCAGTGCCACTGACACCGACAGAGGAGGCAAATAGAAACCAGGGCTCCGCGATCGCCTGGGATCATCTCCATCCTTCTTTGGCCGCGGGGCCTTTGCTTCCCCTCCGCCCGGCCATCTGATCAGCGCCGTAATGCAGCGGCCTTCGCGAGCGCCGCTCCTGCTCGAATACTTATGGGCTCGGCAGCAGCTAGCGCACCGCCGCTGTGTGCCACCATCATTCTCGCCGTGACGACCATGGCTAGTGCGCTGCCGAACCTGAACGACACGCTCGGGTGCACGTTCATCGGGATCCTCTTCGAGATCTTGTAGGTCCCTCGCGTCCGCTAAGCGAGCTGTGGGTGCTGATGGGAGCGGGTGGCGGCGCAATATCCGTTGTTCGTTGGGCGGGATGTAGGTTCTACGGGTTTTCGTGCGCTCAGACTCAGTACTATTTCCACGAATATCCGAAAGACAAAGCCTACCTCAAGATTTTTGTGCGCCCCACCAAACCTTTTCTCGATTACTGACTAACATATACTCGCAGGTGGCCTTCCTCTGGTAAGTCTGACTACCGGACGGCCATCCCCAGGGAAGACTAACACCTAGAATCGGATTGCAGGTTAGTCGATACCGCTCGGACGGCGCTGGATATTCAGGTCCGCCTCTTCTGCCTACGACGACCATGTCGCCTAGTGAACCCCTAACTTTCTGTTCGTACACAGTACATGTGGGTGTTCATTGTCGCGGGACATGCCAATCCCGCTGCTCTTCTATGGGTCCCAAAGTAAGCCCACTGCCTCATGTACTAGTAGCGGTTACTGGTGTACTCAGCACCTTTGTACTAGGTCATTCCTAGTACGTATGCGTCTACGATCATTAGTCGCCATGGCGCAGACTATCTATGCTGCTATGTGGGCAGGCAGAATTCTTCTTGGCGGTGCGTAGTACAGTGTAGCGCTTGAGAGCACTCCCTGACGAGTAGTTGCAGTCTCTCACTATGGTCGTCGTGCAATTGTACGCGGCTTCACGCCTCTTCCAAAACTCTTGATAACTGATGTTCCCTCGTAGGTATTTCATCCGATCGATCTGGCTCTGTGAGTATTCTTTTTCCTTGGATAGAGCTGTACTCACGTTGCGTAGTCCTACCAGGCATATGGTACCGATGGCCACTGACGATCACCGTTGTGAGTGCCTGGAGCGTGCTATCTGTCTTGCTGTTTTAAGTTGAACTGCGTAGACCTTACTCGCAATCTTGTCATTTGGTGAGTAGATCTCTGTCGCGGGGATCCTATGGGCGCTGATGGCCTATTAGCGGGAGGTACAGGTATGCCCACAAGATTTGATGCTGTGGGTGCGTTAGAGTGACAACCCTCCGCTTGGGCAATCCAGCCACAGTATGGAAGTTGTGCGTTATCGCCGTAATATGCGCGGACCTTGTCTCATCGTTTCCAATTGCAGCACGCTCGACCCTGGCTATGCCGCGAGCATTGCAGCTGCTACTGTAAGCCCCGGTCTGTGCGTTGTATGCTGGACGCTTCGCTGACGCAACACATGACTGTGCGTAGGTCACTGCGTCCATCCAGACTGTAGCTGGGTTTGTGACAGATGTATACATCACCGTCAGTCTCACGTGGATCCTGTACGGTAGGAAAACCGGCTTTACGAGGTAAGCATGCCCCGGTACTCCTTCAATTGCAGGGCGAGCTGACGCCTTCTCGAGTACGGATACGCTTATCACGAAGCTGGTCATGTACGCGATACACCGAGGGGTGTTTACGGCGTGCGTATCTCACGCCTCAATACTATCCGGTATCAATGACTTAGCGATAATGGTGGCGGCGTAGCCTACTGCAATTACTCCATTTTGCGACGGTAAGAACCCGCGAGGAAGATGTATTGCAAAGCCCCAGCACTCACTTCATTCTTGGCATCAGTACATCGGTACAATACAGGACGGCCCCAACATGCTCATTTGGTCACTATTCCACTTTCCGGGGAGCAAGAGTGCGTATTATGGATACCCTCTGACACCGGCGGCGCTGAATCGGTATCTTGACCTTGCAGTCTATGTCAACTCCCTGCTTGCTATGTACGTCGTTTCATTTAACCCTTTGCGTCATGAAGGCATGCTGATCCCGACGCGTCGCAGACTGAATGTACGGCATTGGTTGCGCGAATCACACTGGGTGGAAGAAGTACGGCTGGACAGTATAGGCAGGCTAGCGAGCATAAGGTGCGCTGCAGCGGAGCGGAGGCCGGGCCGTCGGGCTCAGTGCTGACGGTTGGCATGCCTCCCTGCTCGGCGTTCCCCTCCCAGGTTCACGGTACCTGCGCACCGGAAGCGATCAAAAAGCGTTACCGCAGAAAGCCAGGCACGCTTGAGCTCCACTTGCTCGTCTAACTTGGCAGTCAAGGTGGCGTGCCCGAGGGACACAGAAATGGCGCCAGTAGCATAACTCGCGCTTGAAGCGTGCGATTACGAGTGCGTGTAACCCGTTCTTCGACGAACGAGACCGTTACTACAATGAACCTCGTGGTCATTTGCATAATAGTCCCTTTCTCAATCAAATAAGCGATGTCGTCGAGGAGAGCCGTCGTAGCGCCGTCCATTGAAGAGATTCACGGTGACTGATGGTCGTGAAGGAAGTAAGTATTATAGCATCTCGACAGCATCCCTGAACAGATACACCGAGAAAGGCACAGGCGTCGGCCAAACCGGTCTCTGCCCCGAGCCTCGAAGATCTCGATCGCTGAGGAGCCTCGGGTTCGCCCAGGTTCCCCGACTCTCCTTTCCTCCCTACAAATGTCTTCGACAGTGCTCAACAGGATTATACGTGCCGCCTCCTGAACGAGCGCAATCGCATACCCGTCTTTCTGCATGTCAGTGCGACGGGCGAAGGCGGTGGGCGAGTTCACGAAGCCAGTCTGCCACCAGTATGCTTTCAGCCTGAGTATGCCGGGCATTTGGGTCAGACGCCGAGTGGCGTTCAATTAAAGGACATTGAACACTGGGCCGACGATTGTCCCGCTCGCCATCCACCCCTGTGGATCGTTCTCTGGGGTGCTGTACAAACGTTCTGCCCAGACTCTACACGCACTTATAACCCAAGGGTGTTTCTGTGGCGCAACTTCAGCCTCGGTCCAAGTGCTGTCCTTACTACGCGAGTCGCCTACGCCAGTCATGTCCAGTCCACACTTTGATCTCAATGCCACGCTCGGTTGCAACTTCATCGGGGTGGTCTTCGAGGTCTTGTACGATCATCCTGTGTCCCGCATCGTTTGCTTTAGTTGAATTCCTCCACTAGGCTTTACAGCCTCTCGTGCGCGCAGACGCAGTACTACTTTTACGAGTACCGGTCGGACAAACTACAGCTCAGAGCTCTGGTGCGCCGCATTTTACATTTCACCCTTCGAATGCTGATCATACCAGTTCTCAGGTGGCCTTTCTTTGGTTGGTGCAGACACAGCATGTCAATGTCGTGTCCATTTATCTCCTCTGCACGCAGGACACTCGATACTGCACGGACGATTCTGGATACACAGGTGAGTAGTACAGCGGTACTTTAGCCAGACATAGTGCTCTCTAGCAACCCCTTCGCCCATATAGTACATATGGCTTTGTCTTGTAACAAATCACGCCAACCCCACTGCTCTGACCTTCAGGCTACCACCGTAAGTGCATTCTGCAGCCCACAGTAAGTTGCTTACGTCATGTCCTCTCGTCATCCAGAGTATTCACGGTATGTCCCGAGTGCATCTCAGCTAAGGCGCGTGCTATGTAACTGATGCTCCTCAAGGCTGAGTTCATGCTTTCTGTAAGTTTCTTCCAGAAGACCCAAACATCGCTCGCTCAACGAGCTTCGTTAGTCTGTAACGGTTTTCGTAGTACAGATGTAACCATTCATTTCTCCACGGTTCGAATCATCTGATCACCCCGCTGCACAGCTACTTCATTCGAGCTATTTGGAGATGTACGCAGGAGCTTCATTTTGCAGTATATCCGGTTTTGACTATTCCTGCAGTTCTACCTAGAGTGTGGTATCGCATACCCCTCATAGGTACCGTTGTACGTCTCAATCGGTTTGCCTACGGTAGCTTCATGCCTTCACCTCCTTGCAGCTCATCCTAGCCTCTCTCTCCTTCGGTGCGTCGATCTACTCTTTCGTAAGCTGCATTCTGCTCATATTCGGGACGTGCCTGTACAGCCGGTGGCTGTGGTGTGTATTCATCCGTGTCGCTGCCCTTCATCGCTGACATGGCCTCGTCACACATAGTCACCGTTGGCGAGTTGTAAGTAAACTTCAGACCACTACAGACCCCCATCTTAACCCTCCGTAACATAGCACACGCGACGCGCAATTCGAAGCCGTCCTCGAACACTCCAAGGTGCTGCCGGGCTCTCAGATCGCAATCCGTTGTGTAGCTCACTTAGTCTTGTTCGTCCAGGTCACGGCCTCGATGCAGACAATAACGGCGTTCATCGTCGACCTCTACATTGCGGTAGCGTTGTCGGTTATCCTTCGGGGAAAGAAGACCGGTTTCTCCAAGTACGTATCGATTCGTAGGTTTGACACCAGGGCGATCCATTGACGCAGTCGCTTCGAACAGCACCGACACTCTTGTCGGTCGCCTCGTCGCCTATGCGATATACAGAGGGCTCTTCACAGCGTGAGTATTCTGGCCGCCAGACAATATACCGGAAAAGGCCTACTCAACCTGTTACGAAGAGTTCTGCAGTTGCTCCACTTCGCGACTGTAAGCTCAAGCCATTACAGGTGGTGGGCTGTTGGCTCACATGTTTTATCTCTGTAGTACGTTAGCACACTTAATGCTGGGGCGAGCAAGCTGATCTGGTCGGTGTTCCACTTTCCTGCGAGCAAGGGTGAGTCTCGTCTCCGCAGTTCATTTTTCGTCAGCGACCTAACAGGTATTTTCCTCGTAGTTTACGTCAATTCCCTTCTAGCTCTGTGCGTCTCTGTCCCTAGATTTCGTACCGGGTATAGTACTAAACTAGGATTCAGCCTGAACGTGCGTCATTGGCTCCGCGAGTCGCACTCCTCGGATGCAGTTCGTCTTGAAAGCCTGCGCGGTGGCATCCAGTACGTACCGCCTTACCTCTTCTCGTCGTCCTCCCCACTGACCTTCCCCGGCAACAGAGTGCAACGCACGGGAGAGCTCTGGCGCTCGATCATCCGCACGGACCCGGGCGTGCTCGTCACGACGGAGACGCAGATCATGCAGGACGAGGACCGCCGCAGGCAACATGCTGAACAGGATGCTGACCCAGATAACAAGGTAGTCATATAGCGAAGTGTGTTGTCCGGGGCGAAGCGAGTGGGGTGAAGGACAATTTCTGAAGTGTACATACCTGTATGCTGTTCGGCGTGGTATTACAAGCGCGGGCGACTGTGCTGCAACTGCATCTCTGTGGGCACAGAGCAACGAGACCATAAGACGGTCAGGTAAAAAGGCACCATGCCAAAAGGCCTCTGCGAGAAGACGAACAATTCAGTGATGCTCTACCATCGGTGACTCGGATGTGGAAGGCGATCGCTGCGGCAATGTTGATGTTCCTGGACCTCTATTCTTAGTGTTATGTACCGTACAGAAGGTGTGAGCGTAACCTATGCGACTATGAACTAAGATGCGACGAAACGAGGGGCGAGTGCAGCGTATTAGTAAAACAATGAATAGAATGCGTGCAGCGTGCGGGATCCAGACATGCATATGGGGGTCGGTGCATGTGTGGGTCGGTGCATGGGTATAGCTCCATGAGTGATGAGTCCATTATGGCATACGAGCGGGTCGTGACAGAGCGACTGTTCGGCGTTCAACGCCTGTAAGAGCAATGAGTTCTAGTGCGGACCAGGGTCGAAAGTGGGTGGTCATTATGACGAGGGAGTGACGGTGATGGGCGGCACTGTCAGCGAGCGGTCGTCGTCTTCATCATCATCATCATCATCGACGAGCAACGATGTCTCCACCTCGTCTTCGCTATCATGCCTCGCCTCGGCACCCTGCCGCATCGCGTTGAGCAGCGCAAAAGCGTCGCCGCTCACGTCCATCTGGGTCGACTCCCCGTCGTCTCGGTCGTCCGTGAGCGACGTGTCCGGGTCGATCTCGTCCAGCGTCTCGTCGCCGCGCCATGAGCGGACCTCCTCTGCGGTGAGGACCTTCGCTCCGGATCGCGGCTTCTCCACGAAGTCCTCCGGCTTCGTCTGCAGTGCCCGTCGGCACGTCTCGAGCAAGGTCTCCACCATTGCCTTCACTCGGCGGTAGGGCTCATCGTCCTTACCCTCAATAATCTGGCGCTCCTCCTCTTCATCCTCCTCTCCCTCCTCCTCATCCTCCTCCTCCAGGGTATCGTCATGCGGTAATGACGACTTGACCGCCCGATATGCAGGAGGCGGCAGTATGAGCCTCGACTCACGAAGCTTCCGCTTCAGCTCTCGGATCTCCTTCGCCTGCTTGTGTTT
Source organism: Fomitopsis pinicola (assembly GCA_001931775.1). NCBI lineage: Eukaryota > Fungi > Basidiomycota > Agaricomycetes > Polyporales > Fomitopsidaceae > Fomitopsis > Fomitopsis pinicola. The sequence continues at coordinate 222,986 of MPVS01000013.1, read as the reverse complement.
CTGCGCTTCCAGCGTCGCATTGATGGCAAGCAAGGATTTGTTCGAGATCTCCAAATCGGCAATCTGTCGACGAAGCACACTAAATGTAACGCCAAACACCCGACTGCCAAACTCACCTTCCGATTAGACTTCGCCTCATCCTTAACCTTCCTATCCGGATCCTCTCGCGGCGGCGGGCGCACCTTGGTAATCTCCTCGTCATCCCAACTCTCATCCTCACTCGGGGTCATGACGTCCGAATGCATATCCGATCCATCCATGCTAGCTCTCGCATACTTACTGTGTCCGTTGACCCTAGAGTGCACGGTCGGTGCTGTGCTACGACTGACATCTGTGCCGTGTTCGTATGATATCGACGAGCGAGATGCGGAGGACCGTGATGAGAATGAGACGGTGGACATGGGTGGCGACTGTGGGGGTAAGGGAATGGCCGCGGGGTCGACCTTGGCGGTCACCGTGTAGTTCCCGTACCTCGCGACGACATCCTCAAGTGATGCAAGGGGCTGATAGACATGCTTCTGTGTCGGACTATCCCCTGCTAGAGTCGAGAACGGGTGGCCAGAGGTGGGGACCGGGGACGCATTGATATCGGCGGGTAACAGCGGAGCAGCGAGAGATATGGAGGGAATGGACGGTCCGCGGCTATGCACACTCGGTGACGTAGATGCGGGAGGGGATGTATGAGGGCTGCTGCTTGCTACACTGGATACCTTGGACTTGACACGCGCGACGACCTTCGTGGCAGGCGGGTGCGGTGACGAGAGAGGCGACGGGAGCGGTGACCCGTTCTCCGATGGTGACAGAGGCTGTCTATGCGACTGGGTGCGGAGCTCAGCATGGGTAGGCGAGACGGTGAGGGATGCATGAGAGGATACGCTGCCCCTACGCGGTCGTCCTCCAAATGCTCGGGATGAGAGGGCGGAGTCCGAGGGGACCGTCGTGAGCGAACGCTGTCGTGACTCCGGACCAGTTATTGGCGACTGCTGTGACAGCGGGCGTGCTGTGAGTCGCGACCTAGCACCCGAGACACTGGTAGCGGATCCAGAATGTGGCAGCCCGGAGAAGGTCGGCTTGAAGGGAGAGGGTGCGCGCGCCGAAGGCGGGCTCCGCGCTGACGGTGCGGGGGACGCGGTTCTAGATACTTGGATCTTGCGGTTGACGACGGTCGCGCTGCTGTTGACTTTAGCCCTGGGTTTGATAGCTGGCGGGGATAATGTCGGGATGTGGGGCTTGAAGGGTGAGGGAGGTCGTGCTCTATCGTACTCTACTCTCGCGGTGACCTGCAAAGCCGTCTCAGCGCGCACAGCATGCAGGTCACTCGCGAATGCGAACCTTGGCTTTCGTCTGCCCCTCCATGATGAAGAAAGGACATGCAAAGGGTATAAGTTAGCTTACACAGCGGCGAGAGATGAGAGGACAGGAGAGAGGGAGTTGAGACTGAGCCGAGGTTGAGCTGGGCCAAGCTTGTGGCGGTAACATCCGGCGGCCCTGCCAGAAGCGGTCAATAACACGAGAGCAGCTTGCTCTGTCGTTCCCATTCGACGTTGCGAGAGTCGACAAGTCCTGTACTTACTCGTCGGCATACGTGGCTCCCAAATCATTGAGACAAGGCGGAACAATTCCATATTTGACTGGTTCTAGTGGAAGTAACAGCCCACATGCAACACCCGGCGACTTCTGTTCTAGACGCGCTCTCAGTTACGCAAGGCCCTTCTTCACCAGTACATCCTCTACTACTTTCTCAATCATGCCTCTCACTGACTCACTTCCGCCTCCAGAAAGCGCGGCGTGAACACTCTTCTCCACGAACTTACCCACCATATCTACCTCAATATTGACTTTTGCGCCCACCGGCTTCTTGCTCAGTGTAATATTCTCTTGCGTGTGCTTGATGAGCATGACCCCGAAGGTACGCTGCTGGTCGTCAACCTGAGTAATGGTGAGGGATGCCCCATCAATAGCGATGTAGCCCTTTGGTATGATGTAGGGCAGGAGGGATGGCCTATCAGGCGTAGGCTCGGGAAGCAGGAAGAGCAAACGCAGGGATTCGCCATCTGGTGTGCGGTCGGCAACGGTAGCCGTGGTATCGACATGCGCCTACACAGAGAGTCAGTGGATGGGTAGGCTTTCAATCTACACCTGCTCACACACCTGCACGAAGTGTCCTCCGAACCGAACGTGCGCGCCCATCGCCCGCTCCAAGTTCACCTGGTCGCCAACCTTCCTCTCTCCTTGTACGCGTGATGTCGTTGAACAAGGCCCAGCACAAAGCAATGAAGTTGAAACGTACCGAGGTCGGTTCTGTCAAGGGTCTCATTCGCCAGCCAGACCTTGAACCAGCCTCCTTGTGCTTCCTTGTCGAACTCCGTCACAGTCAAGCATGCACCATTCACAGCGATAGAGTCGCCAATGTGGCAGTCAGCAAGTATCGGAGCCGAATCCGCGATGGTTAGGGTGCATCCGCCAGCATCGAGATCGACAGAAGCCACGGTCCCGAGATGCTCAATCTATATTGACAGAGTAATTAACTGGGCCAGGTGTAGTATCATGGCCATGACAGCATACCAGACCTGTGAACATCCTCTCAATGTTGCAGCAATTCCAGCGAAGGAGGAAGGTAAGAGAATGAAGGCTCAGTCGAAAGAAGACACTGATATCGATCCTGATCTAGACGCCATGGTGGTGGCACACTATATCGTGACAGTGACGAATCAAAGTGCATTCCTGCTCAAGAATCTCTTGCGTGTACTGTATGCTACACAAACAGGTTCACTTGATTTGCCACACTTAGAAAACGTAGACGGAAGTCGACAATATCCCGAATGTCAAGCCTCCTTTCTCCCCGACAACTTCGATACTGCGTGCTCAGGAAGGATGAAGCTCGCCACCGCCCCGTTCTGCGCGCCTGCATACCGCTTCAGGTGGATGACACGGTCCTCGTACGACCCAACCTCCAACCCGAAGTATGGGTCGTCCCTCTCACCTGCGAGCCTCTCCCGTTGACGGACCGCCGCCGGGCACGCCGGGCAGACACTCGAGCTGAGCCCCGGCGCGCAGTCTTCGCAGACGATGTGCCGGCACGGGTCGAGGAGGAAGGCTGCCTTCCCGTGTACACAGAAGGCACACTGTTCCGATTGGGGCGTGGCTTCCCCGCGCGCGTCGCGCTCCGCATCGAGCGTCGCGACGGACTTCACTTTCTCCAGCCCATATTCAATCTTCGCCGCAGGCACCTGTTCATCGTAGAATGTGAACCAGGGCGAGCCGTGTTGGATGTATGTCGCCGTGCTGATGGGAGTCGAGGGTGCGGGGAGACCGGTCATCTCGGCGAAGTGCGCAGCGTTAATTACCGTGACGTGCAACCTCGTCGGTGTCGCGTTGTCGTACGCAAAGGGTGGCCATTGATCGCGGTTGATTTTCTGGGAGATGCGGCCTCCAGCGGCGAAGCCAGCCATCCCCCAGCCGCCACCGCCTCGCAAGCGGAGCACGAGGTGAAGAGTACATCCATATTGAATATTGTAGTCTATTGTGCATGTAGCATCCGTTGAATTCAGCCTGGGAGCATGGCACATGGGAATGCGTCTCACCAGAGCAAGTCCTCCCATCCTCTAAATGTTTCCCAGCGAATATAAGTCTTTGCTGATCAGGAGGAGTACCTTCGATGTCCTGAATCCTTTCTTTGATAAAGTCAATGGTGTCAGAGCTCTCCAGTGGTACGAGTATCGTTTCTCCGGTGCTGGTCTTGACGAAAACTGTGTCCGGGGTTGTTCACAATAGCTGAATACCGGTGTAGTAATCACATACCAAAAAACTGGTCGATACTCTCTAACTGCATGTTTGGGCAGGCAATCAGACTTTCGGACCTGAGGGTGTCCCCCTCTTGAAGGAAAACAGGGGTACTGCATCTGAGTCCCGAGTGTGAAAAGTGTGAGTCTGGTAGACGACTGAGATAACGTTCACAGGGAAGATAAGTTACCTCGCTGTGTCACGCATAGACAAGTGATCACCCGGCCTCAAACCTTCTCGAGCCGGACTATGAAGTAGGCTGATGGTTCTGCCCTCGCGATGGAAGGTGACCGTAGTAGGATACGGCTTGAAGATATCAATCTGCATCCCGCCAACATCCTGCGCATAACGAAGGCTTCAGTGAATACGACGCTGTTCAAATCTGGTGTTCTGACACTGACCTCTCGGCCAGTGACTTGACTCTCGACGGTATACCCGTGGCCCAGAGGCATGGCGACGAATTCTATAAATTTTCACACTCGTAAGCGAACATCTACGGACAGAACACCCAAGGACTCACGCCGCACGACCCCAGGAGCAGTACAGACCCCATCCTATCCGGCTTAGTAACAGCGCTTTGTCCGCATTAAGAGAGGTACATACCAGCCAGCTGCGGCGTCCGTTCGTCAATTCATGAATAATATATCAGTGAGTAGGACGACACATACAGTTGCCCGTTCACCGTATTGACCGGAAGATAATCCTGTCCAAGTTCTCCGAGCTGACCCGCCGAACCTTGAGGTTTTCCCGTCAAGGCATTGACGCCGCCGACAGACACTTTCACGGCCGCTCTACCTGATAGTGAGGCATTGGAGAAAGAGACCCACAACGCCTCGCGCTGGTACATAGCCTGATCCAGGAAGTCGGCGATCGTAAGTTCTCATGTGTCATAGAGAAGGCGTAACATACAATGCACACTCCGCCTTTGCTGACGACGGACTTCGGCAGTTTATCCGCGAAGTCTGCAACGTTGCTATAGACGTAACGATGAGCGCTCATTGCGGGCGTCGTGAATGAAACAGGACTGACTAGATCTTGAATGGGCCCATGTCGGGTGGTAAGGCCTGCGTATGGCCGTTATCTGTGGACACGCGAAATGAGATGTGATGGAAGTTCGCGGATGTTTCTTACCGGGAACGCGTATCGTTCTAGGAGCAACGGCTTGAGTGGATTGCACTCAGGTCATTGAACAAGTAATCATACCTGTGAAGTTGGATGTTTACATCCCCGACTACTATTTCCGTTTCTTGGTGCCGAATATGAGCTTCACTTATATATGTGGGTGGATTTCCTGTAGGCGGGTTTTCTTCAACACGAATAGCAGGCAGATACACTTTGTTGTAATAGTGAACAAATGGTTGATCACTGTGGTTATGGCAATCAGACCCCTTCCGGATAAGCTATAAGTAGCGTGGACATACATGTTGATCTTTCCGCCCTTTCTTGGGGTGAACTCCGAAGGCCCTCTCGTGACTTCGATTGGTTGATCACCGGCACGACATATGATAGCTTTCGGTGAAGCATAGCCTAAGTGGTGCGGTAGCAGACAAAGTATGAGTGGGCTGGAAGACACGAGCCAGAATTTTCGAACCTCTTTCGACTATGCGCTGGCGCAGTTGTTCAAAGGTGAGCGGTAGATCCAAGTTCTCAATCCGGAATTCGCGGCCCTCGCCACCTACCCCGCTGACGGTGACATCTGCGCCGATCGTCGCTCGACGAGGGATGTCACCGTATGCGGGGGGCGGTGAAGAGTTTGTGGGGTCGGACCAACATCTATGCCAACGCGAGTGGCGTTGTATGCGCTGGTCTTAAGTACTGCGAGCGAATCGAGCATATATCACGGCCTAAATAGGGTGAACCCAAGCAACAAACATGTACAAACTGTCCGCCGCAAGGAACCAAGGAACATCACTGCCATGGGCATTCACGAAGGCTTCTAAATTCACGAGGAGCTCGTCAAGACATCATACCAATTGTTTTATACCGGATCACTCCTTTTCTTCCTAATCTATGGACGGCCTACCGCATGGTGCCGGAGAAGAACCGTCGCACGTGCAGAAATGGCGTGCGGCGGCAGTGCGTGGATGTGGAAGCGTTGAGGTGATGCCCCATCTCCCACCCACCCAACCCATTTGTTACAACCATCCCGGCGGTGAGTCAAGGCAGTAAGCCCCTGCGTTGCAGCATGCACGCGAGGAGGTGACGGGCATGTTGTCGACTTGAGCGGCGAGCCAGGTGCGAGACAGTCCCCTGCCGGTACTCTCACTGCTTAAGGCTTAGATGGTAGGTGCCTAAACGGCACCAGAGGAGCGGACGGTCGGGGTAGCGGTTAAGCCCCCTGACGAGGACTTTCGCAGGTCCGAAACCGCTGCCCCTCGTCCCTCTAGCATCCCTCTCGGATGGATGTAAGCGCTCAGACTAGGAGCCTCTCCTGACAGGCTGTAGCGTACTTCCCACACCAGTCGGACCGATGTCAACAGGTATCTCGTTGTCTAGGGGCCCTCGTACCTCGGGCCCTTGAGACAGTGAATATATCCCTAAACCCAAATTTAGGTGCAAAACGCTGTGCAATCACTTCTAAGATCTGGATCTGAGCGATGCGTTGCAGTAGACGCCCGTACACAGACCAACAAGATGCAAACTAGTACTAGTACTGAATCGTGGTACAACAATCTGAACGCTTACGTACTGTGCATAGAAAAGATAGACAACCAACACGACGATGTCTCCTCGTCAAACCTCGTCAGGCTTTCTCCCAGACAACCTCGATACCGCGTGCTCAGGAAGGATGAAGCTCGCCACCGTCCCGCTCCGTGCGCATGCATATCGCTTCAAGTGGATGACACGGTCCTCGTACGACCCAACCTCCAACCCAAAGCGCGGGTCGTCCCGCTCTTCTGCGAGCCTCTCCCGTCGACGAATCGTCGCCGGGCACGCCGGGCAGACACTAGTGCTGAGCCCCGGCGCGCAGTCTTCGCAGATGATGTGTCGGCAAGGATCGAGGCGGAAGGCTGCCTTCCCGTGTACGCAGAAAACACATTTCGCGTGGGGCTTCGCTTCTCCGCGTGCGTCGCGCTCCGCATCGAGCGTCGCGACGGACTTCATGTTCGCCAGCCCGTATTTAATCTTCGCCGCGGGCACCCGTTCATCGTAGAATGTGAACCAGGGAGAGCCGTGCTGGATGTAGGTCGCTGTGCTGATGGGAGTCGATGGTGCAGAGAGGCCGGTCATTGCGGCGAAGTGCGAGGCGTTGATTACGGTGATGTGCAACCTCGTCGGCGTCGCATCGTCGTATGCAAAGGGCGGCCATTGATCGCGGTTGATTTTCTGGGAGATGCGGCCTCCAGCGGCGAAGCCAGCCACACTCAAGAGAGCACCCCCCCGTGCACGGCAATCGAATTCTTGTGCACTCCCACCATTTGGCTGGTCTAAACTTTGTACCTGCATGGTGGGGCAGGCAATGAGACTTTCTGACGCAAGGGTGTCCTTCTCTTGAAGGTTAACAGGGGTACTGCATTTGTGTCCCGAGTGTCAAAGCGTGAGTGAGGTGGACGACGTAGACAACGTTCAGAGGGAATATAAGTTACCTCGCTTTGTCACGCATAGACAAGTGATCTCCCGGCCTCAGACCTTCTTGAGCTGGGCTTAAGAGTAGGCTCATGCTTCTGTCCTTGCAATCAAAGGTAACCGTGGTAGGATACGGCTTGAAGACATCAAACTGCATCCCACCAACATCCTATGAAGAAGGCTACAGTGAGTATGATGCCATTCGCGCCCGGTGTTCTGACACTGACTTCTCGGCCTGAGACTTGGCTCTCGACAGTATATCCATGGCCTAGAGGCATTGCGACAAATTCTACGGCATTCAGACGCGTAAGTGAGCACCGTACGGGCAAAACACCTAAGGACTCACGGCGCACAATTCCGGGAGCAGTACAAACTCCATCCTATCTGACTGGTTAGCAGTACTATGTCCGCATTGCAAGAGATACATACCAGCCAGCTGCCGTTTCCATTCGCAAATTAACGGATAATGCATCGGCGAGGAGGGCGACACATACAGCTGCCCATTCACCGCGTTGACCACAATATAATCCTGTTCTCCGGGTTTACTCGCTGCACCTTGAGAGTTTCCCGTCAAGGCATTGACCCCGCCGACAGACACTTTCACAGCAGCTCTGGATACTGAGGTGTTGGAGAAGGAGACCCACAACGCCTCGCGTTGGTACATAGCCTGTTCCAGAACGTAGGCTATCTTCAGATCTCATATGTCATGAACGACGCGTTACATACAATGAACACTCCGCCTTTGCTGACGACGGACTTCGGTAATCTGTCCGCGAACCCTGCGACGTTGCTATCGACGTGGCGATGAGCGCTCATTTGCGAGTGGCGTGAATGGAACAGGACTGACTGCATCCTGAATGCGCCCATGTCGGGTGGTAAGGCCTGCGTATGGCCGTTGTCTGTAGACACGCGAAATGAGATGCGATTGAATCCTATGAGGGGTTTTTAAAAAAAAATACCGGGGACGCGTATAGTTCTGAAAGCAATGGCTTGGATAAATTGCATTCACATAAATGAATAGACGGACATACCTGTGAAAACGGATGTTCACATCCCCGACTACAATCTCCGTGTCTCCCATATCTAGAAAACGAGCTTCACTAACATATACGGGTGTGCTCCCTGCAGGCGGTTTTTCTTCAATACGAATAGCAGGCAGATACACTTTGTTGTAGTAGTGAACAAATGGTTGATCGCTGTGGTATACGGCAGTTGGACCCATTCCGGATAACCGATAAGTAGCGTAAACATACATATTGATCTTTCCCCCCTTCCTTGGGATGAACTCCGAAGGCCCTTTCGTGACTTCGATTGGCTGATCACCGGCCCTACATATGATAACTTTCGGCGCAGCATAGCCTGAGCGACGCGGCAGCAGAATCAGTGGGGCTGGAAGACACAAGCCAGATTTTTCAAACCTCTTTCGACTATGCGCTGGCGCAGTTGTTCAAAGGTGAGCGGTAGCTCCAAGTTTTGAATATGGAATTTGTGGCCCTCGCCAGTCACCCCGCTGACGGTGACATCTGCGCCGATCGTCGCCCGACGAGGGATGCCATCGTATGCGGGGCGCGGGAAAAAGTAAGTGAAGGGAAACATCGGGGACGGAGGCTCAGAGATACGAGCGACTGACTCGTACGCGCTGGTCTTATGAACCATCGTAGTATTTGGCTCGCGCAGTCAGCACGGGCAGCTGATTGGTCCAAAACTCGTATGCATCGAGGGTTCTAAACACGCGTCTTCGCAGCAGCTGAGAGAAGACGATCCTCGTAGTCATCTGTCCACACACCTGACACGGTGAGGATCTGAACCTAGCAACAAATACCGCGAACTCTTTGAGTGAATACTGCTGCGAATCTCTGCGAACTTACCCGCACCGGTCAATCTAACTGGGCTCCAGCTGAACTGCCAGCAGATCATGCGTGCGGCGACGCCTATGCGGACCTGGTCATGCTCAGGATCCGCAGCCGAAGCGAACGGCGAACGGGATATCCTGCAAGATAAATAGTGAGGTTAGGGATCTGCAGGCAGCAACCAGTCTGCTCGATGGTTCGGTTAACGATACAGTCAGTACGATAGTATACGCTGCTGTACTTATATTCGCCAGGCACAGCTAGCTGGAGTGTCGTGTAAGCCGCATACATGAAGCATGTTAATAAGAGGATGGTGATGATAATGATGAGCGGTGGTGAGGGAACGGTAAAGGGAGAGAAATGTGACGCGCGCCGCTGTCTTGGACTTGGAGGCGTGATCGCGAGGCGGAGTTCAGCTGGGCAGTCGTGGCTGAGCGCTGCCACAGTGCCAGGTCTGCGTCCGTCAATAAACCATTTCCCTCGGACAAATACATCGCTCGCCATTCAACTCCTCAAACTATTCTATTGCTGCTTCCCCACCACCTCGTCGCACACCCGCAACGCCATGAACGGCACACACACCGCCCGGCATGCCAGACCAGCCCAGCCGGGTGTCACTCCGCCTGCACCAGCTGCTGCACCGCCCGCACCTCCGAATCACACCCCGAACCACACTCATACGACAGCGAACAACCGTCAGGTGAACGGCCCTACGACAAATGGCACTCATCTACCCGCGCAGAGGGGTAAGAAGAAGGCTGCTGAACAGCCGGTCGATCCTTCACAAATGTATGAAACCTTGAAGAACCGGATCGCCGCATTAGAGGAGGAAGAGGTGCACGAGGAGGAGGAGGAGCGAAGGTTTGGTGAGTGGCACGTTGTTCTCTGCAGTGGCACAGTTTGGATTTACAGGTCACCAGCCGAGGAGGCACAGAACTCGGTCTCGGGGATGGGAGAGAATGCGATCCATGCAAAGTACATTGAGCTAGTGCGTATCAATGCATCCTGTGTCACCGACCCACCCCCTAACTGTTGAGACCAGTTCGCCGAATACAAACGGCTGGAACGAGATCATGCGAAGGAGAAACAGAAGCTGGCGAAAGACAAGGATGCAGGCACGTTTATCCTTTGTACAGGCTGCATATGCCATCTTATGTTGTGTTATCTGTGAAGCCAAGAGTCAATTGACGAAGGCCAACCAAACGAAGACGAAGATGGAGAGTCTGGCACGCGAGTTGCAGAAGGTAATTCCGCGTGGCTGGCGTGTCCGTCCATCTTAACGCTTTCCGCAGGATAACAAAAGGCTACGGGTGGGTTTCCTCTGCTCAGACACGCATCCGAGCGACGGCCCTAGGTGCTCATGCGCCACCGCAGGAGGATAGCAAACGGTTAGCAGCGTGCGTAGAGGAAGCACAGGAAGAGGCACGTTCCCACCGCTTCCCCCCTGTGCGTACTTACCGAGGCACCCCAGATACTGCAGATGAAGAACGACATGGCGAAGCGAGCCGAGCGGGCGAAGATCCAGGAGACGAAGTACCGCGAGACGCCGAACATCGTCGTGCGGGTGCACTGCAAGTACCGCGCGGAGCTGTACTTCAAGATCTCGCGCAAGACGAAGCTCGCCCAGCTGTTCAGCGCGTGGACGGAGCGAATGGAGTTTGGCACCGTCAAGGGCGTCAAGACGGGCGGTGCACCGACGCTGCCCTCCAATAGCACCGCGCTGTCGACGAGCGCGACGAGCTCGGGCGCCGCGGTGAGGAAGACTACAATGCAGTTCATCTTCACGCATGCGGGGCGGGGCTTGGAAGCGGACCAGACACCGGAGGAGGCGGGGATCGAGGACGGCGACGTCATCCTGGCCGTGGAGATCATGGATCTGACGGAAGGGCCGGGTACCGAAGAGGTGGTGAGTGGTTGATCGCTCGGATGCGCTAGCTGAGAACGGACGCGAACGCTGCCAGGACGAGCCGGAGCCGAGGCGCCAGAAGCTGAAGAAGGAGTGGACGGAGGATCCAACAGAGTACGTGTGGTGACCTTCAGTGGACATGGGTTACTCACATCAGTGCAGGGCGAGGAGGACGATGGAGGAGATACTCGACGGCGTGTACGTTCCTTTGCTGTTGCGTGGCCAACTCACATCCTGACATTGAGATTAGTGTCCGGGAACGCCTGAAGGAAGTCCTCCGGCAATACGAGCTACGAGAGCGGCACTTCGAGTGTGTTATCCGCTCGAAGGAGCTCGAAGTCCTGCTCTCCCGTGCGCGTGCGGCAGAGCAGAAGCAGCTTGCGGAGGGCCAAAATTCACGGGCTGAGAAGCTCGAAGAGCAGGTGCGACGTGCGATCTTATGCTAATACAGTGCCCGTACTGACCTGCGGCACAGGTCAAACAGCTGCGCAAAGATCTCGAAGACGTCACAGAGCAGCAGTCGGTGCTTGTCAACAAGTTGTGGGCTTGTTGTCACGAGGTGCGTTCCAACGTTGGGATGTGCTACCCATCTTGTCTGACATCTGCCTCAGTCGAGTGCCGCGCGGATGCAACAGCTCTTTGTCTCCCTCCGGGAAGAGCTAGACACCCGTAAGTTCACGTCGTCGTGTTCGCTGCAATCGATTCTTGATCCTTGGATATAATGCTCACTTCCCTCGAGTAGGGTGGAAGCCAAGTTTGAACGGGACGGCTGACCGTCCACCGGATGGCGAGGCGATCTGACGCTTGGGGCGGCGGATGCGATGGATGGGTTGGAGAGGACACTAATTTCCCTGCATGTGCTTACCCAGCCCCTACGCTCGCATATATCCGCAATCACAAGTGCAGTAGTTGTCTCAGTAACGAAGATACCCCGTGCACTATTATCATTATCAAGATCAAGGATGGATTGCACGCTCGAAGGTATCATATAGTCCGGCACACTACGCACAACATCCAAACCAAAGTCCTATGCGATGTCCGTGTCCAGATGGGCTAAGCTAGTCATGCGGTACAAGTCCGTGCAGGCATAGAACCCGCCATTATCTTCGTTTCGCTCTTAGACTAGTGCATCCAGCTCCTCAACGGCCCCTACCGCGCCGGAACGAGTGAACGTCTTCCCCTTCACCGACTCCAGCCCCTCGCCGGCGTAGGAAACCAGCGGTGAGATCTCGATCTCAACACCCTCCGCCACGGTCGCGCTCGCACGCTCCAAGAACCGCCTGTGCTGCGAGAGCAAATCGCGACGGCTCGTCTCCGGGTCGTCGGAGCCCGTGCCGGGGGCGTTCTTGAGCGGGCTGAACTCCTCGTTCCGCGCGACCTCGAGGACGGCGAAGCGCTTCGTGAACGGGAACACGTCGAAGACGAACATCTCGAGCTTCATGCCGTTCGGCTTCGCCGGCCTGACCGTCTGGCCCTGCGCGTCGACGAACGGGATCTTCTTGCGCGCGATGTGGAACGCGAGCTCGTCCTCGAACGTGCGCGTGCCGTGCAGGAACGCGGTCGTGTAGAAGTGGTTCACGATGTTCGCCGCGCGGAACGCGAGCTCGCCCGTCCTGGGGTCGCGCCGCTCCGCCTGCTCCTGCGAGATCTCCGAGTACTCGATCACGCTGTACTTGGCGCCGCGGCGCGCGACGACGCCGACGGACTCGGTCGGGTACGCCTTGGACACGACCTTGGCGGCGCAGTCGGCCTGCTTCTGGATGCAGTAGCCGACGAAGACGGGGTCCGCGACCTTGACGAGGCAGTTGTCCACGCAGTAGCTGTGGATGTATTGCACCTTGCGCTCGGCGAGGTCGGAGAGGACCGTGCGTGAACCCCCTGGGGAAAGCGGCTTGTGCAGGGCAGCGTAGAGACCGCCATTGCCATCCGGGGCTACGGCAACTTGCGAAGGGCTCTCGAGGATAACCTTCCCTTCGAGCGTAAGACACGGGAGCGTTCCTGAGGGGAAGATGCGTCAGCTTCGCTCGGTGGATGTGTCACTTGACAAGAATATGAGACGGATATGAAGCACATGCGAGCGGGAACTCAGGAAGAGTTTGTTTTCTGTGTCTATAAACCACATGCGTAGGCATGCTCCGTTCGGCGGTAACCGCATACACCCAATTCTATGGTAGATCACTCGAAGTTCCGTGTTCGGGATGGGGGTAGGCTGCATCGCACAAGGTTGCTCGGGCATGAACGTACCTTGCTCGAAGAAGATCACGTTCTTGGACGAAAGCCCGAAGAACTTATGGCTCTTGAAGAAGGACTCCGTGGCCTGCCTAGTAGGTCCGCTGGTCATCACGTACCAGGGGATCACGACCGACCCCTTGGGCTTGCCAGTCTCCTGCTCCGCGACCGCCTGGAGGCGCGCGATCCGCTCGGCCTGGTACTGGAACAGCGTCTTGTGGGACGGCAGCCCGATGTCGTAGCAGCCCTTCGGCGCGCTGCTGCCCAGCCGCGTACCCTGGCCGCCGGCCATGAGCAGCACACCGACCTCGCCGTGCGCGATGGCCTTCAGGCCTATGCTCCACCACTCGTTCTTCTTCGCCGGGTCGCCGACCACGCTGTCGGCAGCGTCCTCGGGCAGCGGCTCGATGGCATCCTGGCCCGCGTGGTCCGCGGCCTCCTTCTCGCCCCCGACGGCCCGCTTGTATATCCTGTTCACGCGGTCGATGTCGAGCGCGTCGAGCTGCGCGAGGAGGGCTGCGCGCTCTGCGTCAGAGAGCTTCGGCCAGAACTGGAGGAGATGGCCCTGGCCAGCGGCCTCGTAGCGCTTGCGGATGGTTTCGTAAGACATGAGCGGGTGTGAGGATTGAGGAGAGGGAGGGATTAGGGGAGGCGGAGTACTGCTGGCAGAGATTTGTAGGGAAGGGAGGTACGTAGCGAGGGCGTGGGGGAGGCGTTGTGAACACGTTCGACTCGATCTACGGCGACAGAAATACGCGTCGGAAACTGCCGCCCGCGTACCGCTTTGCTCTGCTGCCTCTCTCTCTTAAGGTCTACCCCGCCGCCCAGCTTGTCTCTCGCCGCCACCATCCGCGTTTCGCACTGCGTCGGCACTGCGCAGCGAGGCCCCTAGAGTGGGTCGCTTACGTTCGCCTCCCTCGTTGCCCTGCGGCGATCTTCGTACCGCTTCGGAAGATGCGGCCATGGGTGTCCCACAACATGCTATGCGTCGACGGATCCAACTGCCAGCGGCCACCCTTCTGGTTCCTGCTCAGGCAGCTCTTCATCAATCAAGTACGTGCACCGCATCCACAAAAGCCATTCTTGTGTCTGTGATGTTTGTAGGACTCCGGTGCCACGGAAGGCGACCACTGGAAGTGCGTGCGTCTGTCTTCTACATTCACTCAAGAGGTCCCCGTTTATCCGCTGTATCGTTACAAACAAACAGACGCAATACAGGCTTTTCTACCGAGAGCATGGTGCATGCTGGGGAAGATGCTACTTCCTGACGACATGTACGCTGTCCCTAGTGCGATGCCCGAACGCACCAGAAATCAGCGTCGATATCATGCCACTAGCTGTTGAACATATCTTGGATCGGGACTATAAAGGGCAATTCCCATCAGAGAATGCTCTTAAGATATAGAAGTACAGAGCTCAATCTATCTGACGAAGAGGCAGGCAGGTGTGGGACATGCATATGTTGAAGATATTCGGAGGCCCAATTGCGCCTGCGGCCCCCAGTGCGTATGTCCTTCCAATCGCCTACCGCTGCCTTACCCGAGAAACAAGAGTTTCTGTGGCGAGTAGAGGCAAGTGCATCCAAGCAGGTCGCTAATCTTAGTATTCCAGGCAAGTATTCGCTAGACACATTCTGTTCGGCGAGCACGTCACCATGCCTCTTCGTGGTCGTCTGTTGGTCCGCTTTGCGATTTTGGGTTCTGTTTCCGAATGCTGCACAATCGCGAGAAAGTTGCGATGGGTTGAAAGGTGGCATCTTGAGATGGTGGGCATATCGCTGTCATGAGACGAATGAGTGCTTACATCTCTTCCTAGGCCCTAATCAGGATGATGGTTGATACCAATCTGCCTAACCCCTGTGTCAAAATCCCAAAGGTGACGCTGACTCCATCTTGCGGTGTTAGTCCGGGAACGATTCATCTGCTGAAGGAGCCTTGAACGGATACCGCTCGCTTGCGGGTCAGCTGCGAGACCCGATATGTCTAGACGGCTGACCAGCGCAAGATAGCGAATCACTGGCGGCAGTGTCTGCCACCTCGCCGCAGACAATGCAACAGAGAAGCCTCTGAATGTCAGCCGAATAGACGGATGACCAGGCACGGCGAGACGGTGTTGACGGCACAACTCCGCACGGGGCCTGTGCGTCGCCCAAGGCGCTGTGCTCAGCGTTTGTCCCGGCCATCCTCATCTAGGGCGCCGCAGATGGCGAACCTTAGTTGCCACCTCATTGGGCAGTCCAGCGTCGACTTGCGCGGAGGCTACCCACCGGCTCGATCACGGACACCGCGTGCGGAAGGGTCCATTCCGATGCCAGCCACGATCGGCGGCTGGCAGGGAACACAGGAAGAGTTAGCCAACTGTCCCGCGGCTTTGCAGCCTACGCATATATAAATACCGTCTCTGCGCCTCTCCCTCACCCCCTTCGTCCCCCTTCGTCCCTCTTCGTGTCTGCGATCCACGATGACTGGCTCCTGGCGCCGCGCTGCGTTCCTCTCCCTGCTTGCCGTCTTAGCGCGCTGCGTCGTGGGTGACAGCCCCATCAGCCCGTCATTCTCTTATGGCTCAGAGACCGTCCGTGGTGTCAACCTGGGAGGGTGGCTCGTCCTCGAGGTAAGCCGTGTCACCTACGCCCCACGTACAGAACGCCAATGACGTCGTTCACAGCCATGGATTACCCCAAGCCTTTTCGACAATACCGGTAATGACGCCATTGTTGACGAGTGGACCTTCTGCCAGTACCAGGACCCGGGAACGGCCACTTCTGCCCTCCAGAACCACTGGAACACTTGGATAACGCAGCAAGACCTCCAAGACATTGCAGCAGCCGGGTACGTCACGTGGCCGCGTCACTACCGCTCCCGACGGAGGCTGACCCTTTCCACAGCTTGAACCATGTCCGGATTCCTATTGGATACTGGGCCTTCGAAGTTGGCCCGGGCGAACCGTACATCCAGGGGCAGCTCCAGTACCTCCAGAACGCTGTCGGGTGGGCTGGTGATAACGGTCTGAAGGTCATCGTAGACCTCCACGGTGTCCCGGGAAGCCAGAATGGGTACGCGGTCCTGGTTCTCGTAGAGCTCCTGCTGCAAGATGCTAATCGCCTCGGTGGTCAGCTACGATAATTCGGGTCACAGGATGTCGTACCCAACATGGCAGTCCAACTCCACCAACGTGCAGCGGACGGATACGGTCCTCAAGCAGATCGCGTCGCTGTTCGCTAATAACCCACAGGTTGTCTCGATGATCGAGCCCGTCAACGAGTAAGTCCCGAGGTGTGGCGTGTCTCGGTTGCCGTGCTGATATGCCTTCGATAGGCCGGCAGGGTATGACGGGTCCCAGATGCTGGATGTCGTGAAGCAGTACTACTACGACTCGTACGGAAACGTCAGGTGGGTATTCTCGCGTTTTCTGTGCAGTCCGCGGATTGAAGAGATCAACAGGTACCCATTCGGCAACTCTGAGGAGAGCAACACGGTTCTCCTGCTCCACGACGCGTTCCAGACTCTGAGGTGCGTGGTCTCACCGTCCCCGGAGCGTCGCATGGCTGATCCACTGTCTCAGCTACTGGCACGGCTTCGAGACTCCTTCCAACTGGCAAGGCGTCGCGATGGACACGCACATCTACCAATGGACTGCGCGACGTACCTGAACGGGCGCGGCGTCGGCGCGCGCTACGACGGGACGTACTCCGGGGGCTCCTCGTACGTCGGGAGCTGCACCGGGATGACGGGCTCCGCCGCGACGTTCAGCGCGGCGTACAAGACGTTCTTGCGCCAGTTCTGGGAGGCGCAGACGATCGCGTTTGAGCGCGGCGCGCAGGGGTGGCTGCAGTGGGCGTGGAAGACGGAGAGCGCGGACGAGTGGTCGTACCAGGCTGGGCTCGCGAACGGATGGATCCCGCAGAACCCGACCAACCTGCAGTATCCTAACATTTGTGGGTGAGTGCCGTAGGCGCACTGCGAATGGGGTGGAGGTGGGGAAGCCCTTTTGTATCATTTCGCTCCTTGCTCGTTTATATCTTAGTCGGTCGTTACTACTCACGCTCCTGGTCGGTGGTTCCATCTGTTTTAAGTAGTCTGCTCACAATTGTATCGGTATTTAACTGTTGAGATGGCCTGACGACGGAACTCATTGGCATGGGTAGGTCCGACTGACGCCTTCATTCAGAACAGTCGCTATCCTGGGGTAGATTGCGGCAGACTACGCGTAGGCAAGCTCGAGTAGCATTCCGTCCCCATTGCTCTTCAGCATGGTGTATCTATCTGTCCGGGAAATCGGGCCAGCAAAGGCACGAAGTGTTTAATGCTCATTAGATTCACGTCAAGGTCCATAGTACCATAGTGAACGGTCCCTGCCTATCACAAAGTGGAGGTGGCTGAGAACGCGACGTGTCGCCATGTGTCACGTGGTTGCGTCAGAGTCAATCTGCGCATTCGCGAGACGTCGAGCGAACTGATGTTGAACGTTGAACCGCGAGGGCCAAGCGAGCTGGGGCAAGTTGGCCTTGCTGCATCGCCCGACCTTGGTCAAGAGCCTGCTACTCTCTTATTCTTCCTCCTCGCTACTCCTCGTTCGCTGCGCTGTTCACCACGACTGCATGATAGCACTGATATTCATAACGCAAGATCAATTAATAGCTCTGTGTGCTCAATATGTATTCTCATGTTGCTGCTCCACTGCAAAGACAATCACATACTTAGCCTTGCATCCAAAGTCCAAGCTCAATATGCGAACTTACCCCAGCTGTGACATATGTATCGATTCAAACCCTGATTCTGCTCTGTGCCCATTGAAAACTCCATCTCTTTGATAGTAGCGTGTGTTGAGCCTGAGACACTCGGTGTTAGTAACACATATCTTCCTAGTGTGCCTCCAGTTGAAGAAACACTAACATGGCCATTGTTGAGTTGCCATACACTAGGTATACTCCTCAATGAGATGATAGTTGTCAACCCAAGACCACTTACCTTTTCCAACAACATACATCGGAATGATCCAGACAAAGCTATTACCTGACTGAGCCTCCTGTACATACTACAATGGTTTGTATTTAGTGAGGGAATATCAACATATGTTAACAAATCAATGAATCACTCACCAAGATGAACGAAATGGCCTCAAGAGCACTGTATCATTTTAGCAATAACAAAGATACACAAAAGCAGAATCATACGTTATGAGCAAACCACGGTTGACAGTGAATACAATCAGAGAATGAAGTATTGACTCTGTCCTGGGTACTTCAAGTATGAGGATATGAAAAAGGTTCATCATGGGGAAACACTACCTCTTGAATCCAGTCTTGTGCTTTCTGAGAGCCCATGTGAGGGATATTGTGATGTAGGCATCAGTGACCAATGCAGGAGCTACTTCTGTGATAGCTTCTGGCTGAGAAGTACTGATTAGGCAAGTGTAACACTTTTATCTGTCAGATATGCAGTACCTGAATGATCATGAGGGCATAAGGTTGTTGTGATTCAAGACCTGATCCCTTGCTAATACTAATAAAACAATATCAGCTGATTGTGATGGGACTTCCAGAGGACTAAACACTAACTGGAGAAATATGATCCCTAGATGATGCAAGCTTAGTTATTCAAAATGATCAAAGGATGAGTATACCTAGTCCTGCTGCTGTATGATGTTGCAATAAGTCAAGTGAGATGTATTATGATGATGCAATATAATGCTCAGACTTGCACAGTGACACTAATGACAATATGATCTAGCAGACAGTTAAGAGTTGCATCTGGTGTTATGATTCTTGACTTACTGCCATGCAAGTCAAGGCTATTCTCCAGCTTTGCTTGACTCCTGATGTGCCAAACACTGGAATGACATCAATGCTTCCTGAGGGAAAGTCATGGTCCTAGTACCTACATAACCAGATTTTATGAATGTAGAACCTGAGAAAGTGTGAGTACAGACATCTGCACACAAAGGGCAATGTGAAATACATACCATTGAGCCATCAACTGCAAGGCAAGATGGGCACTAAGCAGCACCTATGCAATGCACCAACTGCTCAGTCTAAGTCAAGTAGGCAGTGTATTGATCCCTTACACGGAACATCCTATTGTAATTCTGGTAAATGTCTCATATTGACCTACATTTCACACACTCACTTTGGCAGACATACAAGAGCACCAGGGTTTGACCTATGTTGTACTGCATAGTACCAGATCATCTTCTCAAATGAGGCAAGCATAAACAACATAGAGGACAAGATACATACTGAGATACCTCCCACACTGTTGGCAGTGTCTAGCACACTATCAAAGAGAGCTATCCTTGAGTGTTGTCAAAGCATGGAGTTGTATGAGCTACTCCTACAATATAGACACCACCTAGAAGTGCAACATCAGATTCACATGGTTCATGGTGAATATCTTGTTACATACCAACAATTTTCTTCTCAAAAAGTCTTCTTTGAAATAATAGAAGTAGTAGATGACCTGGGAACATACAAGGCCATAAAGTCTGCTTGGCTGCATAAGCACAGCAGGGAGATAAAACATGGCAAATTATACACACAGTGCAGCAAGCACATTGCTGACAAATAAGCTACCAAGTGTTGGGCCCAAGTTGATGTCAAGCATTGTGCCCGCAATGATATTGGGTTGAAGTCGAGAGTGGAGTGGCCGATGGGGCTGCATGGCGGTTTGGCCACTATATATACATACACTTTCCTACCGTCTCACGGGTACCACGTCAGTAGGCCACACTGTCCACTCCTTGATTGAATTGCACTGAAAAAAATTGACATCTACGAGTGAGTCCGTGTTTGTTTAAGTTTGAAGTCAAACCCCGTAGATGCTGTGCTTGTGAGAGTAACTTTGCTTGGCACATCAAATGTTACAACATTGTCGAAGGAACTGTATTCATATCAGAAGATTTCCGGGTGGTCAACAATTGAGATACACACACTGTCAATGCATATTGAGAAGATCATCAGTTATCCAACAAAGTTGAGCTGAAGAAACCCACCACAAGCTACCGAAATATCCTTCAGCTCTGTGAATGCATCAAGTTGTGATTTTTAGACCCACAGGAGATTGAATGCTCCACGGGCTACCGCGCCTGAACTCCACTGCATGAGGCAGAGGCAGTATAAGATAGGGCTCGTGCACGATCATCCAGGCGTGACGCAGTGTGACGTATCGTCACCGAGACCTATCTGGCGCTTGGTGTCCACGAAGAGGGTGCCCGCTGGCGCTGAGCACCGTTCCCTCCAACGCGTAGGTCGCTGTGCAACGTCGGTGTTCCTCAAAATGTGCTCTTGCCCGTTCATGTTGTAGCGTCGATATATCTATGGTGTTCTCCCATTGCGCACTTGCGATTTCCCGACCCAGCATCAGCGCTATGATATAGAATAATATTTGTACGTCTTCCAAAAAGGGCGAGCGGCTATACTCGACGCGTTGCAAAGTGAATGTGAATTCTACGCTGTCGATGAACACCTTTTGCTTCCCGCAGTTCTACGCGGAACTCAACTACCGTGAAAACTGTGCGGATCGATTTACAGCGATGGCACTTGTACAATTCACATTAATTTTGCACCCTCCTGTCACGCATTTCTAACATAAGCCTGGATGATCGTGCACGAGCCCTATCTTAGGAGCATACAGACCGTTCCTTCCAGTCTGAAATATAGCACACATGGCCCACCACTACTGCTGAATCCGAGAGCACGTTTCACTGCCCTGCACTGTACTTTACGGCTCTCGTCTTCGTTGTGGGAATCTGTAAGTGCGCATGGATCAACTCTGCCAACTATGCGGGACTGGTCACAGCCAGCATCCGGGTGCTCTGGACAAGCCGCCATCTCTCCACTGCCCCTGACATGCCGCGACTTGACCACCAGTGCTGCATTGAGTTCAACGCCCCAAGTAGCTCGGATGGCACCACTGCGACAGCTGTAAGGCATAGTCAGCAATCATATGGATCAAAACCTTTCTATTAAAAGAGTCAATTGAAGCCAGTACACACCGTTACATATTTAGTCGTGATCACGAAAGGGTACGATGGATGAACATCCGAATCGTTGTCCGCTCACCGCAGGTGGGAAGATCTGTTCGCAATAAGACGTAGGAGAGAGAGAGAGCACAGTGCCCTGAGAGTTATGAATGAGAAAGACGGCGAACAAGGAAACCACAGAAGCTCAATGAATTCATCCGTGAGCCAGTGCAAACTTAGAAATCGACCACACAGGCCTAGAGCAATAGCGCATGGATGTTGGCGAAGGCCTCATACCATCACCGGCGAGATGTACCCCCGGGTAGGTGCGAGTACGACTTGGTGGAGCTGCCTCGCATTTGCAACTACCGTACGTATGCCACAACAGGGGCGCGCATGCTTCGCCGAGGATCGCGCATGCTTGATCGCGCCTACGGCCGGTGGCCAAATCGATACTTCCTCCTACTATGGCCCGCAAACGACGACATGCAAGTCCATCGTATCGCCACGCAAGGTGAGAGATCGTCGGCACCAGGTATCCAACCCATGCACTTGATGTGGGGATTGGCGAAGGACAATAGTAGCCCTCCGCTATGCGCCGATCGAGAAAAACGCACCTAAGGATGTCGCAAGCGTCTTGGCTAGTTTCGCCAAACGACAACTTGAACGATCGTTTTGATCAACAGGTAAAACGCGCCACGAGCAGGATGTGTATCTGCACGAATAAGGACGGCTACAGTTTGGGGGGGGCAGGAGAGTACTGGCACCGGACTTTGCGCGATTAATCGCTCCGCACAGTGCGGTAACCCTCTTTCTCTGAGGATATCCGCATGGCCTGGGTGTATCGGCAGTTTATCACTACGTTTGCCCTTGAATCCAATCTATGTGCGTCCTTTTGACGATGCCCTTTACTTCCGTCAGCGTCAAGGTCCCGCTACATGTCGAGAACACTTACTTCTTCTCACATATGAGTCGTCCTGATCTGCTCATTTCTGCAGCGCAGAAACAATGGTAGAAAGTGGGGTACAAGAGGGCGTGGTTATAGAGGCACGCTTGGCGGCATCATTGGCGAGGCGGTCGGCGACAGTGTTATACTTGCGGGGGATATACCAGAACCCGACGAGGATGTCGTGTTTGGCTTCGGCGGCAGTGGTCTCTTGATCAAGCTCCAGGAAGAGGTTCAAGTTGGCGGGTTTGCGCCCGTCGCTTGTGCGCATTTCATTCATCTAAGAACAGAGCGCATATACCTAGACGGTCTAAGCTGAATACGACTCCGTAGAATATGTAAACATACCCTCCACTTTTTCGGCAACCAATCTGTCATCCCATCTATAACGTACTATGAGTCCGTCGCGATGATGCAGGTGCAGGATACATCTGCGTCCGCGTCTCTTCTCCAACTGCGTCTGTCGGCAGGATGCGCTTCTCCGGCTCCCTTGAGGCAGCGCAACGCGCGGAGTCCAGGAATGGCGGCAAGCAGCTCTGCGCGCTGACTAGACCTCTTTGCCCCCGGATCGATGGCATCGTCCACGAGTATGGACATATGAAGAACGGCTTCTATCCCCATGGCGATGCCTACGCCTGGTCCTACTTACGACGCCCCGTTCGAGAGGCAGGTGCCGTCCGTGAATACGAGACGGTAGCCGTGGCATGCTTCAGGGCCAATTTGACGGCGGTGCTGGCAGCAGAGAGAGACAAAGCAAGAGCAATCCAGCCAGACCCTGGTGATTCCGGCTGTTAAAGAAATTCTTTTCTAAGCAGAAGCAGAGAACGTAGTGACTGTCTATGGATGCACTGATGCAGACACGGTGCCGAAGGACGCAAGTACAGGTGTTGCGGGTGGTGTGCGTCGCGAGAGGAGGTTGCAGGCAGGTAGCGGCGGGAATAGCAGGTAGGAAGGTAAGCTGGACAAAATCGACTCTAGGACGTCGGCTAGGAGGTGGTCGAGGTGGACGCGTCAACGCGCTAGCGGAGGAGGAGGGGTTGCTGCACGTGAACGTGACGCAACAGAAGTGGGCCCGAATGCGGAAGGTCTGAACTTTGAAGTTGACATCCAACGTTAACCGTGACACTAATACTCCTCCCGAGCTATGCGAACAGCGCGATTTGCTCCCCTACCATGACAGGTATATCGCGGTGCTCTACTCACAGTGATAGCACAACGGCTCCTCTCAAAGTCGTCGATACAATGGACGGAATGACGAAGACTCGGACGCGGTTGGTTCTGTTCGAATAAAACCCGTGAGATATGTATGTGAGTTGCATCCAATACAGCCCATTGGAATTTGACGGGCGACTGACTCTTGATATAATGATCAGGTCACGTCTCCAGCTCCAGCGGCAGCTGCGCGGCTTTGGGGCCTGCAGATCTGAGGTTGCCTCAGTGCTTCAAATGGAGTCCATGTACGACAACTGACAGTGCTAATCCGTATCACTACTCATACTGACCCTTATGTTAGGTTGTCACCAGCGCAATGCAGCACAGACACGCCAGAGTCGTTCCGCATTCTCCTCGAGGAGGTGAATAAAGTCTCCGGCTTGCTCGCCGCTCAGAAGAGCCACGGAAAACTTGGAACGAGTGACGATGACCCTAGGTGTGTGCGATGAATATGTCCCAGGATCGTGTAATAACCCTTGTTATACTCAGTCTACGCATCATCACACTCCTCAAGATGACTTGGACCGATCTAACGTATCGCGCAACCTTGGTAGCGAACATGCGTGCAAGCGCAGAAACACTATCGCGCTTCATCAACGTCTTAATCCTCGATACCACCAACCTCATGGACACTATGGTGAGCGACCTGGCCCAAATCCATGGGATCGAGCAAGAAATGGCGGACACGAATGGTTGGAACGCGCAGCCCCCGCAGGACCGCCATGATCGGGAGAGCGCGCTCCTCACATTCCAGTTGCACACGCCCCGCGACGTCCACCTGGCCGGATCGGCCCTCGAAGTGCTCAGCGCGCTCACGGGAGAGATCAAGGAGCCGTTCCTTTCCCCAGACATCGCTGAGCGGATCGCTGCGATGCTGAACCACATCCTCGATGCTCTCGTAGGTCCAGCCTGTCAAAACCTCGCGGTACACGACCTGGAGAAGTATAAGTGGGATCCGAAGGCGACGCTCGGGAACGTGATCGAAGTTTATCTGAACCTCAGCGCGGAAGGCCAGTTCGTGCGGGCCGTTGCAGCCGATAGGGAGAACTATCGGAAGGAGCTCTTTGAGCGGGCCTACGGGATTGGGAAGAGACGGCGCATTCGGGGCGACGCGGAGCTCGAGGCGTGGCTCGTGTTTGTGTCTAGGGTGGAAGAGAAGAGGGTGGTGCTTGAGCTTGAGTCTGAGCCGCATGGCCTTTCTGGTGGGTGATACCGAAGCATCTTTTGCGAAACCATCCCTGAGATCCTGTTGACAAAGATGTTCATCTGGCCTAATGTGTTGCTGATGCGGCGGATGCTATGACATGTGCTTAGGCCTCGTCCAATCGGTGGGACTCAGGAAACTGTATCCGCATTGAAATGCTTTGAAGCGTGGCGGTCGGCGTCGTCGCTCCCGAGTCTCGAAGGTTTTGGGGCACACCTGAAGCCTGAAGTGATGTAGTTCGAAGTTTCCTGGTGCGTGCACATTGGTGCTGGTATAAGCTCCAGTAGCTTTGGCTAGTTTGCCCAATACGACATTCGTTTGGACAGAAGCTTATCACGCTGTTAATGGTTCTTCGGAGGGTGGATAGGAGTATCAACACTGGAGTTGTGATCACTTGGGAAAGGTTACGTCGCAGTGCTGTGCTCAAAGAACCGTCGTGGTCTTCATCATCCGTTTGACCCCGAGCAGTGTTCATCAACTCAAGGATTCGCCACCTGTGCGAGCGCAAACCTCACGTTTCACGGCACCACTAAGATGGTGCGCTTCGCTGCTGCAAAGGATGCGCATACACCAGGAGACGCAGAAGAGAAGATCGCTCGAGTGGATGTGTCACCGTGACGGAGGTGTTCGAGAAGGGTGAGGGTTTGAGTGTGTATTTTACTTTAGATGGGGCACATAGTAGCATATAAAGAAGTAGCCGGTCACAAAGCTGAGGTGACCAAGCGCGTCGCCTTGGCGCGACTCGCTGCGGCGTGTCGCCATGTGTCACGTGGCCGTGTTGAGTCGATCTTAGTTTGCGAGACGTCGAGCGTATGTTGAACCGCAACGGCCAACCGACCTGGGGCAAGCTGGCCTTGCTGCCTCTCTCCGGACAACTTGTCACTCTCTGACTACACTCTCCTTCGCTGCTTCTCCTTCGCTGCGCTGTTCGTCATGAAGCCCACCTTTCTGGTGCTCCTTGCTTGCTGTACCCGCGTCCTGGGAACCCACGCCTTGCCACTGCGAAGTCACGGTCCTCTTGCGCACGGGCACGCCGTCGGAGACAGGCGAGCACTTCCAGCGCTACTCGGCTTGGGAGGAGGGACCGCGGACGAGCCCACCGACGGGGAGACGGAACAAGAACCCACGGACCTTCGACCTACTGGGACAACTACACGCGGCGAGGACGCCTCGTTCAGCTCGTTCGCCCTCTTCCCTGGGATACTCTCTGCTGGCTCGGACTCGGAGACTGCCAGGTCGAAGGACACCACCTCGAGCACAGCGATGCGAACTGCCTCTGCCTCTGCGACCCCAGAGTCCCGCCTCGCCACCACCACCCAAGCGGAGCCCGCCGCACTCATGACCGGCTCCGCGGCTACGGAGGCGGCGGCGCAGCCCACGCAAGACAAGCCCGACCGGATGCCGTCGAGCAACAGCGGCGCGTCCTCATCGGACTCGTGGAAGATCATCGGCGTCGCGGTCATCTGCTTCACCGCCGTCGTCGTCGTGCTCGTCGTCGCCGTCTTCTTCGACACCTGGTGGCGCTTCGTGCGCGACCTCTTCCGCACGCGGCGCGGTGCCGACGAGCGCGAGGAGATGGTCCCCGACTGGCACAAGGCGAGCTGGGAGGTGCGCTTCGGCGACCGCCAGCGGTACCCGTCTTTCGGCTCCGTCCCCGCCTCCCCGGTCCTCCGCGGCGACCCCCTCCAGCGCCAGCGCTCGCTCAGGGTGCAGGAGTGGCAGAAGGGGGAGATGGCGACGACGTCGTCGACGCCTGTGGGGCTGGGGATGACCCCTGCGGAACGCCTCGCACAACACCCGGCCGTCCCGCCCAGCGTGTATGTGAGCCCTGACCCGAGACCAAGCCCTGGCGGCGTCGACCCCTTCAAGGACAAGTCTCCCTCGATGTCCCCGGGCATGCAAGAACTGCACAAGGACCCGTTTCATGACGCACGAAGTTCCCCATACGATGGAATCGACGACAAGTAGGACAAGAGTAAGCGGACCACGTACACGGACAGATCACGACTATCACGCCCACCCACGACTCGCCAGTGTATCCCTAGCCATCCTAAGCCACTCTCGTTGTATCATGTTCCCTCCCTATGTTGTCCTTCCTACTACAGAGATGCAATGTATCATTTCGGTGTTCTGTTCATGGCGGCGGCTCCTTCGTTACGCCCTCATGCATATGCTTCTGGAACTCCTTGTCCGCCGTCGGCGGGAGGACGCGCTCGAGCTGGTCGGAGAGGTAGACACCTGCGAGCGCGATGCCCGTAACGACGAGTGAGATGCGCAGGCGCGTTTTCGGCGGGAGGGCTGTCGCCCGTCTGCAGAGTCAGGGAGGTCGACGTGAAGAGGAGCGGGGGAGGCAGCTCACCGACCCAGGACTCGCCCAGCGAACGCAGCTTCACAGGCTTGCTCCGTATGGCCGCGTACGGATCCTTCGGCTGCTGCTGCTGAGCCATATTGCGACAGCGTGTGCTGCGTATTCAGTGGCAGGCGATGAGATGGTAGTACATGGTCGGGCGGTCGTCGCGCGCTGAAGCCAGGCTTTGCATCTCTCTGCCTCAGCCAGCCATAGAATTACGTAATACAACTACGTACATCCGCAGAGCATACAAATACATAGCATCGGGTTATGTAGCGTACGCGGAACGTATACACCGCGCATAGCAAAAGCAAGCCAGGAAGCACTACCAATGGAGATGAGCCCGAACAGGGCATTTCACCGGACGACACCTGCAAGTGCGTCCTTCCGCATCATGTCCGCGCACTTCTCCGCCAGCGCATACACGAGAGCCTGCGGGTGCGNGCGGTGCGGTCGGCGGGCGCGGCGAGGTATTGCATGTCGCAGAGCGGCTCGACGCGCGGGTCGGTCGTGCGCAGGCGGACGGTGCCGTAGGACTGCGAGAGCATGAGGCCCGCGTTGAGGCTCATGATCCCCTTCGTGGTGTCCACGCCCTGGACGCTCGGGTCGCCGATCGGAGCCTTGGACGGACGCGGTGAGCGAGGCGCAGGAGAGAGTAGAGGACGCAGCTTACGAGGAGCACGCAGAAGTCTGGCAGGTTGGCGGGGTTGTACGGGTTCAGCTGCTCATCCGAGAGCGGGGCGACCTTCCCGTTCGACTGGATGACGCTCGACAGGCCGAATATCTCGATCTCTGCCAGGGTGCAGAGGAACCACCCAGAGCCGTGGCGGAGATAGTTGTAGACCTCCCGCAAGAACGCGGTAGGCTGCTTGGCCATCGAGTAAAGTGAGTCTGGCAGGGGACAATTGTAGATTGTCTGGATGATGACATGGTCTTGCTGCAGGCCGTTGAGAACCTGATCACTCTGACAAACTTGACGATAACTTACTAGATTTTGGCCAACTCCTGGTGTATCCCTGACGACTCGGATGCCTCGTTCACGTAGGTGAGAAGCGGGGCCGATACCACTAAAGGCTGTCAGCGTCTCCCCGGAAGAACAGAACGAAACATACCTCAGGAGGAGTAGCTGAGGGGTGCGCAACGTGCCGCACGACAGCACAATCTCACGGCGAGCAATGATCAGCCGCTTCAAGCGACCGTCGGCCGTTTCAAGCTCCACGCCCTCAGCACTCACTGTGCCGTCGTCCGTCTCTGAACACTCTAACTTCGTTGCTAGTACTTTGATGCAGACGTGTAGATTCGGCCGCGCAGCAACGACGTCCGCGGGTAAGTAGGAGCGAAAGCTCGAATGGCGCCGCCCAGTCGAGTCGATCGTGTACTGCATCTTATTGAACCCAATACTGGGCTCAAACGGAGAATGCATGTCGAGGATGTTCCTGAACCCGATCTTCTGGACTGCCTCTGCAGTTCTACAGTAGAGAAATTCACGCGTCAACGTTTGGGGGGATTGCAGTTGGATGCTAATACATGCCTTCTTGAGCATTCATAATGGTAATTCTCCCAGGAGCGCACTTCCAACGGTCCTAGATTGTCATGAGGATATAGCTCTGAAAATCGAGAACGCGGCTCTCACCATTGAGCCCATGATACTCTTGAGGTGCTGGCCCCGTCCATCGCTCGGACTTCAGGAAGTATGGCTTCAGTTCGTCGTACGACCACCCTTTCCTACCCTTATCGCTCCACGCATTGTACTGGGCGGGGACGCCGCACGTGTACTGGGAACCGTTGATGCGCGACGTGCCACCCAGGCCGACTCCGCACACGAGCGGGAAGGAGCGGCCAAGCTGCCCATGTGGTGCGGATGGGATGACCGTGCTTCGCCGCCCGCCAGACAGCTGGTGGAGAGACAGAAGGGGGGTCGTGTCGAGGAAGCTGAGGCACGGGCGGTCAGCACGGACCTGCGTCACCAGAGCGGCACTCGCATGTTAGAGGCGTCGCCCCTTTCGACCAGTAATACAGTACACTCTGGTTGCTCCTCGCTGAGCCTACGTGCTAGAGCACAGCCAGCCGTGCCTCCTAATTTGGACGTCAGATACTTCTTGACGACTGAGGCAACGAAGCACTACGCACCTCCGACAACGATGTAGTCGTACTGCCGTCTGAGCCCCTCCAATGGCTGCGCGGGGTATCCCTGTGTAAATGGCCACATACTAGACAAGCTGGTAGACGACAGCAGCCGCAGCCTGGGAGGACCGCGCCAATAAGAGGCGTTTAGGCGACATGGCTGTTGATGCTTCCTCCATGTGTGACTTTGGACGTAAGCCTTCCTTCGAGATGCACCGTATCGTGACGACGAAGATCCATCCAGACCGTATCAGAGAAGAGCTGCAAGGACAATGCCGTGGGTCGAAAGCAACGCGGTTGGCTCACTTTGCGAGGGGACAGTCAATTGCAAGAACACGATGCACAAAAGTCGGCATTGAGCGCCTTTCGCGAGGAGCCGGCGCCTCGGGCAGCGGCGATCGAACTCTGCAAGGCTCTGGGTCTTGTACCCGCACTTTTCCTCGATTCTACTACATAGCGATATCCTCTAGACCATGAACACGGGCGAGGGACCATCCCAGGCGTCGAAAAATACACGGGAGGATACTATACGAGTAGGCAACACACTTCTGCTCAAACTACCGAGCGGAGACATCAAGACCTGGAAACTGGAGAAAGACTCGTGCGACCATCCCTCAATCCGTATCTGACTCGGACTCATCGCGAGACTGCCTCCAGGACCGCTAACTTGGGAAAGTTTGGGTCGTTTTACGCGAACGAACTTGTAGGACAGCCGTTCGGCTTGACATATGAGATCGCCGACAAGAAGCTCAAGGCCGTTCCGCCTCGGACTTTGCAAGAAGTAGGTATGGGTTCATATCAGTGTCTTCGAATCGGTCTGACTGGATCCCGCAGAGGATACTGAGGCGACCAACGAATTAATCAACGACGGCGAATTCGTACAACCCTTGACCGCGGAGGAGATCGAGACGCTGAAGAAGTCAGGTGTCCATGCATCAGTGCGCTCAGAAATGCTGCTGCGGGGGTCATGACCAATCCTTCTTGCAGGAGATCATAAAGAAGCAGATTGAACAACATGCAAATTACTCTATGAAGACGGAGTACAGCAAGGAGAAGTACAAGAAGCGCAAGGAGGCGAAGTGCGTGCATTTCCCTGGCGTCCCAAATCTCTCCAACATCTCCCCAGGTTCTCCAAATCCTTCTGCGTGATAGACCCAACTGTCTTCAATGTCTGCGAATACTGGTTCAACAAGGACCAGAGCAGACTCCGCGACATTCGGCCGGATGCGTTAGGCCAGATGCTGAACCTCGCCAATATCCGGCCCGGAGGGAGGTACCTGGCGGTGGACGATGCCTCTGGAATTGTCGTCGCGGGAGTTCTGGAGAGACTTGGTGGTACGTCCTCTTCCGCTTCCTGCATAGCGCTGGCGTGGAGACCCGTCGACAGGCAATGGCCGATTGATCACAATATGTGACGTCGACTCGCCGCCGGCGTATCCTGCTATGGTGCATATGAACTTCAAAAAGGAGGTGATCCAGGCGTTGTCATCTCTGAACTGGGCGACCGCCGACGAGGAGTATACACCGAGTGAGTAATAGCGTGCAACCCGGAGCGCGTTGATACTGAGATCATCCAGTCGTGCCGCCCGTCGAAGCTTCGACAAGCAAGGCCAGGTCAGATGCTCAGAAGGCGAGACTCAACAAGCGGAAAGCCGTGAACGACACATTGACCTCAACACGGGAGGAGCTGTTCGCTGGTGAATTCGACGGGTACGTGTCATTGTAGCCCTACGAATCGTCTCTGATACTTATGCCTTGTGGTCAGCCTTGTCGTAGCTAGCCAATTCGAACCCTTCTCAATACTACAAAAGTTGTTGCCGTATCTTGCAGGGTCTGCGAATATCGTCGTGCATAGCCCATACGTTCAAGTAGGTTGGTCCCGCCCCCGCACAATCCGCCCGCTGACCTCGCCGCCCCAGATCGTCACTGACCTGCAAAACCAATTACGGGAGCTCCCTCAATACCTCGGCCCAGCAGTCACAGAGATGTGGCTACGGAGATACCAAGTCTTGCCCGGGCGGACACATCCGATGATGAACATGTCTGGTTCGGGGGGCTTCATCCTACACACCATCAGAATGTACGCTCCCCTACCCACTTTGGTGCCTCCGCACTCACGCGTGTCTTCCAGATACGACGACCCGACAGCGCAGTCCATAGTGGCACACCGGCAGAAGAAAAAGGCGAAGCTGGATGCGGACACCGCGGGGAGCTCGAGACAGGATTCCGTCATGAGCGAAACGTCGACTCCTGGCAAAGTCGACGTGATCGTGAGCTCGAGCTCAAGTCCTGGCGTAGCGCAGCTCGACTCGTCTGCGGACGCCGTCACACGGACATCATAGTGCAGCAAGTATCAATGTTCCACACTGTACAGTCCAAGCGGGTATCATCTATATATATCATCAAGCGTCGTAACAAGCCCCACAGCCGGAGGGACGATGTCAAGTTATGCGGATGGTGCGTCGGTGAAGAGTGCAGCGAACACCTGACAGACAGCAGATCAGCATATGAAAACGCGAATACGGGAGGCACGCACTTCGTCGGCGATCGTATAGAGCAGGTGTTGGTTGAGTCGTCGATTCTGCAGCACGGCAAATATCCGTCGGGCTCCGCGGCGTGCGTTAGATCGACCAATCATATTTGCGACCAAGTCTGGGGACGCGCCAGTGAGTAGAGGTAACAGGCGACGCGGGGAGGTGCTTGCCTGGCATCAACGCAGAAAGCTTGCGGTTGGCTTCGTCCCGTGTATGGAGCCTCTCCTCGGCCGTGCGTGGCGGGGAAGGCGGCTTCAACTGACCGCCGGGCCAAAGTCCGTCCTTGAACTTCCCGATGTAGTCGACGAAGTGTGGCTCATCCAGATACATCTTGAGAGTTTCCCGGATTTTCCTGCTCGAAAAGTCAGCACTCCCGCCCCGCTGCCGGCGTTGAGTAGCTCACCGCTCAATCGTGTCGCCAAAGACTTGCTGCAGGATGATGACGATAGCTTGCCTTCGTAACCAATTGTTCTTCTTGTCAAGCTCGAAGACGGCGAGGATGAGGTCGCATATCGGGGACGAAAACGTCGAGTTGCTCGTCTCGCCCTGCATCGGCTTCAGGTCTCCGGAGAGCTGGAGCAGCGCGTCGTCCGCGCCGGCCTTCCCGGACGCCTTGAGCGCCTGCGCGACGAGGTCCTCGTCGTGGACGCCGCTGCCCACGATCCCCGCAAACTCGGCGGCCTGTGTGGTGAGCCGCTGAATGATGACGTCGAGCATGGACGGGCCGAAGAACATGTCGTCTAAGCTGTCCGCGACGGATTTGTACACGGAGCTCACGAGGCCCTTGCTTGTTGCGGGGGTTGCAGCCTTTACAGTTGCTTCAGCAGGCGCACCCGCAATGAAAGGGGAGTCGCGCGAAAGGAAGTTCCGGAGCTCATCACTCTCGCATACAGCTGGTATGGCTATCAAGCTCTGCGTGCGCTTATTAGCGTGCAGAAAGCGAGCCATGCCTAACCACGTACCTGCAAGTACTTCTCGAGGGCCACCCGTCGATTATCCACAAAACTTTGCGTCAGGCTCGTCACTAGCCGCTTGCCCGGGAAGTCCAGATTTCGAACCAGTGCATAACGTTCCCTGAGCTTGTTGTGCATGTAGAAGAACTCGTTGTAGCGCCGCGCGACGACCCAGCCGGAAGTGAAGCTCCCGTCGGGCGCGAGCTGCTGCACCTCTATCAGGTAGCGGACCACCGATTTGCCATCCTCCTCTCCGACCGTCGAGTTCACGATAGCCACCTTCGTACGATCTGAGAGCAAGCGATTGGCAGACTCCTGCTGCTCGTACTGGGTCTTCTGGAAGCCCAGCTCGCGAAGCTCCCTCGTCAGAGATGACTTCGACTTACGCAGCAGCCTCAGCTCCTGGGCGTCGCCGGTCAACTCTGCCTTTTTGATGAGGGTATCAAGCATAGCGTCCTGCGACTGCAGCGTCTCAATTTTGCTCGCTAGCCGAGCGATCTCGTGCGAGAGCTGCAGGTCTCCAGGCCCGGCAAGTTGGAAGGAGCCATGCCCCTCGTCCACGTCGTCGTCCGCGTGCTCCTCCTCGTGAACCTCATCGTCGAACAGCACACGCTTCTTCTCGCGAACCATGCTATCGGACATGGAGCCTTGTAGGCCATCGGAAGTCCTCGCCTCTGTCGGATTATCCCTTCTGTCCAGCGCGATGATGTCTGTCAAGGCAGCCTGGATGGCCTCCATGCGTCGAGATTGCTCTGTTATCTGCTGCACTTCAGGATCCGAAGGGTCGTCGAACAGAGGGGCCCTGTTTGTCGATGTGGAATGAGAGTCAGGAGCAGGGGACATGAGCAATTCCAGGGTCGAAGCGGAAGCGAGAGGACGGGGAGTAGCAGTCATCGGTGCACCTATCGGCGTGGCCGGAGAGGATATAGCGATAGCTGTAGGCTTCTGAGGGATCTTCAGGTGCTTGATATGCGGTGAAGAGTGGTAACGAGGAATCGGCGCCCTGATGCTGTTATCGGACGAAGAAAACGATTGATGGGACACTCTGGATGTCGTGCGCGACATGGCTGAGGATTCCGTACCGGTGCTCTGAGAAGACGTGGCCACCACCCTACGGCCTTGCAGCTCTACATCTCCTACCACGCGGAACCACAGCTCCGAGCGCTGGAACTCCTCGAAGTCCTGTTCCATCTCGCGTTCGACCTGCCTCTGGGCAAGCATGACGCTCCTCCGCACCCGACTCTCCTCAGCCGGCGTCGGGGCCTCTTCAGTAAGAGCGAATGCGTGAATAGCCTGGACGTGCTTCTGCGAGATCGCTGTAAGAACCGGATCTGGTGCAGGGCCGGAGAAGTAGAGCTCGTTCATCATGGATATGTCTTCCCGCAGTGTGGCCGAGCGTGCGGGATCCAGCACTGCTTCGTCGTCGTCATCGTCGCTCGAGGAGTCGACTGATTCAAGCGGATTCTTGAAGCTTTCCACTGTGAGCCAGAACTGTACCAGCAATGAACGGTGTCGGCGGTCCATGAACTCCATGAAGTATGACAGAGAGCTGGGGTTGGTGAGCACGTCGCGTAGACCGAGGCTTGAGGTAGTCTCGGTTTCCGTGACGCTCGCTGAGCGCTGTGTGGCCAAGTCAGTCGATGTAGCATATAGTCACACAGAGAGCGTTACCGGTTCCGGCTCGCCACCCAGGACGGCGATTCGCTTCTCCACCGTACGCTTCGCGGTATACAGGCGGTCTAGGAAAGCGACGATGTCCTCTGTCTTCTCGCCATTGATCCAGTCATCCTTCTCGTGATTTGCTGCATGATAGCATTTCATTATGCACACGGGGGTATAAACAGATCCAGCGCGCACCAAGTAGAGTTCTATTGCGACGAATCTCGCTCGTGATGTCATTCTTGAGCCTCCGTGCATCCAACAGTGAGGAACAACGATTGATGCTACGCAGGAATGACTCAAATTGACGTGGGTCGGTGCGGATTGTGATGGTCTCAGTGGTTGGTGCTCTAAGCTCTGGTACCCGAGCGTTGGGACGAGGCAACTGAGCCTCGAGTATGTTGCGGACTTTGGATACAAGTCGCCTGATGTGCAATGGAAATTGAATGAAGGTTCATGGTATAAGTTACAAGCACATACTGTTGCCGTATAGCTGCACCCGCCTAAGACAGTGAGAATATATCCGCAGCAGTGTGTCGAGCCTGGCTCACCACAGAATCAATCGATTGATTCCAAAAGTCGGGGTCGGCGACCATATCCATGATAGGGTAAAGAACCGTGCAAGCTGCAATCTCCCTGACCACCAACCGCACAGCCTGGCTCCTCGCCTCCTTCTCAGGTAAGATGAATGGGAGGGCCTTGTCAATGAGCTCTCGTAGATGATTTTCCTCTGTTTGTCTAGTGAACGTCGACGACAGATTATCCACGGCACGATGCAACTTCCCGCCGCCCCTTCCTGCATAGCGGCTGGCGAGCAATAAGTCGAGCTCCTCCGACTGCGTCAACCTGCGTTCCAGTTCGGCACCTCGGAGCGCGACTTCGGACTGGCGAAATTGCTCGATATGTGCCGTGACTTTGGGGACGATTCGCTTCACTATGAGTGCGGAGAGATCCAGGGTCTCGATGCGCTCGAGCAATTGCTCAATAGAACTGTGTAGAATGGAGGACACCGCGGTCGGGAAAGAGGGAGAAGATGAAATGTCACGGTACCAGACCAGTACGAAGTCTCTCACAATCATGATTAGGATGTCGTTGAGCGCACTAGATATTACCGGAGAATCCGGACAAAGAGGTGGCAGGGTCTGCGGAGCCTTGTGCGACCACTGTGAGCGCGTCAGGACGGCCTGCCACGCGGCGGGAGTAGAGAAGGCGAGAGGTTTTGCTGCGAAAGGTAATGCGTTAGGTGCGGGCGGCCTCGAGCTGTCCAGCAAGTATCCAAGGAACACATTGAGCGACACGAAACCCAGGGTCGTGAATACCAGAAGCAGCGGGAGACATAGGACAAGCGCGAGTGGAGAGGACGCAATGCGCGCAACCACTGGTAGCACTATCGCCGTGATCGCTGCCAGAACAGCTGCCTGACGTCCATTGAGCAGCATCTTCCAAGAGTGAGCAACGGAGATCAGTAGAGGAAGAGTAGTCGCGGCCGCATGGTGAAGCTGGAGGAGGCAGGAGGAGAGCAGCGGACCACCGCATTTAGTCGCCGTGTGAGGCGCTGCGTCGGCAACGCGCGATCGTGCACCTCCTGCTCAAGAGCTCCCATGTTCTCGCCCTTCCTTCCTTCTCTCGCCTTACGCCGCATCCCTACGCCAAACTCCGACGTCGTATATGGCTGAAGAACTCGACACCCAACTTGATGAACTTCTTACGAAACGCGAAGGGAAGCCGTGGACAGGGTTGTTGCCAGACGAGGTAGCGCACTTGATCAACTCCTTCCTTCCCTCTCAGCCCGCCTCGCTCCGACCCAAAGGTTACATCGCATTATCCGCGATATGCACGAGTCTCAGAAAACGCGCACAACAAACCGGCAGTAAAGAAGGAGGAGATCCTGGAGCTGAGGCGATTCGCAAGGCGTTTGGTCCACCAGTCGTCTCCCGATTATCCGACACCACCGAGACAGACGTGCTTGCAGGCATGTCCTTCCTTTCTGCCCTCTTTGAGGTTGACTGGCAGTCCGCCGCCGCAATTTTCGCTGAGGATGGGTTGCTGGAGTCGGTCACGGATGCTCTCGACCTGTTCCCAACCTCCTCAGATATCTCAAGGGCTGTCGCGACTTTGTTCGCTAATGCCAGTGGGCACAAGGCATGCCGTTCTCTCATCTCCGAGAAACATGTCGAATGGATATCCGCCCAATCGCAGCAAAGTGGGGATGACGTTCTGAAAGCTGCGGCAGCTGTCGCTCTGGTCAAGCTCTCGCGGGGTGTCGGGTCAGACGCGACCGGTTCAGACGGAGGCGAAAGGCCCGACTCTTCTGCTGCAGACGATGAACTTGCAAAGTTGATGAAGGGACTGATACTGAATGGCCAACCCTCGTCTCTTGCGGACGCCGTCGAGGGCCTTGCATATATGAGCACAAATCCCGTCATCAAGGAATCCCTTGCAGACGACGAGCCGTTCTTGACGCGTCTGTTCTCCATCATCCCTCGCCGCAAGAGCGGCCAGCCTTCTACACAATCCCCGGAAGACGTGGCCAAGTCCCCACTCTACGGTGTTGTCGTCATCATCTTCAACTTATGCTCTTATCAGCCGCGGCTGACGGACGAGCAAGCCCAAATCGCCAAGTTACGACGGATGGCAAATGTCTCTTCGAAAGAAGCTGCACCCTCAGAGGAGAGTAGCCCTCTTAATGACGACGATCATGTCAAAGCGCGAGCGCGAAAGCTCGTAAAGCGTGGTGCACTGGAGGCGTTAAGCGCCGCTGTTCGGGCAGCGGACAGCCCCGCTCTAAGGCTCACCGCGGGCCGCGCGCTCTTGCACTTCGCGGAGGACAAGGACAATCGTGGAAAGATTCTCCAAGCTGGCGGTTCTAAGGCCCTCATGCTCATCATCCAGAGTATCCTACCATCCCAGAAGCCTACCGCCCGATCCTCCGACGCACCCAACATCGAGTCAGCAGACATTGAACCCATTCAAGCATTGGCCAAGCTAGCTATCACCGCCGCCCCGGTTCAGGTATTCGGCCCGAACCAGGGCACACTTTTCGACGCCATCCGCCCACTAGCACTCATGCTCGTCCACCCAGCGTCCAACCTGCTGCAGCGTTTCGAGGCGCTCATGGCGCTGACGAACCTCGCGTCACAGGGCGGTGAGGCCGCGGAGAGGGTGGCCCGCGCAGACGGGTTGCTCAACAAAGTGGAGCTACTTATGCTCGAAGACCACACGCTCGTCCGCCGCGCAGCGACGGAGCTCATGTGCAACCTTGTTGGCGGCTGCGAGGAGGTGTACAATCGGTTCGGCGGCGAGCATACCACAGCGTCGAAGTCGAAGTTGCAGGTCCTCATTACGCTCTGCGACGTGGACGACCTGCAGACGCGCCTTGCGGCTTCGGGCGCAGTGGCTACGCTGACGACCTCCCCGCACGCGTGCCAGTGTCTGCTTGAGCTCCAGCGAGAGCGCAGGAGGGTGCTTCCCGTCCTCGGCAACCTTGTCGATCCCTCCATACCCACCACCGAAGAGGAGGCTGGCAGCACTGATGGCGAGCGGGACGTGGACAAACCTGACCCTGGCTTAGTGCATCGCGGGGTGGTCTGCATTCGCAACCTCTTCTTGTCAGTCCGGGAGTCCGCCGCGCGCATTCAATTGGCAACGGAGGCGGAGCGGGTGGGGATCGTGAAGGCACTCGTTGGCGTCGTGCAGGCTGCATCGGCGACTCCGGACTCGCCTGCCCTTCGACCGACTGCGGAGGCGCTGAAATGGTTGTTGGAGAGCGGTATCCAGATCACCATATGACGGAAAGTCTATGCCCATAGGATGTCGTGGCGTCAGAAGGTCTGACGGCCCCATACCGGTACGGAAGTGTCGCTCCTGGCTTTCACAACTTTCCACAGCTTACATCTCAGGGCGCTGTCTCAACTGTCGGTCTCGGCTCTGCTTAGGGGCGAAAGCGGGCCTTGTAGAATGAGGGATCCCGGCCTCCTTATGGCTATATCATGTCCCTCGCTCGCCGGGACACTAACTTAGAGGGCACAATTCTACGGCTTGCTCGGCACACCACACCGTGGACTAGGTATTTCGAATATAGACTTCCCAGAGACACACCAGCATCATCTGTGCGCCCTCGTGCCTACAGTCTCACCGTGAACCAAAGAAACACCTCCGCGTGGGTCTCTGTGTTGCGTAGTCCTCCTCCTCCTCCCGTACCTTGTGGCGTTTGCATCCTGCCAGCGCCAGAGGTACATCAGTGCGTGGTACGTTTAATACGTATACACCTGGCAAGCCGGGCCGACGAAGCCGGTCGACCAGCGTTCCGATGCTCCTTGTGACGAATACACTGT
The DNA here is from genome assembly GCA_001931775.1 of Fomitopsis pinicola. NCBI lineage: Eukaryota > Fungi > Basidiomycota > Agaricomycetes > Polyporales > Fomitopsidaceae > Fomitopsis > Fomitopsis pinicola. The sequence continues at coordinate 184,379 of MPVS01000013.1, read as the reverse complement.
AGCACGACGGCACTGAACACCAACACCCAGTGCTCAGTTGTTGCCCTCACTCACGATACGGAGGACATGCGCCCCGCTGGAGTCTGCGTTCCGCACCGCGGCCGAACCTGCGGCATCTCATGATTGTTCTTGTGACCTATCTTAGGCTTCGCTGCCGGAGATACCTTCGTACCTCGTCAGCTATCGAACGCTCGCCATAGGTCTGATTCTTACGCTCTGCGTATATATTATAGGCGGATTGCGGCTTGGCTCGCCAAGCAACACCCCCAGCGTACCACAATGCCTGCCCCGACATACATTGCATCTTCGCTGACAGAGCTCGTCGCTATACGCGCTCGTAAGTGATCTTCCTTGCTCTCGTAAACACAGTAGAATGACATCTTCGTTCTAGGGGACCAGCCGAACGATGTAGCCGTTTACACGGGCATTGACGAACCGGGTCCCTTGCTCAGGCCACTCACGTATGTCTTACGCCCTGTTTCGCCACCCGGGAACATCACTCATATTGAATACTCTTGAACCACCAGATACTCGCAGGTCCAGCGCGCAGTAGACCGGCTCTGCGCTCACTATGCAGTCCTCGGCCTCACGCCTCCACCTGAGAAGAACGGCATCCCGCCGCAGCGGGTCATCGCAGTTCTGACATCTTCTGCCGTAGACGAGACGCTCCTAGAGATCGCCTTGGCGAAGCTGGGCCTCACGCCCATCCTCCTCTCCGTCAACAACTCTGTTCCGGCGGTCGCTCACTTGTGCAAGATCACGAATTCATCGCATCTCGTTTACGGGTCGAAGTTCGTGTCTGAAGCGCACGAGGCACAGAAGATTCTTTCAGAGCAGGGAATCAACATAGGGATAGTCCCAGACAAGCGTTTCCCCATCTGGGGACCTGGAGGCGTTGAAGAGGTCAAGATAGAGCCGTTCCCAGCTGTGCTGAGACCACAGGATGAGCGGGATCGCACGTGTGTGATCTTGCACTCATCTGGATCGGTAATACATGGTAGTACAAAGACTATTCTGCGATGTTGCTGACGGGTTTTGGTCTTCAGACTGGGTTCCCCAAGCCCGTCTATATATCGCATTTCGCTATGATAGCCAACGTCGCCGGCTTCGTCAGCAAACCGGGCTTCAGTGCTCTCCCGGTCTATCACGGCTTTGGGCATTACAGCGTGTAAGCGTTCTGTGTATCGCCACTAAGGGCTTCACTCATCTTTGTACAATATTTTAGGTTTCGCTGCTACTACGCAGGCGTCCCATTCGTCCTGTTCCCGGCCCACCTCCCATTGACATCGGCGAACATCTGCAAGGTCATCAATGCCATTCCTATCCCATGTCCGCTATGCTTTGCGGTACCATACGTCATCAAGGTGAGCAATCGTCCACTTCGTCTGCTTACGCGCTGACGGCGTGCATCAGTTGCTGGGGGAGACAGAGGAAGGCACCAGGGCACTCGCAAACTTCGAGAGCGTAACCTTCGCTGGAGCCGCCGTGCCAGTACGTTCGTCATCTATATAACGGAGGACAGAGTTGACTCGTGTTTAGGACGATCTCGGTGACCGCTTGACCGAGGCGGGCGTGAATATCAAAGCGATCTTCGGTACCACGGAAGTGAGTGTGCACCAAATCTATAGACCTGCTTGATGCTAATCGACAGGAAGACCGGATCACTGCTTAATTCCGAGCGAGACTATGCTAGCGATAAAGCATGGAACTGGCTGCGCATGCAAGGGAGGATCCGCGACTACCTTGTAATGGAGGACCGAGGCTCCGGCACGTACGAATCGGTCGTGCTGGATGGATGGCCAGCGAAGACCCAGTCTAATCGGCCGGATGGCTCGTACGCTACGAAGGATCTGTTCGTCAGGCACCCGCAGCATTCGGACTGGTACAAGTACATCGGGCGTCTCGACGATACGCTGGTTCAAGTTCTCGGGGAAAAGACGAACCCTGGTATGTGTCCGCCCTTGGCTAGGATCATCGCATATGGTAATAACGATGCTGCATAGTTCCCATTGAACTCGCCATCCAGGGCAACAGCCCATACGTCGAGCAGTGTATCGTATTTGGCGCGGGTCGGCCTCAGATCGGCTGCTTGTTGCTTCCATCAGAGCTCGCGAAAGATCTCTACAAGGACCGCGAGGCATTCTTGGAGAAGGTGTGGCCTGTCATAGAAGAGGCCAATGCGCAAGCGCCAACTCATTCCAGGATCCTGCCCGAGATGGTGTATATCCTCGAGTGAGCTCTAGTCTTTGCTTCTCATCTTGGAACTGATGTTGACTCCCTCGCAGATACGGCACGCAGATTCCTCAGGCTACCAAGCTGACCTTCCTCAGGCCGGCGTGTTACTCCAAGTTCAAGACCATCATAGGTATGTGATTCTTCTCGCCTTTCCCACTGCTCCGCTGACACTGTCCAGATGATGTATATGACCGTTTCGAGAACGGCTCCGATACCAACAAGCTAGACATATCGGAATCAGAGCTAGAGGACTTCATTCTCAATGCAATCACCCAGACGCTGGGATCGATAAAGGCCGCGAAGCTTACGAAGACGTCTGATCTCTTCGCGTTTGGCGTCGATTCGCTGCAAGCTACCAGGATACGGAATATCTGCCAGAAGGAACTAGAGCTGAACGGGAGGACTCTGGGGCAGAACGGTATGCGTTCAACATAGCTCTTAATGCACTGTTTCCAATACTGATGGGCTGTAGTCGTTTATGAGAATCCATCAGTAGAGAAGTAAGCTGGGTGGTCGTGGTATTCGCTCAGCAGACTGATGTGCGCTCCTCGTAGGCTGGCCACATACATCACGACAGTTCGAACTGGGGCCGGTAACGGCAAATCCGTCGAAGAGGACCATGCCGCGATGTGGGCCATGGTAGACAAGTGGGCATCCAAGGTCATACAGCGGGAAGCTTCCGAACAGGTCATCAAGCCTGCATCCCAGACGATCGTGCGTACGCATACAACGAGCCTCGGAACGATTTTCTAAGTGCAGGTTCACTTTTACAAGGTTCTCACCGGGGCCACGGGCTCGCTCGGTGCTCACATCCTGCACCAACTGTTGGCCTCACCAGTTGTAGACCGCGTCATCTGTCTTTCCCGCGCGAAGTCCAACGAGGATTCGCTCGCTCGTCTGCGAGAGTCTCTGAACACGCGTCGGCTGCGGCTTACGGACGAGCAATGGAAGAAGGTGGAGTCGTTCGCTGCAGACGTCAACGAGGAACATCTGGGGCTCTCGTCGGCGGACTACGAGAGCGTAGTATCCCGGACGACTGCTGTTGTCCACGTTCGTGTCTTCCCTGATGAACGGAGTCACCAGTTGCTCACCGCTCACGTTTCGGCAGAATGCATGGCCAGTCAACTTCAACATGAGCCTCGACTCCTACGATGCTCACATTGGTGGCGTGCTGAACCTCATCAACTTGTGCCTGCGGTCGCCGAAGTCGCAACCATCGTCGTTCTACTTCAGCTCATCTATCGCTGCTGTAACGGGTAGCGCTGACCCTGTTTGCGACGAGACCTTCCCGGCATCCGCAGGTACTGCTCTCCCGACTGGCTACGGTCGCAGCAAATGGGTAGTTGAGAAGGTAGCCGAGAGAGCTGCTCGTGCTACGCCGCTGCACGTCAGTATCTTGCGTATCGGTCAGCTTGTTGGCGACACGCAGAGGTATGTGCCAAACACCGAGGGGATTCTGCCTGTGCTGAATGTTGTCTGTAGCGGCGTATGGAACGAGACAGAGTCTTGGCCTCTTATGTTCAAAGCAACGGAGGCCACAGGCGCGTTGCCAGCGTTCCAACAGGTAAGCCAGCGTTGTTCCAAAGAAAAGAGCTCGCTCAAGAGTTATGGTCCCCTTCTAGAACCCCCAATGGCTACCTGTCAATATCGCGGGGCGTGCTATCGCTGAGATCGCCACTCATTCTGTGCTGCCCAAGGCCGCGGTTTACCACATCGTGAATCCGAATGTGTCAGGTGGATGGGATACTATCATCGCAGGTCTGAAGAAGGCGGGTATGACCTTCGACGTCGTCAGCCGGTCAGAGTGGCTGGATCGCCTCGCAAAGTCGGATCCTGACGGCGAGCGCAACCCGGCGATCAAGCTATTGGTGAGTAGCCCGACCCTCAACTGTGGCCGACGGTGCTGACCTCCTTGCAGCCTTACTACCGCACCCGCTTCGGGAAGCCGACCGAGAGTATCTCCATGCAGTTCCGGGTCGATACAACGTGTAGTATCGCTCTGAGCTTGGCTCATGCACCGCCGATCTCGCAAGACCTGGTCGAGAAATGGGTCCACTTTTGGCGCGAAGTTGGCTTCGTGGGCAAGCATTGAGCAGTTGTGCTTGGTGTAGAGCGTGTACAGTGTTCTCAGTGAAACGCCGTGTAGATGTATACCGTGTAGATCGAATCCAGAGTGGAATGACCGCGATGGAGAAACTCCTGCGCATGTCTGGCACCCACTGTCCCGCTTGCAACCGTGCCCTCGAGTACAACCAGCGTCGAATCGAGGTGACAGACATAAGTAGGATTTGAGGATGAGAGTTGGGAATAAGAGAATAAGAGTCGGTAGCATACGTAATACAGTCTGTCGGACGCACTGGTATCCGCGGCAAGCCGCAGCGCCCGCGCGATCGTGCGCGTGAGGTCTTGACGCGCAGCGAGCCCGAGCCTCTTGAACAACGGCAACCCCTCTGCTTCTCCTACGACACATTCCTTCAACCTTCCCCGACGACGACCAGTCTACTTGCACGCGCTCGTCAAACCAGAGCGCTTTCTTACCTACCCGTAACCGCCTCCCATCCGGGTTTCATCGCGCTAGGTGCTAGGCAACACCGTATCCTGAGGGAGAGGATCGACCGCAATACATCATGGTCAGTATGCTGCAGACGTCTGTGCTGCTCTATCCTCATCGCTCGGTTAGGCACCATCCAAGAAAGCAGGGAAGAAGGTCGCTGCAGCGCCCAAGAAGGGCGGCGGGCAAGCCAAGGTAGCCAAGGTGCGTCTACCCTGCAAGGTTGAGGCGTTCGACAGGTCTGTAATATGTTCATAGGCGGATTGGAAAGAGGGTTTCAAGAAGAAGCAAGTTGGAGTGTCGGATATGACCCTGTTGACCACTATCACCAATGAGGCGATCAACGAGAACCTGCAGAAGCGGTGGACGAATGGCGAGATTTACACGTATATCGGCTCTGTGCTCATCTCAGTGAACCCGTTCCGAGGTGCGTGATATTGCTATAGTACTGTGGATATGCAGCTGAAGCAGTGCGACCAGATCTTGGTATCTATACCGACGAGGTGCTTCAGAGATACAAGGGCAAGAACAGGCTCGAGGTGCCCCCGCATGTCTTCGGTATCGCAGAGACGGCGTACTACAACATGAACGCGTACCACGAGAACCAGTGTGTGATCATCTCCGGCGAGTCTGGCGCGGGGAAGACCGAGGCTGCGAAGCGCATCATGCAATACATCGCTGCCGTGTCTGGTGGTCGCGACAGCAGTATCCAGGAGATCAAGGACATGGTACTGGCAACCAACCCTCTCCTGGAGAGTTTTGGATGCGCGAAGACCTTGAGAAATAACAACTCCAGTCGTCATGTGCGTGAGTTCTTGAAGAGACGTCCGTCGTTCTGAATCTTGCGCAGGGGAAATACCTCGAGATCATGTTCAACGACCATGGAGAGCCAATAGGTGCTCAAATCACCAACTACCTGCTCGAGAAAGGTCGCGTCGTAGGCCAGGTGGAGAATGAGCGAGACTTCCACATATTCTATCAGTTCACCAAGGGCGCGTCGGACGCGCAGCGAGGTGAGTCCATTGTGCCCCGTTCATCTGTAACCTACTGAGCTTGGATTAGAGGCATACGGATTGCAAGGCCCCGAAGCATATGCATACACTAGCGTGAGCAACTGTTTGGAGGTGCAGGGCATCGATGATGTGCAAGACTTCGCGGAGACAATCGTAAGCATCCCCCGTATGATAATACAGCCACTACTGACGGCACCCTGTAGAAAGCCATGCAGGTTATTGGTCTCAGCGATTATGAACAATCCGAGATCTTCCGTATGCTGGCCGCCGTCCTCTGGCTCGGCAACGTCCAGTTCCAGGAGAACGATGATGGCGGCTCAGCCATCGCGGACACTGGTGTGACTGACTTCGTGGCATATCTTCTCGAGGTCGATGCCGCGCTTGTACAGAAGGCCTTGACGATCAAGGTTATGGAGACTCAGAGGGGTGGGAGGAGAGGTTCCGTTTACGACGTTCCCCTTAACCCGTCACAGGCGACCTCTGGGCGAGATGCGCTGGCTAAAGCTATCTACAACAACCTGTTCGAATGGATCGTCTCTAGAATTAATGCGTCGATGAAGCCACGTTCCGCCACGGCACAACTGATTGGTATCCTGGTATGTGGTCTTGATGCTGTCTGTGACTCACAGCACTCAGTTCATTTCATAGGATATCTTTGGCTTCGAGATTTTTGAGGTTTGTGCTGGTTGATGGGCGCGTGTTTCCTTCTAACGGTGCACGTACAGGATAACTCATTCGAGCAGCTGTGCATCAACTACGTCAATGAGAAGCTTCAACAGATCTTTATCGAGCTGACCCTCAAGACGGAGCAAGAGGAATATGTCCGTGAACAAATCAAGTGGACGCCTATCAAGTACTTCAACAACAAGATCGTGTGCGACCTCATCGAAGAGAAGCGCCCGCCAGGCATCTTCGCCGCGCTGAACGACGCCTGCGCCACCGCACACGCTGACCCGACCGCGGCCGACAACAGCTTCATACAGCGTACGGCTTCACTCGCGAGTAACCCGCACTTCGAGGCGCGAGGTGCACAGTTCCTCGTCAAGCATTATGCTGGGGATGTGATGTACAACGTCGCGGGGATGACGGACAAGAACAAGGACGTGCTCGTGAAGGACCTGTTCGACCTCATTGGCGGCAGCGGCAACCAGTTCCTCCAGGGCCTCTTCCCCGACAGGCCGGACCCGAACAGCAAGAAGAGGCCACCGACGGCGGGTGACAGAATCAAGGTCAGTGATGGTGCCGGGCTCAAGGTAGCACGTGGCTCATAATACCTGCAGGCATCCGCTGGTGCTCTTGTCGAGAACCTCATGCGTGCCCAGCCCTCCTACATCCGTACAATCAAGCCGAACCAGAACCGCAGTGGGACGGAGTACGACTCGAAGGCCGTGCTGCACCAGGTCAAGTATCTCGGTCTCCAGGAGAACATCCGTGTGCGGAGAGCAGGGTTCGCCTATCGGAATACCTTCGAGAAGATGGTGGAACGCTTCTACCTGCTGTCCCCGGCGACGTCGTACGCTGGCGAGTATACGTGGCAGGGCGACGCGCGATCCGGGTGCGAGCGGATTCTCACCGACACCGGCATCGCGAAAGAGGAGTGGCAGATGGGTATGACGAAGGCATTCATCAAGAACCCCGAGACGGTGAGCCAGAGTTTTCTACCACTACCACTCGATCAGCGACTCACTTGGAGCCTTGAAGCTCTTCGCTCTCGAGACGATGCGTGATCGCTACTGGCACAACATGGCCGGCCGTATACAGCGGGCGTGGCGGAACTATATGCGCTATAAGCACGAGTGCGCCCGGCGCATCCAGCGCTTCTGGAAGAATAACAAGGAGGCGATCGAGTATGCGAGGATTAGAGACTATGGCCACCAGATCCTCGCGTCAAGGAAGGAGCGCAGGCGGTTCAGTCTCCTCAGCTACCGACGGTTCATGGGCGATTATTTGTATGTCAACGAAAAAGACCCACTTGGTGAAGAGCTAGCGTCTGCCGCTGGTATTGGGAGTGCGTCGTTCACTATCTCAGTGTCTCTCAAAGAGAGTTGACATGGGTGTAGGCGAGAAGGTGGCGTTCAGCTCAAGATGTGAGCTCCTGGTTTCCAAGACTGGTCGTTCCAGTAAACCAAGCCCCCGTTTCCTGTTGCTGGTGCGTCTACCGCGCACGCTATATATTAGATGTGTCCTAACTTCCTCTCCATTGCAGACGCAGAAGGCTGTGCACATCATCGTCGCTACGCTCAAGGAAGGCCAGGTGCATTACCAACTAGAAAGAAAGATAGCCCTGGTGACCATCAAGAGTATCGCAATGTCAAGCCTGCGAGATGACTGGCTAGTGGGTCCCATCGTCCTGTATGAAGTACTAATGGCTGATGCCTTCGTTCAGGCTCTGAACCTTGGTCCCACTGAAGAAGGCGATCCGCTCATCAGCTGTGTTCTCAAGACCGAACTGTGCACGCACATGCTGCAGTTGACTTCGGGGAGCATCAACATCACGATCGGCCCGGTGTATGTATTGAATTGCCTCTTTTGTCTCTTCACTTCCCTGTCTCATTGCGTCTGCAGCGTCGACTATAACAAGAAGAAAGAGAAGAAGGCCCAGGTTAAGTTTATCAAGGACGAGACTGTCCCGAGAGACGATGTATACAAGAGTCATACTGTGCACGTGCCTTCTGGGGAACCTCCAGACAGCCTCTCTCGCCCACCTGCGAAACGGAAAGCCGGTGTCGTACGACCAATCACACAAGGCAAGCTACTGCGGAAAGGTGGTCCATCAGACGTATGCCGTCTTGTCATTGCGCCATCATTGAGAAAACCTCGAAGTACTAACGTGCCGTGCAGAAACCGGCCGCATCGCGACGCAGACCTGCAGCTCAACCACTCCCAGGCAAGTCAACACCAGCAGCTGTCGTTAAGCCGAGTATCCCGCCCGCTACCTCCAGCAGTGCCCCGGCAGCACCTCCCCCACCACCAGTTCGGCATGTCGCGCCGCCTCCACCCCCGCCTGAACCAGACGTGGACTTGTATCGTGCCAAGTTCGCGTTTGAGGGCCAGGCGGGCGAAATGTCGCTAAAGAAGGACGAGCTATACGAGCTGCTCGAGAAGGACGACAACGGCTGGTGGCTTGTGAAGAAGGATGGCGTTGAGGGCTGGGCACCGAGCAATTACCTCGAGCTCGTCCCGCCGAAGCCCAAGGCCGCCCCTGCTCCTCCGCCTCCGCCTCCCGCAGGACGCCGTGTACCCCCGACTGCCCCTGCCGCGCCAATCACGCCGACCGCGTCGACGACTCAAGCAACACCACGGACGTTCTCGAAACCAATCACCGCGGATCCGTCTGCGAAGCCCGTGGCTGTCTTCCCTGGTATGGTGCCTGCGAACGGATCTGCGGCGCCTTGGAAGAAGACGGCGTCGACGGGCACGAACGGGTCATCGCGCGAGACGACACCAACGAGCTCGCGCCCCGTCAGCTCGCTTGCGTCCAAGGGCCCGCCGCCTGCACCAAAGCCGAAGCCTGGCCCTCCGCCTTTGGCTGCAAAGCCTGGTGCGGCAGCGCCCCCGAAGGTGGGCGCGAAGCCGCCGGTGCCTGCCGCTTCGAGGCCGCCTGCCGCTGCCCCCAAGCCCAGGCCGGGTGGCGTGTCTAAGCCTGCGGCACCTTCGGGACAACTTGACCTGGCTGCTGTAGTGAGTGACCATCGGAGGTTCTTGCTCAAAAGTAAGGTAGCTGACTGGATGGTTGCAGATGGCTGCACGCGCGCAGAAGCTCGGAGGTGGGCAGTAACGAAATGTAGGCTACGAATTGTAGGAGACGAGACGTCGCTCGACGCGGATGTTGCTGTACTCAGAACAAGGGATTTGTACATCTACATTTGTCATGTGTGATAGAATGGCTCACGACTACTTTTACTGAGTACTGAGCGCTGAGTGCTGAACGTGAGTGGCAATGCATGTGTCTTCGAGCAAGAGCGTTGCATTCGCAGCTGCGTTCATGCTACAGCCTATCGTCACGCGTCTGCGCCGCGCACCGTTTCCTTTGTCTGCCAAGATAAGTAGCTGCTGTCAACGTTAACAGACGTTAACGTTGATCATGAAATGAGATTAGAAATTGTGCTCAGACAGTGTTGTAACGTTTATATAGGTGCTTGCATATGAACCTCTCTTCATGACCAGACCTTCAAGTACCCTCCCAGTTTCAATGGACCAATCGCTAGACCCTCATGCTGAATCACAGCACGTCTTCAATCGCAAGTACGAACTCTGCGACGACCTGAAGCAGAATTTTCCTACGCCGGACCAACTCATCACATCTTGCCGCGACTGCACCACCTTCCTCTGCGTCTGTTGCCAGCACCGGAATCACGAAAGACCACTACCCTGTCACAACTTCCGCCTCATCTTCACGGATGGCGCTTGCCTTTCGAACGGGACGGCCGCAGCGACGTCGGGCGCGGGCATTGCTATGGGGCAGGCAGATGGCCTCCAGTTCTCCTACCCAATAGACGACTCCATTGATTCCACGGGCAAGAGAACCAGTCAACGCGCAGAACTGCTGGCCGCAATCCTCGGACTAGGTGCGGCGCAGTCTGTCAAAGAGCTCGCGGATGCGCACGAACGACTCTACAACCGTCACAAGGCGGGGGAGGACGCGGGGTTGTACAGTCACTGGATCATCACGACGGACTCGAAGTATCTGGTCGATGGCATGACAGACTGGCTGCCCAACAAGTGGAAGGTGAGTCTTGCAACCGAGTATGCCAGTGGATGCGCCCTCATTCGTACGCTCGTCTCGTGCAGCGCAATGGGATGCGTGCATCCGACGGCCGCACTCCTGCCAACCTCGATCTCTTTCTGCGCCTCGACGAGGAGATTACAGCCATCGAACAAAAGCACGACGTCCGAATTGGGTTCTGGCATGTGGCCCGTGAATTCAACACCATCGCCGATCGCCTCGCGAAGGACGCTGCTAAACGTGCCCTTCCTGACCCGACTGTGTAAAAGGCATGCCCGGTAGCTGCTTCCCGCCTCTCAGGATAGACTCCAATTTGGAGAGGTGGAGAGGTGGAGTGACCTGCGCTATTCAATGAGGGTGATACGGCAGCAAAGCGTGGCTTAACCTAGACCAGAAGGACGACCTAGCCAATGACCAGACCATTGAAAACTTCTGATAGTATAGCCTACACATGTATTTTAATTCCATCGTGCACACTGTCAACCGTTCTAAAGGGACGACCCCGTCCCGAGCGTGCCACGACTCTGCGAGCTTAGCATGTCGTTTCCCTGCATAACAATGAGCCTTTGACTCGGTACCAATCGCCGAAGTCATACATGTACGTCCACCGTGCCAAACTGTGCTACGACCACAGCGTAGCTGGGAAGTGCCTCGACCGTCTCGCACTCCAATATGCCATGCCCTCCGGCGGACGCGGAGTCAGTCGCCGTCAAGCTCCGCACTCCGCGCTGTTCAGCATTTACGCCGCCGTGCCCACTATCGTAAACATCCGGAGTGGACGAGGACGCATGATGACTACGTATGCACACTGGGCCGGCGAACGCAGAGGAAAGCCTCAGCACGACGTCGGCGAATTGGGTAAGGATGTTCGTCATTCAGTTCAAGGGGCGCCCGTCGGGTGTAGACGAAAACGCGATGCTGACGGGGGCGTTGGACGTGTGGAAGTCCGCGATGTAGTAACCTACGCCTTCAGAAGAAACAGCAGGCTCGAAACCATGTGCCTCAGAAAGGGCAATATTCGCGTTGATCGCGCTGAAATAGATGAACACGCACGGGATTATCATCAGTGCCTACGTGAGGTGAAGGGAAACACAACACACCCGTTTTGTGTTCACACCCACAAGCGGTTCGATGCGTTTGTGTACTGCGGATCTTGCCAGCATAGTGGATACGAGGCACGCGAACACTGGTCTGGGTCCCGCGGCGACGCGACGAGAGCAGCATTGATCTCGACAGGCGCATTGCTTGCGTATACCCTGAGGCTGGAAGACACGTTGAACGAACCACGGACGGGCCCTTCTTCCGAGGTGATGATGGCATCGCGTGCAACAATAGACTGTTGAACGGCTGAGAGGATGGTCCAGGAGCCAATGCGACAAACGGATGAGATAGCTCCAAGCGAAGGGGATCGACAGCGCACGGTACTGACCTTGATGTCCCATCGCATGGTATGTAAAGAACTGGACCTCACCAGAAATCAGCCCAGTGTCGAGATCGTCCACGACGAGATCGAGATAAGTCAATCCCAGGGTGAATCTTTTGATATATAGCGGGGTAGTTGATCCGCGGGGCAGACGAATCGTGATCTCCATGAACACGGTATGCGAGGACACTTTCATCCCCGGACGCGGGAAGTTCTGGTCGATAACACACACACTTCATTAGCATGCGTCGTTGTTACAGTTCCATAGGAGGGCCTACCGCCGTTATCTGCAGCCGTTCCTCGTCCTCTGTTCCCACCGGCACGGCAGGCGTAGAGTGGATTGTCTGGGATTTGAATACTTCACGGAAGACGTCGATATCGTGCATGTACACCGTCACTTCGACCTTGATCTGTGGTTGGCTGACATTGGACGGCAGAACGGGCCCATCAGAGTCCGCGACGACGAGACGGGCTACCCCGGTACGTGTGCGTTGCTGGTGAACAAGATACGCAGACTGCCGGCGCTGCCCGAGAGGACGAACGCCATGCTAGCACTGTGAGAGAAGTATTCTTTGCCACGGATGAAGCGGCGATCACCATCTGCGGCTGCAAATTGCCATTGTGCTGGAGGACAGCATTGCGGGCCGCTGCTTTGGGCTGGGCCATAGAAGAGGTCTTCATGCGCTGTGGCGCGCACGTCGTTCGAGACGTTGCGTGATCTTAGAGTTGATTGAACCCCTGGAGCCGGAAGGGTGAGTTGTTCACCACATACTATGTCCTGCTCGCTGACGCAACCTGCAGGGAGCAGAAAACTCGGATGGTGCACTGTCCCTCCTCCACCCCCGTCGTAGCCTGCAGTTTGTGAGTCGCCATCTGGTCGAGGCGGCATTTCGGGCGATGAGCGTGACAGAGTGGACAAGACTTCTGGAGGGGATGTGGAACGAGGTGACAAATTGGCGAGGCAGTGAGTGTGGTCACACGGATGATGAAGACGAGGGCGGTACTTTGAGCGCGACTCTGCGAACCTTGTCCAAGTGATCACGACTCCGCAATGTTGATAGAACTGTCCACAGAGTGATGAGCTTCTGTCCAAACGGGCGTTGTGTCAGGCCAAACCAGCCAAAGCCACGGGAACTGATACCAGTACCAATGGGCACGCACCAGGCGACTTCGACTTACATCGCTTCAGACTTAACGCAACCAAAACCTTCGAAACTTGGAGTGATTACGCCAACCGCCACGCTTCAAAGCATTTCAGCGCAGATACAATTTCCTCAGTCCCGCCGATTGGACGAGGCCTAAGCACGCCACAGCATCCACCGCATCAGGGAGGCATTAGGCGAGATGAACATCTTTATCAATATGTATCTCAGTTATTGTTTCGCAAGGATGCTCCGATATCACTCACCAGAGATGCCATGCGGCTCAGCCTCAGCCTCAAGCTCAAGCACCACCCTCTTCTCTTCCAACCTAGACACAAACACGAGCCACGCTTCGAGCTCCGCGTCGCTCCGGATGTGCCGTGCCTTCGCAACCCCCGTAGGCCCGCTCAAAGAGCTCCTTCCGATGGTTCTCCCTATCGGCTGCAACGGCCCGCACGAACTGGCCTTCCGCGCTGAGGCTCAGATAAACTTCGATCACGGTGCCGAGCGTCGCCTTCGGATCCCACTGATATTTCTCCGGGTCGCGTACCGCGAGGTTTTGACAAGCTGGACCTACGAGAGCATCGAGAATGTGGTTCAGCATCGCAGCGATCCGCTCAGCGATGTCTGGGGAAAGGAACGGCTCCTTGATCTCTCCTGTGAACGCGCGGAGCACTTCGAGGGCCGATCTGGCCAGGTGGACGTCACGGGGCGTGTGCAACTGGAATGTGAGGAACGCACTCTCCCGATCATGGCGGTCCTGCGGGGGCTGCGCGTTCCAACCTTCCGTATCCGCCTTCGCTTGCTCGATCCCATGGATTTGGGCCAGGTCGCTTAGCATAGTGTTCATGAGGTTGGTAGTATCGAGGATTAAGACGTTAATGAAGCGCGAGAGTGTTTCTGCGCTGGCGCGCATGTTCGTTACCAAGGTTGCGCGATACGTTAGATCGGTCCAAGTCATCTTCAAGAGTGTTATCATGCGTAGACTGAGCGTGACAAGGGTTATTACACAATCCCGGGACATATTCATCGCACACACCTAGGGTCATCGTCACTCGTTCCAAGTTTTTCGTGGCTCTTCTGAGCGGCGAGCAAGCCGGAGACTTTATTCACCTCCTCGAGGAGAATGCGGAACGACTCTGGCGTGTCTGTGCTGCATTGCGCTGGTGACAACCTAACATAAGGGTCAGTATGAGTAGTGATACCGATTAGCACTGTCAGTTGTCGTACATGGACTCCATTTGAAGCACTGAGGCAACCTCAGATCTGCAGGCCCCAAAGTGGCGCAGCTGCCGCTTGAGCTGGAGACGTGACCTGATCATTATGTTAAGAGTCAGTCGCCCGTCAAATTCAATGGGCTATATTGGATGCAACTCACATACATACTACTGCCGCGTCCGAGGCTTCGTCTCTCCGTCCATTATGTCGACGACTTTGAGAGGAGTCGTCGTGCTATCAATGTGAATATAGCACCGCGATATATCTGTCATGGTAGGGGAGCAAATCGCTCTGACTGCATAGCTCGGGAGGAGTGTAGCGGTTGGATGTCAACTTCAGACCTTCCGCATTCGGGCGCACTACGGTCGCGTCACGTTCACGTGCAGGACTCCCCGACGCCAGCGCTTCTACTTTGACGCGTCCACCTCTAGCCGACGTCCTAAGGGCGATTCTGTCCAGCTTACCTCTCAACCTGCTCTACGTCGGCCCTTGGCCTCCCAGCTATATAGCATGTCCTCTTATTTGCCACTACTCTGCTACCTATCTGCAACCTCCTCTCGCGATGGACTCCACCCGGCAACACCGGTACTTGCGTCCGTCGCACCATGTCTGCGCCGATAGACAGTACTTTCTCTGCGACTGCTTAGAGAGGCACTTCTCTACACCCGATCTCATCAAGGTTTGCCCTGATTGCTCTTGCTTTGTCTCTCTCTGCTGTCAGCACCGCCGTCAAATCCGCCCTGAATCACGCCCCTGCCACGGCTACCG
Organism: Fomitopsis pinicola; assembly: GCA_001931775.1. Lineage (NCBI taxonomy): Eukaryota > Fungi > Basidiomycota > Agaricomycetes > Polyporales > Fomitopsidaceae > Fomitopsis > Fomitopsis pinicola. The sequence goes on along the minus strand of MPVS01000013.1, from coordinate 169,303 downwards.
TCTCGTATTCACGGATGGCGCCTGCCTCTCGAACGGAGCGTCCCATGCAACATCGGGCGTAGGCATCGCCATGGGGACAGACACAGATCTTCAAATCTCCATACCCGTGGACGACACCGTCGACTCGGGGGCAAAGAGGTCCAGTCAGCGCGCAGAGCTGCTTGCCGCCATTCTCGGACTCCGCGCGTTGCGTTCCCTCAAGGCAGCCGGAGAGGTGCATCCTACTGACAGACGCCGCAAGATGCGGGACACGGGCATGGATATAACCTGCAACTGGATCATCGTGACGGACTCGAAGTATGTGGTAGATGGCATGACGGATTGGTTGCCGACAAAGTGGAAAGTACGTCCGCCGAGTCATACCCAACTTAAAACCTGACTGTATGCGCTCTTATTCTAGCTGAATGGAATGCGCACAAGCGACGGACGCAAACCCGCCAACTTGGACCTCTTCCTAGAGCTCGATGAAGATATCACTGCCGCCGAAGCTGAACACGATATTCTCGTCGGGTTCTGGTATATCCCCCGCATATACAACACTATCGCCGACCGCCTCGCCAAGGACGCCGCCAAGTGTGCTCCTGCATCCCCACCCTCTTGCATCCTACTCCCCGCCATGGTTCCTGTGCTGCCGAGTTGAGAGACTAGTACATTTCTGTCGAGAAGAAGTTGTAAGTGTTCGCGATATGAAGCGGGACTTCAACGCTACCCCGTAGTAAAGGAGTATCGTCAAGACGACCCACATAGACTGCTGATACGCGCAGGCTAAGCAGATGACCTCAGAGAAGAGGGTTATCGCACTGTGTGGAGCGATTATTTGCGCTAAGCCCGGTGCCAGTACTCTCCTGCCTCCCCAAACTGTAGCCGTCCTTGTTCATGCAGATACACAGCCAGCTCGTGGCGCGTTTTACCTGTTGATCAAAACGATCATTCAAGTTGTCGTCCTGGCGAAACTAGCCAAGATGCTTGCGACATCCTTAGGTGCGTTTTCTTTCATCGGCGCATAGCGGAGGGCTACTTTGATCCTTCGCCAATCCCCACATCAAGTGCATGGGTTGGATACCGGGTGCCGACGATCTCCTCATAGACTTCGGTACCGGGCGTTCACCGTGCGTGGCGATACGATCGACTCGCATGTCGTCGTCTGCGGGCCATAGCAGGAAGTGTCCATTTAGCCACCGGCCGTAGGCGCGATCAAGCATGCGCGATCCTCGGCGAAGCATGCGCGCCCCTCATGTGGCATACGCACGGTGGTTGCAAATGCGAGGCAGCTCCACCGAGTCATACTTGCAGCTACCCGGGGGCACATCTCGCCGGTGATGCCATGAGGCCTTCGCCAACATCCGTGCGCTATTGCTCTAGGCCTGTGTGGTCGATGTTTAGGTTTGCACTGGCTCACGGATGATCTCATTGAGCTTCGATGACATCCATGTGCACACTCTTGCTCATTCATTGTCCTCAGGAGCGCTCTCTCTCTCCTGCATTTCATTGCTATCGAATCTTCTCACCTGCGGTGAGCGGATGACGATTCGGATGTTCATCCATCGTACCCTTCAATTCGCGATGACGACCAAATTTGTAACAGTATAGCTTCAATTGAGTTTTGTAATAGAAAGGGTTTGATTCAAATGATTGTTGACCGTATGCCTTGCAGCTGCTCCCTTCCGAGCCTCTGAAGGGTATTGAACTCAGAGTGGTCCGTGGCATTATTGTGGATGTGTCGCATGAGTTCTGCAGCATCAGCTCTCTATTACGGTAGTCATTTGGATGAAGGAGGTCCGTGTGTCAGGGGGGGCAGTGGAGAGATGGTGACATGCAAGGAGCGGAGAAATGTGCCACAGCAGTGGCATACTAATGTAGTACCTGCGAGGCAGTAGGAAATTGTAGGTATATATAGTCGCCAAACCGCCATGCCGCTCCATCCGAGTCCGCTGCTTCACTCTCGACTTCGACCTTCCTCAATCACACTCGGCGAGATCAACTTGGGTCCGACACTTGGTTGACGGGAAATGCAATTGCTGGAATGTGTGTATAATCTGCAATGCTTTGTTTCCTTGCTGTGCTCATGTAGCCATGCAGACTTTATGGCCTTGCATGTGCCCAGATTGTCTACTATTTTTATCATCCCACAAAAGACCCTTTGAAAAGAAAGGTGCTGGTATGTGCCAGCAAGATCATGACTATATGAACCATCTGAGTCTGATCTGGAGCCCTAGGTAATCTCCATATGGTGGGAGCAATACATACCAACTCATTTGGTCTAATACTGAAGGGCAGTCCCTTGATGATCAGGCTGATGGACACTGCCAACAGTGTGGGGGATATCTCAGTACATATATTGACCTCTACATTGCTCATGCTGACCCCACTTGAGAAGACCATCTGGTACTATGCAATACAGCACCGGTCTAATCTTGATGCTCCTGTGCACCTGCCCATGTGAGCCAGTGAAGTGTGAGTAAGTTCCGATATGCATATATCGGATTCTATCCTCTCTGTCTGGAGAACTGCTTACCAATCCACCCCGATTTGGAAATTTTCCGTTGGACACTCCCATTGGCTCATCGCATCGGTTTATAGTGTTACGTAACAGATTTACTGCACAGCCTCATGGATGTATGACACATGTACAGGCAAAAGCTGTCTTACCTTTCTCTCCTCTCCTCCTTGATATCGCCTTTCTCCGACTGCTATGACGCGATCACAGGAATCCACCCCCACATAACACACCGGGCGTGCTCAAACGTTCGGGAGACAGACCTCGTAATGATCGAAGTGCGCGTCTCACGTGCACCTGCCGAAGAAGACAGAACGCCTACTATGTATCGCATCAGCCTCATGCTCGACGTGGTGGGCATGCTGCAACCGGGACTGAGAGTAGACAACAGACGTTAACATTCAGCATTAAGATCTAAATAGACAGTGTACAATTTGCGTTATCTCCCGCGAGCCGGCGTGGACATGCTTCAATTGCCTATAGGATGTCCGCACTAGACGTATTCGCCGCACAATGATGTCGGATGTGTGAGGAAAACAGCTGCATATCGGACTTGCCGGGCGAAGCATCGGCGTCTTACACACGTATGAGGCATTTACCAGGCTTGCCATCTTCTATAGTAAAGGAGCATGGTGGTCTCCACGGTTACCATTTTCGGTGAAGCCTTGATGTGGATACCGCGGAGACTGTGTACGCGGTCCCGTGTGTCACGTGGGAGTAACGCGTCGCGTCCACAGGCGCCAAAGCGAGCCACACGAGCACTCCTCGCGAAGCACATCCATTTACGGATTATCCAACGTACGCCTGATGACGTATATCGCCGCAACGCATATATAGACAACATGCATAGCACTGGTACGCTCCCTTCCCTCTCTCTCTCTCATCCTCCCCGAGCCGAACACCACACGACGGTAGATTCACGTTCCCCCTCACCAATCGAGACGCGGCATAGGTTATCATCTCCCACCTACGACGAGCAGGTCAGCATGAGCCAGCAAGAGCTCGAAGCATTTGACGAGTACGAGTGCACCCAATACGCCCCGCGCGCTCCATCGCCCCCTCAACCAGAATCGGAGACGAAGAGAAAGATAGCCTCGGCAGATAGCACAGATGAATGGGATGACCAGGATAGGAGAAAGAGGAGATCGTTGAATAGGCGAGATAGCATTGACGGTGAGTACATACACTCTAGCTTAGTTGTCTGGGGCTCATCCAGCACAGAGGTATTTGCACCACTGCCGGCGGACGCACGACTGCAAGCGGGTGGTGCAGCTGCTGTCGTGGCCCCTTCATTCTCTGGCTTCGCGTCTGCTGCTAGCTTGCCTTTGGAAGGCCCTCGAACCCATGCAAGTGAAGAAGATGCCGTGCAATCCGCGCATACACCTACTAGACTCCACGACACTGGGTTTACTTCCGCAGCCAAGCTGATCGAAGGCTCGTTCGAGCAAGTGGACGACAAGCAGCCATCCCCGTCACCAGATGCTTCCCCAGATCAGGACTATTCAGACTGGTTCTCCGCCAAAATGCCGGAAGGCGCGTCGACTGGTTTCCAAACAGCGCGAGCAATCCATTCTGTCCCTCCACCCGCCGCCGATCCTACCCCGCTTGATCCCGCTCTCGCTGCTCTCCCCACCTTCACCTCATGCCGCGTCCTCTTCGAAGGAGAGCGCGGCCCGCCAGTGTCTCAGATAAACGCAGATGTGCCAACCATCGCGGGCTTCAGCCCCGCTATCAACTATGTGCACAGTTTAGAGAGCGGGACGACCCTCCACGACTGGGCGAAGCCGTCCGCTGACGCACTCGCCCTCGCAGCGGCGAAGATGAAGGCGTGGGAGGCACAGATAGACGAAGACTTTACCGTCGACCCACCCATCCCTGAGCCTCCGGAGGATGGTGTACGGCCCGCATTACGGGCGTTGGATAACTCGTTTGGGCCGGGAGGTGCCCCGGAGAGTCCGAGTCCCGCTGGTGCTGGCTTTGCGCGCGCGAGCGGCATGGGCAAGCTTCCCGCACTCGGCCTCGGGAAGGGCAAGAAAGCATTCAAGTCGCCTCTGCTCACGCGCCCCAAGTCTGCGACAGCGTCACCCACGAAGCCGGCGTATGTCAACTCACCACTCAACCCGAAAGTCGCTACAACCACATCTACGTCGAGATCGACGGCATTTGCGACGCCCACTCGCACAGGGACGTCGTCGTTCACCCCGCCGGTACCACGGGTCGGAGGCATGCCGAGCAAGTCTCTAGGCCTAACCCCGCGTCGTCTAGGGTTCACTTCTGCTGCGGGCAAGCCCAAATTTGTCACGCCGTTCAAGGCTGGCATGAGACCGGGAGAACCAGGTCGTCTTGAGCTGGAACAGAAAGCTAAGGAAGCGTTACAACAGGCGAACGTCACTGTTGTAGGGAGCCCTCGGCCTGCGTACTATAACAACAAGGCCACTGCAAAGACTACATTCTTCAGGATCGGTCAGTCATCAGGTACTAGCCGGTTACACTGGCTAACGCCTTGTTACAGGAAAGTATGCTGATCGACAAACGCTCGAATCGATCGGGCTTCGACCTCAGATGTATGACGAAGTCGAGTTGTCGAACATGGTTGGCAAGTACGTACTGCCAACGACCGTCGCTCGTTCCATCATTAATCAGCATTGTATCAGTGACTATGACGGCATGAAACAATTGACACCCGACAATGCGCTCTTCTACCGGTTCCACTCTCGGTTCAGAGACAGCGTACCATCGCAACCAAGCGAGTTCCTTGGCCCCGGCGCAGCCCTCAGAGATCTCCAAGAAGCGGAGTGCGAACTTGCGACTCACGAATGGGTGGATAATCACTGGCCATTGATACTCTGGAAGCTAGCAGGTATGGTCTGCCTGCAGCCGCAGCTCGAGGCAGACCCAGGCACGCGCCGATGGTGCTGGGACGAAGTCATCAACCAGTTTCTCTATAGGTACATTTCTCCTTCTCTCCCTAAGCTACCGATCTGCGCTGACCGGCGCCGCAGGTACGAGCGTGAGCTCAACTCCGGCAGCCGGCCGCCACTGCGGCTCATCACGACGCACGACGCGCCGGCGACGTGCCCGATGGTGCTCTGCGTGACGAAGATCACCTGGCACGACGGCCCGCGCGACGCGGACGGCAGCACCCCGGACCACTGGGCCGTCGTCGAGATGACGGACGGGTGGTACCGCATCCGCGTCGCGGTCGACGACCCCATCGAGCGTGCCATCACGAAGGGGCACATCCGCCCCGGCAGGAAGCTCGCGATCCAGAATGCGAGGGTGCGTGTCGCGGTTGTGGTGCGTGCAGGCTGTGCTGACTGCGTGTGTGTGTGTCGGGTAGTTGTGCCACCAGGAGGGGCGAGAGCCCGCGGAGCCCCTCGATGCATACTTGCGGATGAACCTGGAGATATGTGGGAACTCGTCCCATCTGGCACCATGGAATGCGAAACTGGGGTTCGTACGCCGTCCCTGGGTGGCGACCCTGGACAGCTTGACTGCGGATGGCGGGCTCGTAACGTTGATAGACGTCGTTGTTGAGAAGGCGAGTATGATTTGATGAACGAAGTTCGATGTATGCTGATGTCTAATCCTCCTGGTAGGTATTACCCATCGCGTATACGGAATTTACGACCACGACCGATGGGAAGAAGGCCTTCCTTGGCACACTCAGTGAAAAGGAGGAGTCGGAAGCTCAGGACAAGTGGAGGGTGAGCTCGTAAAGTCCTGCTCTGGAGCAATCGATTAACTTCGGGCAGGCCCAACGTGAAGCGGCCGCGCAAAAGCTTCGCGATGACTACGACCGCAAGATTTACCATTGGATTGGATGGGCGGAGACGTTTGAAGCGCGCGCAGGGTCCAGTTGGAAGCCTACAGACGAGAACGAACACCGTACGTTTTACATGGTTCCCTCACTGAGGGTACTGATTGGTGTGCAGTGGCCTCGAGCGCGGAAGACCAGTGGATGAACCTTGTAGACGAAGCCATAAGCCTTTCGCAACTCAAACGCGACTTGACCACTGATCGTGCTGGCTGGCTTGCGTATCACGCTCGTCGTGATATCGAGAAAGCCAGAGAGAGCCTATCCGAGGAAATCGGCAAGGATCTTGAAGTACGTCCACTCCTGTTATCGACCAAATATGTAGTTGAGGTATCACACAGGCGGACTTCCCTCCACGCGACTCACGGAGTTTCCGAGTCATCGTCGTCAAGGACGCGCGATGGAGCAAACGCGAGCCGTTCCGATTGGGGCAGATCAATATATGGGACATACTCAACTTCGTGCAAACCGAGGGCGGCAAGCCAGGACACTTCGAAGTCGGCGAGAGATACCTCGTACGTATTGCTACGCTATCTTCGTGGTCTCTGCATCAGGCTCATTGCTCATAGATCTCAAACCTCATGCCTTCGCATCCGAGCGCGTGGATGGATCCCGATACCGATGCCATGGTGTACTTTAAAACCTTGAACAACACGAGGTTCCAGCAAGTCAAATCGGGACCAGCCCCAATTGATTGATCACGGACGCATTTATCCTTGTTACCGCTATGTTACGTTGTCGCGAATGCCCTGCTGCTGTGCCAGTACGATATGCATGATGTGTGGTGTATTAATTCAATGTTGTACTGATAGCATAGCATGATACAATAACTATCCAGAGTCCTTTCACACAGCACCTCCGACCCCGTACTTCCGCAGCGTAGCGTCCCGGTCGGGAAGGTCATCACGACCCATAACGACGACCGTCGCCTTCTTCGCTTGTTCGGGGCTGAAGATCCTCTGCGCAACTGCGCGGAGAGACTCGGGGCTGACCGCGTCAATTTTGGCGCACATCTCGCTGACGGGGACCTTGCGGTTGTGCACGAGCACCTGGCGACCAAGGTCCTCGACCTCGATGGCGCGGCTCTCGAGCGCCATCATGAGACTGCTCTTGAGCTGGTTCTTCGCGCGCTGGAGCTCGCCCTCGCTGATGGGCGTGTACAGGAGGAGCGAGAGCTGGTGCACGAGGTGCGGGAAGATCTGCGCGGGCGTGTTGCCGGGCGAGTGGCGGCCCGTCGCGGGCACGAAGGACACGAAGAGCCCGAAGAGCGACGAGTCGGTGTAGATGTGGTGGAAGGACGCGCAGTGGTCGATCTGCGGGTAGTGGTTCAGGATGTGCGTGTACAGCCGCGAGTACATGCCCTTGCCCGGGCCGCCCGCGGAGAAGCTGCCCCCGCCCCCGAGCAGCACCTGCATCGTCGCGAGCGCGTAGACGTCATCGTCGTGAATGCCGACGCCCTCGAAGGCAAGGTACAGGTGGTTGAATTCGGACGAGGGGTTGTGAATGAACCGCGAGCCGCCCGTGTACGTCGCAGCAGTGGAGTCCGGAATTAGTGCGGCGTCGATGTTTGTAGGGTAGAGATATGAGGATGCTGCACGGGTGAGCGACTTGAACGGTGACGGTGTAGATGAGGAGTGTAGAAGCTGCGACGGTACTTGCTGCGTCGAGCGTGATGATGAAGCGGACGGAGCCGTGGAGGGCACAGGCTGTATTGATGAGAAGTGCTTGTCCGCGAGTTCCACCAGCTCCTCGTGTGCCATTCCAGCACCCGCTATGACCATACGCTCGGGCCGGAACCACTGCCTCATGAAACCCTTCATCGTCGCCTGGTCCATGAGGTCTATCCGGTGTTCCGGGCAGAGTAGCGGGTTTCCAAGGGTCTTGCCATCGTACGCGACTTCATGCAGGATCTCTGGCAAGATCATCTCTGGCTTTGCGCTCACCTCCCGAATCTCGTAGCGTGCCGCTTCTCGTTGTGCGTCAATCTCCTCCGGGAGGAAAGACGCGTGCAGTGTTGTGTCTGCGATGAGTGAAAGAGCCAAAGGGGTCGCCTGGTGGAAATGCGACGACTGATACATAATGGACTCTCGAGAAGACGAGCATAGGATCTGACCACCAAGCTTGTCAATGGCTTGTGCCATCTCCTCATCCGACCGAGAGCTGGTAGTCTACACATGGCCTCAGCATATGACGAGTGATTGTCGTTTCGTTACGCACCTTGAAGGCCATTCTGTCCAAGAAGTGGCTCACACCTGAGGAAGATGGTGTCTCATAGCGAGAGCCTGCGTCGACATACAGCCCTACCGCCGAGAAATGCCCAGGAGTTGACTCTGTCGCGACACGGATTTTGTTAGGAAGAGTCGTGATCTTCACCAGTGGGCTGGCGTCTGCGTGCGCTGCATATCCTCTTCGCTGTCTCCGAAAGCTGCTGCGAATGAGTGAGGATGTTGCGCGTCGCATCGAGGTAGTGGTCGGAGGAGTGCGAGTCGCTGACACAGCGCTGGGCAAGTCGCAAGCATGATCGACCGGAGGGCATGGTGATCGTACAATTAGATACTTTACTGTGGCGGCAATTATTAGGCCTTATAGCTCAGCGGTTTAGAGCATTCGATTGCAGTCTATATACTTGATCCGCAATTCATCGAAGGGTCCCGTGTTCGAGTCACGGTGAGGCCTTTTTGATAGTAATGAATTCACTGTGACCGGGCCGAAGGAGGCTATGATTAGCAGGTCGGACATAGCGGCTTGGACGAGCGAGACGGACGTCGGGGAGCGGTGCACTGCCGAGGGAGGGCAGCTCTCTCTTTCTTCTCCTTCCCTTTCTCACCGCCATGAGCGTAGCCAGTGTACTCTCGAACAGCACTCTTGCCCACGTCAATCCGCTCCAGTTCTGGGGCCCCGTCACTGCAACCCTCGACTGGTGCGAGGTCCGTCATTTCCGAGCTGATCTCCGGGCCGAGCTCATCACCGACGACCGCAGGCGAACTACCAGTTCTCTGATTACATCGCAGAGTCCGCCAACACATTCTCAAACCTAGTTACTGTTGGCTTGGCTTTATGGGGCGCGTATCAGGCATATTCGCAGTCTCTACCGGCACGGTACTTTGTTGGTCAAGCAGTGAGTGTGTCAGGACGTCGACACGGTCATCACACGCTAACTCGACGACTACAAGGGCTTCGCGCTCGTCGGGGTGGGCAGTATCATCTTCCACGCGACGCTGTTGTTCGAAGCCCAGCTCGCCGATGAGCTGCCCATGATCTACGTCGCGTCCTACTGCTGTGCCATCCTCTTCGACACCACGCGTGGATTTGGGCTGCGGGACTCGCCCGTCATTCCTCTCGCCGTTGGCGTGACAACGTTTGACATCCTATTTACCTGGTCCTAGTGCGTCTCCTTTGTCACTCCGTCCCCCGGGCGCGTGCTATAGCTCCTCTTTGGGGCGCCTGCTGACTTCCCCGCCCGCACAATTTGAATAGCTACATCAACCGCAATCCAGTCTACCACCAGATCGTCTTCGCGGGATTGCTCGCTATCACTGGTGTGCGCACCGTCTACCTCTTGCGCGACCCCGAGATCGCGAAACGCGTTCCGGCCCATGTCAAGTCCATCGTCTCCCGCTTCTTCGGGCTCGGTGCTGCTACGTTTGCGTTCGGCTTCTTCATCTGGAATCTCGACAACGTCTTTTGCGACACCATAACGCGTTGGAAACATGCACTCGGCTGGCCTGTCGCGTTCATTCTAGAGGGTGCGTGATTCTGCCTGCACAACGGGGCTGTATCTGATTTTCTGCGTGCAGGACATTCTTGGTGGCACATCTTCACAGTGAGCCTTACGCAACATCTCTCCTCACCGACTCTATTCACCCGCGTGCACGTATAGGCTACTGGAACCTATCTCATGCTCGTCGGAAACACGTGTAAGTACGCTTTTCCGGTCTACCGTCCTTCCGACCGCTCATGTGTTATCATGGCTAGATATGTGCGTCTCGATGGGTGAGGGGCGGCTTTCATTGCTCCCCCTCAGTCCCATTGCATCATTTGAATCCGAACGGCTTGACCGACCATCCATTTATAGGACACTGTGCATCAAGGACCACCACCACAAGTTCGAGATCCGATCGAGTCTTGGCATCCCGTGCCTCCAGCGCGTTGGCGGCACGAAACAGAAAGCCCAATAAGCGTTCGCCGTTTACGCGGGCCCGCACTGCAAGTCTCCAACTCACCGCCGCATTTGACCTATGATAGAAAGAGCTGACTCTCGAGGACGTCTTGCGCATCACGACTTCACGAATTTTTGCATCCTCTGCTACAGTGCTAGACGTCTGTTGATTGATCCAATGTTGCTAGCCATCGTGCCTTGTAGCGCTACATGTATATATCGAGAATGTACTGTGTCGGTGCCGTCTCTAGCCCTTGTAGCTTTCTTCGCACACATAGAGCTTAAGGACAGTGGCATCCGTTAGACATACCTGGCGAAGATACACGACTCCGAGTGTTGTCGGAAGCTGCGAGCGGCGGGGTACATCAATGCACGTGATCGCAAACGCAACTCCACGTCAATTGAATCCGGGCTGTTGCCTGCTCACAACGTACTCCTACATCGTTTCTCTAAAGTTCATCGGGTCGGTAGAGGCCAGGGAAATGCTATAACATGGGACCAACTCAAGAAATGTGATTCGTCTACATAGGGCTCTGCCCTCGCAGACGTTAAATGGAATCAAAAAAAATGTGATGGTCACTGTCGCAGTCTTCACCCTGGTCCAGCGGTCGTTCATCAACTCACTGGCAAGGATTCGCCACCAGTACGAGCGCAAGCTTCACGTCGCACGGCAACACTGAGAGGGTGCGCCTCGCAGTACACACCAAGAGACGCAGACGAGAAGAACGGTTGGATGGACGTCGCCGTGACGGCGCACATGCACAACACGGAGGTGTTCGAGAAGGTCGTGAGGGTATGTCCGTCCACCGCAACAGTACTTCTGACTACGGCAGACATTAATTGAAAGACGGTGAATTATCTCTCCACAGTGAGTCATCGTGAGTCATCGCTGTGCCTCGCTGTGACCGGGATCTGACGATGCTAGCGCATCGAACTTCCCGCGCTAGACGGTCAAGCAACCATCCCACATGTAATGCCCGTGCAGAGGGATATCCGCCTTCCGACGGGCACTATATGTCCGCCCCGTTACGCATGACAGAGTTGATCACGTCCTTGGGCGAATTGGAGATCGTGGTGGACGAATCCGGAGCTCGCCAGCTCATCTTGGCCTGTGTTTCTCTGACATCTGATAAGGCTAGACCGACTATCGAGGTGAGTTTGGCCTCAATCCCGTTCTATTGGAGCTCACGGCCTTCGCCACCGTAGTCAGTTCATCGACGCTAGACCGTGACCATCCCTCGTCCCTCAGCAGGAGCTATTCACAGCCCACTCAACGTCGACAACCTATGCACCAATTGACATCAACGTCACACTTATCGCTTTCTCATCTCATATATAAATTCTGACATGGCCCTAGGTTAGAAGACGGCTACTGGATAGTAGTGCGCCCGTTGCATCGACCGGGCTGTTCGTCAGCACTAGAAACGGGCGAGCACAGGCCGCCTCAAGCACTGGCGATGCTTGTACTGATCAGGACGTCCTATGGAGCTGGAACTGAGAACACCGTCGAAGCCGCCGGAGAGCATAGCTCGTCGTCAGCCGCGCGCGGGGGTGCTGTCTTTCGGACGACCATTGCCCGCGTCGACTCTGCTTTCTCTCTTGTTCGCACCAGCTGGGGGCAGCCGTTATCCCTCACACACGAACGCGACGGTGGCATTAGACTGTCAACATTCTCTGTGGCTGTGTGCGTGCGGAGTCACCTCGCGACCCTACCGAGACTGCCGTGTGTGGCGTTGGTCAGAGGAACACCCCGAGTCGCCGCTGTCTCAACGTTTTCACCGGGATGCGCATGCCGGAGTGCGCTGACTATGAAAGGTGGTCGCACCGCATGGTGGCGTCGATATTCAGATGTGAGGCCAGTATGCGCGTGTTCAAGGTTCATTCCTTAGACAAGTGGCAATGACTATAGACTTGCCCTCCTCGGTGACCCATTTACCTCAGTTGCAAATGTGGAGCAGGGCTTATTCAACCGAGTCAACACTGGTGTTCCTGCAGACACTTGCTGTGTATAGCATGACCAGATTCATAGTATTACACTTCCTGCCGTATGCATGTTTCCAAAAGGGTGATAATGTACTCATTCAAGTTTGTGTATTGGACAGACAATCACATCGTCAATGTGCCATCCAATGTCTAAGATCAACGCATGAACCTACCGCAGCTGTGACAGATGAACGGATTCGAATGGCTCAATGCATCCCTTGAATAGTACTCCATCTCTTTGATAGGAGCATGTGTTGATCCTGAATCTCCGGCAGTCAGTGAATAATATATCCTGTCAAAGGGAACTTGGAAATAATACTAACATAGCCAACGTCGAGTTTGCATACACTAGGCAGGCCTATCAGGAAATGGTAGCTGACAACCTAAAACCACATACTTTTCCCAACAATGGCTATTGCTATGAACCACCCAAATTTGTTACCTGACTGTGCTTGCAGTGCATACTAAGAAATGGCTGTTATTCAAAATAGAGATCTGGTGTGTGTTAGGAGTTGACTCACAAGAATGAGTCACATGGCTTCAAGATCACTGTGTAATGTTAGCAAGCACAAAGATGCACCAATTGAGAACTTAACATTATAAGCAAGCCACGGTGAACAGTGAACATGATCAGAGAATGGAGCAGTGACTCTGTCCTGGATATTCAACATATGAGCATCATGAACATTTTTTCATGGTGTGCTACTAGCTAGTACCTCCTGAACCCAGTCTGAGTCATATGCTTCCTGAGAGCCCATGTGAGGGATACTGTGATATAGATGTTAGTGACTAATGCAGGAACTATCTCTGCATATGCTGCTGGCTGAAAAGTACTAAAATCAGGTGAAACCAACACTGATATCTGTTGATGTCTACCTCAATGATGACTGTCATAACCTGAGCCTTGTTCAACTCTGATGAAGGAAAGTCAGCTGATGGTAATGTGACTTTCCAGAAAGCCAAACACTAACTGGAGGAATATAATAACTAGTTGCAGGTTTAATAAAACTGCTGAATGCTGCTAACAATCTGATGATACATACACAGCCCTACTGCTATATTATATAGTTAGTCAGCTGCATCACTGATGCTACACAATGCTCAAACTTGCCAAGCGATGACATGGACAGTATAATCTGGCAGAAAATCCATGAGTTGTATTTCCTGTTATGATTATTTACTTACTGCCATCAAAGTCAAGGCTACTCTCTAGCTCTGTTTTGTTCCAGATGTGCCTAATACTGGGAAGATATCAATACTTTCTGAGAGATAGATCATATCCTAGTACCTACATAATTAGACTTCTTGGATATAATAGCTGAGAGTGTGTGAGCATGGTAATCTGCATGGAGTCAATATTGATGTGAGATGCATACCATTGAGTGATGAGTTGCAAGCCAACATGGATAAGATAGCGGCCACCAGGAACAACCCCCCTTATGTAATCTGCCTAGCGCCCGCTTAGCGCTCACGTGACGCGCCAAATCGCGCTGGGTCTGTTGTACATGACAAGTAATTTCGCTCCTCCGAGCAAATTATGTGGTCAGTCGTGGTACAATACATGAATATGGCTTTTATTTGCATTACTTGTAGCTGGTTCCTTCTCTCGACGCTGTCCAGACTGCCATAGCCAGTGGCAGACAGTTTACTAAGCGCCTGGCATTGAGACTCCGACGCTCTTTGCCATAAATGGTACTGTTATGTAATGAATCTTATATAGGCGCCCGCCAAATGTCGCAGTCAAAAAATTAAATACGTGCCCATAGGCTTCGAGAAGCTTTAACAAGTCGATTTGAGACATTTTGCAAAATCAGGTTGGTCATGTTATATCTCACCAGCCCGGCCACATATTCACATTCTGCTTTGTAGGATTGATAGTCCTCCTTATTCTTCGCAGAATCTATTGATGACATTGACCAAAAGTGTGGAAGTGTCGTCAGAATTAGCGGCGGGAGGCCGGTGGCGGCTCGGTGGCGGGGTGCTTAGTCAGGGGGGGGGTTGTTCCTGGTGGCCGCTATCTTACTAGCATTTTGCTCCTGTGTAACACACCAGCTGCTCAGCCTCACTCAACTTGGGCAGGGTGTCCTTCCCTCACATGGTCCTCATCAGCGTAGTCTACCAAATTCATCTCGTTTCTCGTTTCTCAACCCCACTCAGCCCAAGGCCCCGAACCTCAGTCATAATTTTGTAGCGGTGTGCAGATCTGTCACAACAACGTTGCGAAAATATCGATATCGAACTTGAGCACGCTATCAATCCACTGCGATGAAAGGGCGTTAAATAAAAATATTCTTCTTCTCATGCATTCCTCTGGCAGCGGGTTCGAGTGGTAATAAGCAAGTTGGCTCTTCATTGTTGCGTGCAAAATCCTAGAACGTACACTGTAGACTGACCTTGGAAAGTACCGGAGAGAGGATGAGGGCTGCGAGCGCGATGATCACAACACCGCGTCCTGATTCGCGCACCGACGCGCATGCCCGGTCCGCGGCGCGCGCCCTTATTCGCCTGGCTCATTCAAATTGCCCGCCTCGGCGCCCTCAGCGGACGACTCCCTTCGTCTACTCTCTGGCCAGCGGCGGTCTAAAGCTCTCTTCCACCTTGCGCCTACATCATGACTTCAGCAACGGCATCGGTGAAGGGACGCCCGCTCACCACGGCCGAGGGCTTTATCTGCGGTGGCGCGGCGGCATGCGTAGCGGTAGGCACTCCGCGCGCTGGACCCGGACCCAACTCACGACCGGTCTGGAATCTCTAGGTTACATTTTCAAACCCCCCAGAAGTGGCGAAGACGCGACTGCAGCTGCAGGGCGAGCTGGCAAAGGATGGCGGAGTGAAGGTGTACAAGCACACTCTAGACGTCTTGCAAAAGACGTGGCACCATGAGGGGATTCGGGGAATCCAGAGAGGTCTTGGTCCCGCTGTGAGTGCGTCATTGTGAGCGTTGAGGCCCGTAGCTGACATCGAGGAGTATCTGTACCAAGTGAGTGCGATGTATGCCATTCCTACGGCTATTTGAACGTCTGCTAGATCCTCTTGAACGGCTCACGTCTCGGTGCGTGGGCTCTCGATGTGGTTTTCGGTGCCCTCTGACATGTATGCTAGGCTTCTACGAGCCGATACGCCATAATGTCAATAAGCTGCTAGGGTTCTCTCCCACAGAGCAGCGGCCGTACACTTCTATCGTCTCGGGCGCGGCAAGTGGTGTGATTGGAGGTATGCAGCCTATATGCGTTTGTACTGCTAGAGTGCGAGCTGACCTGCTGCTAGCGTGTCTTGGTAACCCGCTGTTCTTGATCAAGGCACGGTTGCAGGTGAGTTATAAGCCAATCAGTTGAGATGGACACTGCCACTCAATGCAACACTGTAAGGCGTATTCTCCCGCTTTTCCTGTCGGCACACAACACTACTACAAAGGCGCATGGGACGCATTCACTACCATCCTCCAGAGAGAGGGGCCGCGAGGGCTTGTGCGCGGAGTTGATGCGGCCATGCTTCGTACTGCAATGGGCTCCTCTGTACGTGCAAGACTAGCGT
Organism: Fomitopsis pinicola; assembly: GCA_001931775.1. Taxonomy (NCBI): domain Eukaryota; kingdom Fungi; phylum Basidiomycota; class Agaricomycetes; order Polyporales; family Fomitopsidaceae; genus Fomitopsis; species Fomitopsis pinicola. Next base: position 153,313 of record MPVS01000013.1, on the reverse strand, counting down.
TCTTTTTGCTCTCATACTTACTCGTGGTCGTCAGGTACAACTGCCCTCGTATAACTGGACCAAGAACCACCTTGTTTCGAACGGCATTCTTCCCGCTGACAGCGTATGGACGTTCCTGGCCAGTAGCTCAGTGTCAGGAATGTGTGTGGTACGCACCTATCCTCATCTCTGGCCTCGTACCTTTCATGCTGAGGCACTCTCAGCTTGCAGCAATGCAGCCCGCTGACACAGTAAGCTATGGCTCCCCGTCTTGCCCGTCAACTACTTATCCTGCTCACCAGGCTTTGACACGTGTATATAATCAACCGACGAAAGAACTGCCCAATGGCAAGCACGTTGGTCTATTGTACAAGAACCCGATCGACTGTCTGTGGAAGACGTTGCAAGCGGAAGGCCCATTGGGGTGGTACAAAGGTATGCACCGTCCCTCAACTTCCCTCTGTAGAGCTTCCTGACGTTCCGCCAGGATCGACGGCACACTTCTTTCGGATAGCACCGCATACGTCAGTGATATCTATGCCTTCCATGCAATTGTAGCATCTGAGTGCATTTACAGGATCATTACGTTGACGGCCAACGACATCATCGTGGGACTGTACAAGAGATTCCGAGACAGAAACCTCGACGACTGAGCGGCATTTATCAATAAATGGTATCTACTTATTGCATACTTTACGCCCCCGCCCGCAGTGCACTCGTGTTGGCACATGGCTCACTTATGCCTGTATCTAACCGTAGTGCGTATTCATAGACGCCCTACCTGCACCTAACTGGAACCAGTGCTGAGCATCGCGCTCTGTGATATGTCGATATCTTTGGACGAGCTGCTCCTGACCTGACCACGAGCAGCCAGCTCGCTGTGGCAGCAAGGACGAATCTCGGATAAATGGACCCTCCTCGAGGATACCCATTGCTCAGAGGTCCTCGAGCGCGAGAAGCACTAGGTCAACTGATCCAACTTCCCTCCTCCTGCTAACCTATGGAACCCTCGCTGGATGCATCTACTCAGTGAATGCGGACCGAAAGCTTTACTGTTGACGGTACTCTTATGCAGATGATCGCGATCCCCCGAAGTATTCACGGATGCGGTCCCGTTCCCTAGGGACAGAGGAAATCTCGGTGCTCCGCGACCGCAATACGACGATGCGCCCTCATTCCTCCTCCCCTTCGCCTCCCTCATATAAAAGTATGCGAACCCGACGCAACATCCCCGTAACCCGCTCGGTTGCAAGATGGTCCTCCTCCAGCTCCTCGCTCTGGGCAGCCTCGCCCTCGCGGCTGCGCAAAATGCGAACGTCTCCATCTCAGGCTTCCCCGACACAGACGTCGTCATCGTCTCGAACAACGACCTCGATCCGTCGAACCCGAACCGTGCGAGCGCGCTCTTCCTGACCAGTGCGTTCTCGTGCGAAGAGGCGTACGCCGCGTGCGCGGCGCTCCAGGAGACGCTCCTTCCCCCGCCGGCTGCTAACGGCACGGGGCTGAACGCGCAAAACCTCTCGGTCGCGCTCACGTCGGAGCGGCACGGCGCCGCATTGGACGAAGAGCAGGAGATCTGGATCGCGGCAGACGGTGGGCATTCCGTTCGCCGGGCACGTTCGATACATGCGCTGACCAAACCGCGACCGCAGAGCCTTCGAGCTGCGCGGTCTTCACCCCGAGCTATGAATACACGTCCTACCCCGCTGCTAACTCCACGACGCCCGACCTCAGCACGCGCCTCCCCGTGCTCTGCACGAACTCCGCGCCGCTCACGCGCTCGAACGTCACCGCGGACACCTCGCGCCAGATCGAGCTCACGACGCCCGGGGCGGGCACCCTGGTCGGGTACCGCGACAAGTTCAGCTGGCGGTTCTTGGGGATTAAGTATGCGCAGTCGCCGACGGGGGATATGCGCTTCCAGGCGCCTGTGCCTGTGCAGGCGGAAGGGACGGTCAGGACTGCGTTGGAGTACGGGCCTGCGTGCGCACAGGTATGCTGTGAACTCGAGTCTCTCCTTATTGAGTGCTCAAGACGTATATAGCCCCCAGATGCGGACAACGGCCATGACTGGTACGATGCCGAAGATTGCCTACAAGTCAATGTGTTCTCGCCGATCGTTAATACTGGGACGAATCCGATGCAGACTGCGCCTAAGCTACCTGTGATGTTCTTCAGTGCGTTTATACTTACTGAAGTAGATCTTTACATGTCATTGATATGGCACCTCATTCTTAGTCCACGGCGGTGGTCTCAACACCGGTGATAGCGGGCCGATTCCCTTCAACGAGACCACGAGCGGCTATGTCGGCCCTTCGATTTCGAACATCTTCGATGGCACAAATCTGGTGTCGTATGGCGGCGCCGTCCTTGTAACAGTCAACTATCGCTTGACTGCGTTTGGGTGGTTCAATGCTTCGAATGCGGCCCTGAAGGATACACTCTTGGCTCTGCAGTGGGTGCAGGATAACATCGAAGCATTCGGCGGCGACGTGAGTATTGCACTGTTGGGTTCAAGGGACGCGCTGAGTCTTTTTTGGTAAGCCGACAAAGGTGCTGATCTTCGGAGAGTCTGCGGGTGGAGGCATGACGAGGTACCTTCTCGGTACCAACCCAGCTTATACCGAGGGTCTCTTCAGTGCGTCCCTATATCTTACCGTAGTCTTGGTACTTACTCATACGCCTATGAGCAGGTGCGGCCATCCTAGAGTCTGACTGGCCTACTAGCAACCAGTTCTACTCGCCTGCGAAGTCGCTTGAGCTGTCGCTCACCCTCGCCCAAGCACTCGGATGCGCAGACAATTCATCGACACAGTTCAATGAGACGATGGCGGTCTGCGTCCGCGCCTTGCCTACCATGGACATTGTTGCGACTTCGTACGACCTGAACCTGTCTTGGGAAATTATCGTCGACGGCGACCTCGTCCTGACAGACATCGCGAGCAGCATCAAAGACGGCGCCTATGCGCGGGTACCGACCATCTGGGCGACGAATGAATGCGAGTATTGCTTCTTCATCCCCGACTCTATCCCCGTCAACGCATCGCCGTCCGCATTCCCCGATAACCTCGACATTTGGTTCAACAGCACTCAGGTGCAAAAAATTATGGATGCACCGCCGGACCTGTACCCATACGCATCGGCGCCATCCGAGGACGGTATTGACGGCACCGTATTGCAGATCGCACAGCTGATGACGGACTGGTACCTGCACTGCCCGATGCTCTACCTGTCATCCCTCGCGGACAACACGACGAACCCAGGCAACAACTACAAAGTCATGTTCGCCGTCGGCCTCGGCTCGACTATCACTGCGAACCCGCGGACGTGCGTCGGGCAGGTGTGCCATGCGGACGAGCTCTACTGGGTGTTCGCGACCGCGGAGACGGACAACTTGTATCAGCCGCTGACGTCGAGCGAGATCGCCACTACGCAGGAGGTCATCAAGCGGTGGACGTCGCTCGCGTGGACGGGGAACCCGAATTACGAAGGTGCGGTGGTCGAGTGGCCGCCGTATACGGGGAACAATGAAGTGATCATAAATGCCACGGCCACGGAGACGATCGAGCCGTACCGGGTTGCTCAATGCGATTTCATTGAAACCCAGCTTGGACTGGTGTTTGGGCAGTCCTAATCTCCTTGTTGTTAGCTTGGACAATGCAATTGTTTGGCTTCCGCAATATGAGACCGAGTCGTCAAGGACTATAACGCTCACAGCTTCATCGTCAACGCTTCGCAGATAGCCCCCCAACGAGTAGCATCCTGCGTACCCAGCAACGCAGCCGCCCTCGCGGTGAGTTGCGAATGATGTCTGGTACCGTGTCTGACGCATAGTGGAATGTAGCATATTGGTACTAGCTCAGCCTGGGTGTTGACATGGCCGTCAACCATACAAGCTGTTATGCCTGCCGAGCTCCATGGAGCATTCCCTCACGGTTTTTATCGCCTCGAAGCTGATTACAGCACTCGTATACGTAAGTACTAGTCCTGAACTACCCCTTGTACGATGGTCCACTCGACGGGCGCCCTAAGTACATCTGTTGGACTTGTCCATCAATACATGTACAGTTGAGTCACTCTGGTGAGATTCATGTCACCAGACTTGGTCTGCATCGATGACATGCCTCTCTCTAGCAGACTAGGCAACGCTGTGTTATCCGACAGGGTACAGCCTGAAGAGTGCACCGCCGCAGGGCCCCACCCAATACGTTTCTCTTGAGCTAAATCTGTAGTGCGGTTGGGCATGTCACACGACGCATTGATCTATCTAGCTCCGACAGATAGATCGTTGGCGGTGACGACAGCGCTTCTAGAGACGGCTCTCACCGGTACATATGACATGGCTTCTCTCTGCGCAGCCGTGTTGCGACTCAGTGATCCCAGGTGTCACATATATAGTCTCCTGTGAACGCAGCCGGAGTCGACTCTTACCCCCCGCATACCCGAATCAAGCCCTCGTCAACGTCAACGTCCGACGAGCCACACGATATGTCGGAATCGAAGACTGCCAACGGCTTTGACTACTCTGGTCCCTACAACCAGATCAGGCTTCCCGATGGCAAGGACGTGCTAAGCCACGACGTCGCTCCTCAAGAGAAGAGACTGTCCACACTGTCCAATCCTCAGGTCTTTCGGCTCTGCGGCTACGCTATGTTCTGCATAGGCGCCTTCCTCGTCGTCGCGCACTATTACAAATCGTCCGGTCTTGACAGTCACCTTCCCCCTGCGCCACACCTGCACACGCACTGGCATCCGACGTCTCCGGGACTGAAACCTGAGGATCTCGTCTATGGTGATCCTGTCGATACCTTTTCGTCATCCGTGGGCAATTGCACCCTCACTGAGGAGTGGACGTTCATCGATGCCGGCTGCGGACATGAGTTCGAGCGCGGGAAGGAGCGGTTCCGTACCAGTGCGAGTACGAACTTCACTCTCCCGGTTCATGAAGAAGGGGATATACAATTTTTCGGCATGGGGAACGCCCGTATGCCTGGAGTCGCGCAGATCGTCTTGGCGGACGATGTCGGCCAGAAGGACGTACAAGTCGACGTTACGGCGTACATGCACGATAAAGAAGTATTCGAGAGGATCATCAAGGTCTGCAGGTCCGACCCACTGGCTCCTATGGGAGAGAGATTCCACGTCCAAGCAGTAAGCAGCTCGCATTCGGTTGGTGCCCCTGCTTGTCGCTAACGTCTTGACGATCGCGATTAATAGAACTTCCCGAGATGGACTGTGAAAAAGCCCTCCCATGCGATGTTCATGGAAATGACGGTCCGCCTGCCGAGAGGTGCTACCTCCTCTCCGCTGCGCATGAAGAACCTCGGCATGGTCCTAGGCGACTTCGAACTTGTGGTCGATAACCTCAGTGATGGGGTCTTGTTCGATACTATTCAGCTGATGAATCAGGACGCAGCGATACATATTGGGGTAAGCGGTACTTCTACCCGTATGAGCTATACAAAGCTAACCGCATATCTGGGCCACAGTCAGTTACCGCCGGACAGGCATTTGTACATAGCTCTGAAGGCGCCATCCGTGGTTCCTTCAACGTCTCCGGTGACCTGACGGTGGCGACCACCAACGCACCAATCGACATCAACGCCACCCTGACAGCATCCCCAGATTCTGGTGGTCAGAAATGGCCATTGTTTGGAATATTTTCCCCGGCTAGCACCACGCGTGCGTCGAACGAGCTGAAGCTCCAGACGACGAACGGGTGAATGTTCTGCTATCAACACTACCAGCTCCATATACTGATCCTGGATTACTACACAGCGCCATCAATGCCAACATCATATTTTCCGCCGAGGAGCACAACTTAACAGATCCCGACTTCGATAACAAGCATTATGGCGCGGGGCTCAAAACAACCAACGCCCCCATTGATGTCGTGTTCTCCTCCCTTCCAGGAGGGCGCCAGTTGAAGGCAGGGGTCATCACCCAGTTCGCCAATGCGACGGTCACATTACCCCCGAATTTCTCAGGCCCCGTGTGCGTACAGAGCCACGGTGCGCCCGGGGCGGAGCCGTCCATCCACGACAGTGTGTACGGTGGTCAGACTGCGGAGGAAAGAGGCGTCCAGTTCGTCAATCATCATGGTGAAGGCGGCATGTTGGAGTGCGCCGACGTGGAGCAGATGCCGAGCTATGCAAGAGTGATCTCTTTATGCGGTGGGATTGATATCCACGCCTGAGCTTTGTAATCCGTCCCGGGGCGTGTTGGCGAGGTTAGAAGGTAAACCCTGTATATGTCATCGTAGTGACGACGTGTTCCAAATTGTCAAATAACCTTATGTTTCGTCCCGAGTCTCTAAAGAGGACTTCTGTCTCCTTGAACTGAACTTGCACACTACCGTGGGGACTGCACGGGGCCGGGCGGACGTGGGTTGCAGACGCCATGGTATCGCGATGGGCGGAGGTGTGATGGACTCGGAGCACTTGAGGTCATACAACCACTTCTTGCCAGTTCTTGCCTGTTGGCTGTGAGCAGCCATGATCGCTTTCGTAACGTCTATTTTCGTATATCAGCTCCAGTAGCTACGTGCGTTCACCGATATAATCGGCATCGCTTTTATCTCTTCTTCGTCAGTATAGCTTATATGTCGTCAAGCAACTCCAAGTCACTTGGCGCATACCTGCCCACCGCCGACATATGGACGGCAGGCCCGCCAGGGCTCCTTAGCAAGCCGTCCGAAATACCCATCTCAACGCCCTCCACCGTGTCGATATCGACAATCAGCTCCCTATCATGCTTGCCTCTGCGCCATCGGACTCGACTCAGCTCGGCCGTGCTGAGCAGCATGTCGTGGTCCATGGAAATCGACAGCTGGGCTGCGAGAGATCGTATGCTGAGCATGAGGCGCGAGACGGAGATGCAAGATATCGCAAGGAAAAAACTGTGGCGGAGACTCGTCAGTATGTATGGCTTGAGAAGGGCGGAGTGAAGGATGGAAGCCTCACTTCGAGTATGCTGCCACCCACATGGCCTAATTATGCGGCACTTCATCGGCAAAATATACTATCGAGCAGCATAGAATGACTTACTGGAAAATTATCCTCTTTTAGTGAACCGATAGCAGTGAATGCCGTGGTAGCTGAACGTCAGGCGTTAGTCATCTCCGATTTGGCTTCCACCTGCTGTGCGAGGGTATACTCACTGAATACAGCAACATAGAATATCCCGCCGCTGTCACAAAATGTGTATGAGACCGAGCCATCAACGCAGTTGAACGTGGGGGACCTACTCTCTGATGATACGGTTGAGCAATTGCGATCGCCGTCCGTTCCGCCACAGATGGACCGCAGGCCAGAGTGTTGCACCAAACACAATCGTTTGGACGACGAGGTCCGGCACGTAGAGCCGCCAGAAGCGGAAGGGGGGAGGCGGCATGCATGGGATATAGCTAAGACCACCGATAGGAGTGAAGCCCGGGTAGATAAACACCAGCTCTCGCGCGGTCACAGCGAGCGTCATGAGGAAACTTATCACCACGAATGTACGCGCCATCCATCTGTAAGATAGGATATACCAGACTCGGAGTACGACGATCCCTAGAGGGAGCTATGAACATGTCATAACTTGAACATCGAGGCAAGGAACATCTACCTAGAAGTATGACCGTAGAGAAGTACGTTGTCAGCAACGTGACTCGAAGAAGGTTGGTGCAGCTGTGTGACATGATGAGATAGAAAAGGCTCGGACGCCGTGGCGTACCTCTGCGTGAAAGCTCAGCGATTGTGCAGCCAAATATATGGCGGACTCACTTTCGTCGATAAGTCAACAAGCGAAGCTACATGACGCTCTTGGCATGAGATAACCCCTTGTGTGCGCACATATGCTCACATAAGAGATTGAACCTGCAACGTGAATCAATCTCGCGTGGAATGTCGCAGTGTAGCATATGAGCCTTGACTCACAACAAAGCAATTGGTGGCATGTATCGGCTCTACAGAATGATATATTTCAACATTATTAAGTGAACGGTGAGTAGTCGCTGAAGCGCTGAACACGCACTATCAGAAAGAGAACACGCGAAAGAGACCATGCGCCGGACCAGAAATACTCTACCTGAGCAGAGAAAGGAATGTGTGAGTGGCTAGAATGCGAATGTCTGATGTAGTACCGACCTCCATACCGAACGTGAGGCAGTGGTCGTAGAGTGTCAAGCTCAAGCTAGCAATGACGAAGGCGTTCAACCGAAACTCGGCTTCAGCGAGCACGTCAAGCAAGTTTGTCATCCTCTACGGTCTACGGATGAAGAATGACGCCAGGCGGGTTGCACAGATTCCGGTTGAATGAGGTTGCCGAAGTCAAGGTGCAGTACTTCAGCCTTACGCTCTACTTATATCAGTTGTCTGACTTGGTACAACAGAACGTTATCAATGTGTCAATAACTGGGGGTCAACAGATACCTTCTGATATTTAGAACAACTTGGCCAGTATCGTGATAACGGGGGATGATCCAGTCTGAGCTCAGAAACGCCTCCGTTGCGGTGTCACTTTGATGATCGCATCTAGAATGGAAGTGAGGGCGGTGGTACCATGAGGATTGCGAACCAAATTCGTACCCTGCATTCAGTCAAAAGCACACAGCCCCGCTAGGAATGTCTGTGGCTAGGCTAGTGGGCACTGTTCATGATGCGGGTGGGAATTGAGTAGTGCCGTACAACAACTGAAAGGATCAGTCAAAATGGACTCGATCGTCAAATTGTACTCACCCGGTTGACACGTTTGATTGATGGTTAAGTAGCATTCATGGTATCGAAGCCCATGACTCAGTCCGAGTCCTAGCGTAAGAGATGCATCAATAGTACAATCTATGGATGCAAGCACCGCCCAACCCATAGAACTCACCACACAGTGGACACGTATATGAAGGCGATCCCAGCAGAAGTATCAAACCGTGAGGCTGCACTTCATTTCCGATAAACACCCAGACGTATTCGACCATTCAAGATAGATCGAAGCTATGTTCATTCAGTACCTCATGTGCGGCCGCCATGTCAACAGCCGTAGCGATACCTTGAGCCTCGTGTTCCACAGCGCGCCCAGGTAAGGAAGGGCTCGAGTATGATCCGCATATGCAACACAGACTTCAATCTGTTCGACTTCAGGCTGTGCTTCTGCACCCTCGGATGGTACTGAAGCGCGGCGTGGACAGTTGCACTGAGTAGGCTTTGATGATATGTGGGCCGTCGAGTCCTAAGATAAGTACAGACGGGAGATTCGTAGTGAGCTGGTTCTGTGGCAAAGTGAGTGGACATCAGACATGCCACCGCCGTGACCGCCCACTGGCATGCCAATGCACCTGACCTCGTATCCACTACGCGGTCACGCGCACCCGTACGCTTGCATTGCGCAACCATACGCGCTGCATGCCAGCGACATACCAGACACAAAGGACGTGCATGTCAAGGTTGATGATGGGTAGTGTAGCGCAAGGGACTCGGAGACCAAGGCTCGCGGTTCCTTCAACGACTTCAACAGATGGGTTCTTCTCTCCCAGTCATCCGAGATATCCGAGTCTAGCACAGCGATCGTTCCCGGGCTGTTAGTATCCGCAATCGCAGCCTTGAGGGGGGATACGCAATTGGACTTTCGCAGAGAGAAACTGCGTCCGTGGCGACACAGCGTAGAGATGATGCGAAGACATGAACGAGGAGACGTGGCCTGCTGCACCGAGACGACAACCAGCGGCGTTGCAGCGGCGCGTGCATTGTCAGTGGCAGAAGCGCTCGTCGCAGGCCACCGGCCCGGAGACACGGCCCAGCACTTCAGCGAACGCGACCTCCTCAGGCTCGGCCGCGAAGCAGCATCTTGAGAAAGTACTACTACTACGTCCAACAAATATCAGCTCTCATCGTCTTCTAGGATTACTACAGATCGTGAAAGTATGCCAAGAACACGCAAACCAGTACCAGCTCGGCCCATCGATGCAGACCAAGTGAGTAGATGCGATCGCCAAAGGCGCGGGGCATGTTCGACAACGGCGACGATGTAGACATCCGAGGACGAGTTCTGGGGCCTTGATACGTCAGCTCAGGCCGATTTCTGGAATGCGGCGTATAGTGAGCCTCCTTCTGGGTCGTACGACAATGCATGTTTGATCACGTTGCGAACGTTGCCAGTGGATTCAGTTGCAACATCCAGTACTAATCCGGATGAGGACACGCCGCGTCCCAACAAGAGAGCCATCATCTCGGAGAGGTCACAATGGGCACCCGCCATCAACACAAAGAACCTCTCGGAGTCGGCGAAGAAACATGGTCCCAGCAACCCGCGTAAGATCTACTGCACTAGAGAGACCCCAACTGCAAGCACCGCTCTAATACGCATTTTATCTAGAGGTTTCGGTCGCTTCTGGCGTGTATCAATCGGATATGGATGTAGCTTATGACACGGATACGGATGAAGGCGAGTACATGTATTCTATGATTATCGGTAATTCTAACCTCAGAGCCCTCAGTTGAACAAAGTACGTGATGTCTGTTATAAAGAGAAACACTTCTCACAGCCATCTTCAGTGCTCCAGGGTGATATTACCACTAGTCCATCAGCTTCCTCACACAAAGAATCCCAACGTCATCAGATTCACTCGACTCCACCGCGCGTAGCATCATTCACGTCTACAAGGTCTATCTTCCCTACTCCTATTACACCCTCTACCCGACGCAAGCGCACATTTGAATATCCCGACGCCTTCGATGCCCCGCCGTCGCCCGTTAGCCCTAGCAAGTCGCGAAGGACGACATCGCAAACGGAGCTACGAACACGCACTCCGTCCCCAACAAAGGGATCCGCTCCGCGCGGCATACCCGGGAGGCCTAGTCGCGAGCATATCGAGCAGGTCATAACAGAGTCTCTCTCTCGCCCTGCTTCGCCGACTAAGGTTTCGACGACGGTCTCTGCATCTACATCCACCTCAGCCTCGACGTCTTACTCGCTCGAATCGCCGAGTACGAACTTCTTCAACAAGGACAAGAGGAACGAGAGGCTCAAGCTAATCGAAGATGCCTTGACACAGAGCGCAAACAATAGCACAGCCTCAACAGGCAGCGCAACGTCTTCCGAGGGCCCGGTATATACCAGCGTCCTGTCCTCCAGCCCCCCTCGAGGCTTGGTTGGCACCGCTGCCGAATCCATCTCAATGCGATCAAGGGCATCTGCCCCATCCTCACCGAATTTCAGCATCATCGCGCACTCGCAAGAAGTCCAGCGTGTCATGGACCTGAAGCGCATTCCCTGGGGCGTCCAGTACGAAATCGCGCGTGGGGTCTGCGCCAACCGCTGGGAATGGAGTGACGTAACGGCGGAGAAGCTCGACCAGCTCAAGAAATCAAACAGGGAGGACGCACCGCGCGTCGAGCATGTCATGCTCGGGACCAACACTCCGAAGGGTGCGCAGGTGGCGAGTCTGCCGATGTGGTACGTCGAGACAGCTTAGACCAAGTATCTCTAACACGGATGCTGAGTGTTTTCGTAAGGTCTGAGCTTGACCGCGAAGAGAAAGCGCTTCAGGAGGGAACCGGCCGCGGTCTTGGGCTGCGCGGCGAGTGGGAGGGCGATCCGAGCTGGTACGGCGGGAAAATCCGCCAGATCGCGAGCGTCGTCGAGACGAGCGGCGGCTTCGCCATCCTTCTGCGCGCGATGATGAAGCGCAAGTCGAACCGCTTCGCGCGGTACCTCGGCTCGCGCCGCATGCTGCAGGTCAAGCTGCCCGAGGACAAGGTCATGCGGAAGCGGGCGGACGACGTCCGCAAGTTCATGCTCAACAAGTTCGTCCTGTGCGGCAGGGTCTTCGTCCCGTTCGCGGCGAAGGAAGGGAAGGTGTTTCTAATGGAGACGAACGAAGACTACGAGCGCACGGGCAATGGCCCGTCGGACCGCGGACGCATATCGGTCGAAGACTTCATGAGGTGGCACAACCCCATGGACCTGAACGGCAAGCAGGTAAGCTCGTCTTTTCATGGGTTGTCGTCTGAATTAACGTGCGAGGATGCTGCAGCCCGTGACGAAGTGGGTTACACGCTTCGACCTCGGCTTGTCCGACACGGTCCCGGCGCTCGCCTTCAAGGGCCGCGGTATCGACATGTTCGTCATCGACGACGAAGGTACGTCGCGATTCTCGTTGCGTTCGCCCATGCATGCAGATTCAGCCGTGCACTTTTAGTTCCTGCGTCCTGTCGCGGTAGCAAGGCGCCCACCGAGAAGATCCTCACGGATGGCTGCGGCTTCATGAACTGGGCTGCGCTCGCCGCCATCGCCCGCGCGTTCCAGTATTCACACTTCCCCACCGCGGTACAAGGCCGTATCGAGGGATCGAAAGGCGTCTGGGCCCTCCATCCAGACGATCGCTCGCCGGACGCGATACCTAAGATCTGGACACGACCCTCGCAGACGAAGATCAAGCACGACCGGCTCGAGCCCGCCCACCTGATATTCGAACTTGTCGCTCCCCCGCGCGTCTCGGCTCCCTCGCGACTGTCGCGGCACACGCTGATGGTGCTCTCGCACAACGGCGTCCCCGACGAGGTGATCAAGGCGCTCATGGCCGCGGGTATCGACGCGGAGGTCCAAGCCCTCAGCATGTTCGACAATCCACCCCTCCTGTACTCCGCCGTCGCCGAGGTCGGTCGTATCTTCCCCGCGCGACTCCAGCGTCTGGCCTCCGGCTCTGGTCGCGCTCTCGGGCTCGGGCGTGACTGGGGCCAGGAGATCGAAGGCGATGTCGACGACGAGGATGTGGAACATACGACGTCTGCGTGCTTGGTAGACCGGAACGAGTGCAGCGGGGAGCCTATCAAGGTACATGAGCGTGTTGCAGAGATGCTCATGGCTGGATTCAGACCAATGGACAACGAGATCCTGTTGAGAGGGCTCCGGGATATCATCAAGTACAGGATCACCGAGCTGATCAGGGAGTATCACATCACGGTCCCTAAATCGGCGGATGCCTTCATCATCCCAGGTTCGCAGTGCTATCTCTTTGTGGGTCCCAGGCAAGTGATGATTTCGGTGTTAGATCCTTATGGCGTCCTTAGGCCTGGCGAGATTCATTTCAAGGCATCCGATAGCCTCAAGGACCCTTTGGAGGGGCCGTCGCCGAATATCATTACCGGCGATGTTCTGGTAAGTCACAATTCGAAGAGTTCGCGCGCATGATCCGAGTCTGCGTCTAGGTCTACCGAAATCCGGCTCGGCTGCCTGCGGACATCCAAAAGGTACACTTCAGACTACTAATCGAGAAATCATGTTTAGATTGTCGTTACAGGTTACTGCAGTCGAGCATCCGCGACTCAGTAGCTACACCGACGTGATTGTGTTTCCAATCACTGGCGAGAGGTCGATGGCAAGTCTTCTGGCAGGGGGAGGTACGTAACATAACCCTCACCATTGAGCTTGTCATGGCTGACGATCGTGTAAGATTATGACGGAGGTAAGACAACCTATAGCAGTCGGGGATGGTATATCTCATTATGCTGGTCCAATGATAGACACATGTGTCTGCATTTTCGATGAGGATCTCGTAAAATCCTTCAAGGGCTCATCAGTCACAGACCCACCTGAGGATTTCCTGGAGACTAATTTCCAGTCCCAGGAGGGTATTCCTCAGATTTCTGGCATCTACAGGAAGATGGAGAATGAGTCTGCCAGGACAAGACAATCATCCCTGCAGAAGGCTCTCTTGGTTGGTATGATCAGTCCCAACTACGGACAGTACTCCATCTTCCACGAAAATGCTGTCTATGTCTATGGGCTCGCTGATGACAGGGCCCTCCACACGGCCTGGATGTGAGAGCATTTACCCTCTGTCTTGGTGCAAACTTATGCTTGCATAGGTTCAATACAGTGCTCGACTCTAAGAAGACAGGGCTGCTTGTGAGACCAAACATTTTGGCTGATGATGCCAGGCGTTTCGGGCACAAGCAGCCTGAATGTCTCAGATTAGTGGACGAAGAAAGGCCGGACCTGGAGTACATCGGACAAGGGAAGGGCTGCCCAAAACGTAGCTCAAAGCTGCCTCGCTTTGTCCTTGACGAACTCCTACAGGAGGGCAAACGGCTTGGAGTTCACTACCTCGGGGTGTTCGAACGCGCTACATCATACTCCCGACGCCGCCCTCAGGATCCTGACCTTCCCGCGCCATGGACTGATGCTAAAACCCGCTCCGGATGGCTAGCGGAGCGGGGCTGTATAGACTTCAAGATCGCGCTGGACAGTATCGAGAAGCACGTCAAGCGCCATGTACTTCAATGGCAGAAGGCGTGCGGCAACTCAAAAGACTTCAAACCACCATCCCCCCAGAAAACGCGCTCGTCACACCGTGACGACACTCCTGATCAGCTCTTCAGGGATGTGTCACGATCCTTCGCAGATGGACCGGCGGATATCGTTTGCTATGACAGCAGGGCCGTAGCTGCGCTGAGGGCGTCCTACGCGTACAGCGCGAACCCGAAATTCGCGTTCTCCGTCGCGTTCTACGACCTATGCAAGATCAAATCGGCGGCGGCTGGCGCAGCGCCGTACGTGCGCGAATTTGTCGACATGTTAGCGATGCCATCTTCAGCGCGGCGAATCTTGATGCAAAAGGCATCGGGCCTGTGAAGGTGAGTCAATGGGCCCTAATTGTTGTAGAGTTCACCATCGCTGACATATACAAGAATACACAAAGAGACGAACGGGCAGGGGGACGTCGATGAGGGAGCATCCGCGGTCGCTGAGGGATTGTATACGCTGTAGTCCAGCGTCGACTGGCTATTAGTGCTGCGAAGAATGCATTGCCCATTGCGTGTACGACCACGTCGACCACGGGGATCGTCGGGGAAACGGAGCTAGCAACGAGGGGTCCGGAAGCGCGGCCTGGCCTACCCACGGACACGTCGCGAAGACGGCGCCGGCAAGAGGCGTGACTAGGATGGACTGAGGACACATTCCATGAGCCACGTGTGAGATACAGCTCAGAGTGAAAACAAAATGACGGACGGACTTGTGCCTACGCGTTCCGATCGACCGCTCCTCCGGGGACCGTGGCATGGCCTCGCCTGCCGCAAGATCTGCATGTCACGGTTGGAAGCGATTGGAAAAGTATACACAGTCCCGCTCGAATACATCGATCGGATCCTCCCAGGTCGGACCTGTCTATACGTACGCGTATAGATTAGGTCTCATCAGATTGGCGATCCCAGAGGCCACTCAATAGCAAAACTGCGCTGCCGACGGAGTACCCATGCTCACGGGAGGACATGTGTCCCACTTCGAAGCGGAATGAACGACTCGATTGAGATGACGACATAAAAGTGTAAACTACTCACGATATATCCACGTCTTTTCTCCGTGATCTCCTGAAAGTTGTCGTATCTGATTGAAAACAGGACAGGGTATGCACCGCGCAACCGATGGGAAAAGATAGCCGTGGAGACTAGCAGATCACGGCAATTGCACAAACATAGCAGCAGACTAGAAGTGTTGTTGTGTAATCGGAGGAAGGTATGAGAGGAACATGGTCGGTTGGGCCTCGTAATTGGGACGTCAGGCTGAGAGGACAAGACGGACCATACGAGAGCTAGTGTGTTGGTGGATCTTTCCGGTCGGTGGAAGCTCTCCATGTCGGTTAGGAGGCCGAGCCATGCTTAAGCGTCACAGCCAGCTGAAAAGACTCAATGGAGTAAGGTTAGCCGTTTTCACGGATCACGGTGTAAGGTATGTATCGATAAAGATTGCAATGGATTCCGAGCCATGACTTGCCACTGGCAGCGCGTCTGTAGAGGCCTGGGGAACAGCTGTCTGAGTCGACACCGTCTACCTGGACGTCGCGGTATTGCAAGACTCAACTAGAAGGATGGCTGGCCTGCTCCAGGCAGGCTTAACATGGCGTTCTTTCAAGAGTGCAACCGAGCAATTGAGCGAAGTGATAGCGACACGAGTTTGAAGCAGGTGATGGCTATGTGCAAGCGCAGAAGCGCGCAGGTGGCGGCTCCTCATCGAACCGTGAACTGGGCTCCAGCCGCCCAGCCGCCGCTTGCACCTCTTCGTCCACTACGGTTGTCACCACCTACAGGCTACCAGGCCAAGGATGCGAGATTGCCCGGCCAGAAATTGCTGAAGGGATTCACGCCGACCGGCTGAGGAGGAACATGCGCTTCGATCGCGGACCCGGACCCTGGTCTAGGACTTCAGTGTACTACGGGGACCGCCGCTACGGATTCGGAGATACCCTGGTTTCCTACCTCTCCGCTCGCACATGCTGCGAAATGTTCCTGACCCAGCCCTACTAAGTAGCTGTCGTCACCCTGCCAGGCGAGAGCGATGTAGGTATGTGCATAGGCCTGGGTACAACGTACTCGGAATTTCCCGTCCGTCACACCCGCACGTTTCCTTGTACAGTTTTCTTCGAAGGCCAAGAAGACCTGCGAGCTCAAGAATATGCAGACTAGACCTAAGAGTGGCCACGCACTCGACCGAAAGCCCGGTCAGCCATGACCAGGTAAGGCTTCGTCTCACGGCGCCGCACGCGATAATCTGAGAGAACCACCTGCAGCATCGCGAAGACTCGCAGTCAGACGAAGGACGTCACTAGCGATGTCCTTTATAAGCTGTTGTGAGAGCGCACAAGGTTGAGTCGCAAACCCATCCATGGAAGGCTCACAGCTGCTTGTAATCCCCTGTGCTATCTACTTGTGCGGCCTTGCCGTAAGCAAACGACGTAAGGTTCGTCTCCCGCAACCGTTGATGAAAGCCTGGGCCGTGGACTAAATCGTCGCATACAGCTCTCCAAGGAGAAACATCCCCCCGTTGTTGAGATACCTGTAGGTGCAGGCTAACTCATAAGGGCACGGAACCGCTGAACAATCTCGTTAGGCCGAGGATATTTTCGCGAGGCCAAAGGAAGCGTATGCTGCTGCGCTTCACACTCACGGAGCCGTCATTGCTGTACGACGCAAGGGAAATGTATGTTCTAGCCCCTGACTTCAGCTTGGCGTGTATTGATGCATTCCAGCTCGAATACGTCGTCGGACCTGAATATGCCAGACATGTTTTGACAAGTGACAAGCTCTTCAGTTTTGAGCGAGGCTCCGCTGCGGTAGGAAGCATTATCACCTCAGAAACGGTTGTTTGACGGATTTGCACCGCTAGATCATGAATCTCCAGCCACTCATGGCCCTTACGGATGGATCACTATTCAAGGATCTCAACGATTTCGTTCGAGAAGGCATTATCGCTCGGATGGATGAGATAGTCTACAGAAGTACGGCACGAACAAGGTTCACCTGAACCTCGCTGACAGCAAACTCCAGTTTTCCCTATATATGATCGTGATGGCAAGAGTCTCATCGACGCAGCGCGTTTATGCGGCACGATCGAGGCGCAGCCGAACTCGTTCCAGCATTCTCGTGACACCATATCCGAGACCACACTCATTCTTCTTTTGGGAGAGGTGAGCGATCGTCGTCGGCCCATAGTCACATATCGCATGGCTTCCAATAACTGTTGTTGCAGTCCTACGTCAGCGAGCGGAACATGCTTATTATAGAAGATGTGTCCAATGGGATGGCCGAACTCACAGGACAGTACCAGAACTTTTCCTTCCTGGGAAAGTACCTACCGTGGTTATGGATCTTTCTCACTTGGTGCGCACATGTGTCCGTCGGTGCGCGTTTGATCGTTCTTACACAGCATACAGGGTTAACGTGATCCTGATTAAGATACCTTTTGGCTTCTTGCGTCTTCTAGGGCCGCAGCTGTGGAGAGACGTGAGTAGGTACGAAGGCATCGTTGCGTCCGGCATTTCACCGCTAGAAGAGGTAGGTCCCTCATTGCGGCGCGGCGAGTCGGTGACTAAGTGACTGCCGACGATAGCCCAAGAGTGTCCTGTATCATATCGTCAAGACATACTCACCCGACGGTCGGCGTATTAAGGTCTTTCGTCGAATTTATATCGGCATATTGCTTCTCTGGTGAGCTTTCATCCTCGCGTGTGCCAAGATTAGCTCAAACATCGAGGGCAGTTTAATTTTCGCTGCCGTACACACAACGTAAGTCCACCCCGTCGTTCCCGAGGAGATGCCCTCGACACACAGCTCGGTTACAGCACGGTCGTATCGCAGTGGGTTCTCTTTCAACTGGCGGTACGTCCGGAGTATCTAGGCCCACTGCGCGAGGAGCTTCTTCGAATCCGGGAAGAAGACGACACGGGTGCTATGCGTTTGACCGCTGCGTCATTACGCGAAGCACACTTGCTCGACTCGTTCATCCGCGAGGTGATGCGGCTCAAAGGCGACACCATCTCCACTATGCGATATACCACGTGCGACGCGCCGCTGGGCGAATACGTCATACCCAAAGGTGAGTGTGGAAGACGTCCCTTACTCGCTTCGAGGGGCTGCACTGTGTAGGCGGAGATGAATGACATTCTCGACCGCCGCAGGGTCTTTCGTGACGCCGATGTCGTGCATGGTGCACGAGAACCCGGAGACCTTCGGGAACGACGCCTCTGAATTCAACGGCTTCCAATGGGCAGAGCAAAACAAGGACGCGGCGATGACCGGCGCGGCACATCTCGTATTTGGTCTTGGCCGCTTCGCGTGCCCCGGCAGGGTGCTCGCCATCAATGGTCGGTGGATTACCTCGAGGGGTTGGTCCCGCTCTGACATCGCGCATGTTCCAGAGATCAAGCTTATAGTGTTGTGCCTTATAGGGCGTGCCACCCCACGTCTTCTTGAAGGCCGATTCGAAGTCACCGATCCGCTGAATACCGTTACCCAGCCTCCTAAAGGAACACTGCTGTTCACACCGCTGGAGCGGCCGCTTCTCTGAACCCTTACCGGCACTTGTCTCGTACCCATCCGCTTTGTAACGGTCGCACCCTACCACCGCACCGATAACACGTCTGGGGTACTTGAGGCGGCGCACCCCCCATACATTTAGCGCCCTTGAGGCGCCCGCCTGTAACGGTCACATCAGCTTCGATGTGGCTGATGCACGTGAGATGCAAGATAGCCTTGTGCGATCCGCGTCGGCGAGCGGTGCTGTAGGCAGGGATTGGGCGGTGTTGTGGACGTGGAGGTATCATGAGATGACTTCCCGGCTGTAAGGCACTCGGACTGTGTGTGATCAGTAATGTTAGAGAGGGCAAGAAAAATGAATATCAAAGAAAAAAGTTGTCAGGCTCGAACCAGCGCCGTCGGGAAAATATAATCGCAATACGCCACTACACCATAGGCGCACTAGGAGGATGCCCGACGGCGAGAGTATGTTCGCCATCTATCTCACCCCGGGGAGAGTGCACGAAGATGCTCGCCGGGGCTCAGTCGTATTTGGTTATACCTATGGCCTTTAGGAAGTGTCAGGGTATTGAGGACAAAAGTTTTCTCACATTTTGATGAGCAACAAGCACAACGTCGTGAGCTCTCTCCCGGGGGCGGGGCAGATGGCGAACATACTCTCGCCGTCGGGCATCCTCCTAGTGCGCCTATGGTGTAGTGGCGTATTGCGATTATATTTTCCCGACGGCGCTGGTTCGAGCCTGACAACTTTTTTCTTTGATATTCATTTTTCTTGCCCTCTCTAACATTACTGATCACACACAGTCCGAGTGCCTTACAGCCGGGAAGTCATCTCATGATACCTCCACGTCCACAACACCGCCCAATCCCTGCCTACAGCACCGCTCGCCGACGCGGATCGCACAAGGCTATCTTGCATCTCACGTGCATCAGCCACATCGAAGCTGATGTGACCGTTACAGGCGGGCGCCTCAAGGGCGCTAAATGTATGGGGGGTGCGCCGCCTCAAGTACCCCAGACGTGTTATCGGTGCGGTGGTAGGGTGCGACCGTTACAAAGCGGATGGGTACGAGACAAACCGGCACCCTATGCCTGACGCTCACGACTACATATGCCCCGCTAAGTATTTTGCCACAC
The DNA here is from genome assembly GCA_001931775.1 of Fomitopsis pinicola. Lineage (NCBI taxonomy): Eukaryota > Fungi > Basidiomycota > Agaricomycetes > Polyporales > Fomitopsidaceae > Fomitopsis > Fomitopsis pinicola. The sequence goes on along the minus strand of MPVS01000013.1, from coordinate 133,412 downwards.
CTACTACGAGTACTCGCTCCTTCCGTGTACAGCACCTCGATCTAGTCGCATCCTGCTTCTTTCCCTTCTTTCGCGCACATCCGTAACGAAAGCCTGACGGCGATTGTTGACAGGCCTGTTGGCCCTTCAACATGGAGACACTCAAGTAAACACTGGAATCCCGCTACAATTACTAAGTTAAGTGCACTAACTACGCATTGCATACGAGAAGAAATAAGCAGCCCTAGCACAAGGGACCCAATGACAGATGCAACTAACGACAGATGTACACATCATAGATGGCAATGAATGATGAGAGATAGTGAGCGACATTAACGTCCCATGACAATATAGCACATTTGAACCCTCGATAGCGAGGACGGATAACGATAACGCCAAACGCAGGCAAAGGTAAGAATATCCAGGATCTTGGCTCAATAGAGGGCGAAGGTGCGCGTGTGTCAGAGGCGGCGCCCGCGGCGGCCGTAAGACTGCAGGAGGCGAGCTTCAGAAGACGAGTAAGTTTCGAATGAGAACCGGCGTACTCGGGAAATCTTCTTCTTGACAAGCCGTTTCTGGAGGTACCGGACCATGTTGCGGAGGTCGGGATACGCGAAAAGAGGTACGACAATGGCCATGAGTGGCAGAGCGATGATCCAGAATCTGGGCATCCGGGTGCGCGTTAGTGTGCATGGCATACAGCAGAAAGCAGCCCAGACACAAGGCACGCTACGGAGCCAGGATCGATCAAACAAGGGACTGGACGTACATGATATCACTATGGCCGTGGTTGACCGACCACATGCTCTGGAAATTCATACCCTACAGCGTAGACAAAAGAGTCGCATTAGACAGCGGAATGGTAGGTCACTTGCATCGGCACGCACGAAGTACCCAGTCAAAAGAGTCAACGGGAGGAATATAATGGTGGCGAGGGTAAGCCGGCGCCTGCGGCCACAGAAGATCAGGAATCTCGACGGTGTCAACAGCGGCAGGAGTCATGTACATTACTTCGTTCATTTGGTACGATGCCATCTAGAAGCAGAAGAATCAGTGAGGATTCGCAGGTATACAGTGAAGGTCAATGGGGGTCCAGCCCCGATGAAGGACGCTGCCCTTGAATATGCGGAGATGTCAGGTGGAGGCCAATTGCCTGGACAACACCCTCGTCATTTGCTTGTAAGGTAACCGCCCATTCCGGGATGTGATCGCAGGAGAGACATCAGCAGGGCGTGCCGCATCTAGCTAGAGTGAATCCATGAAGCTACTTACGTTGAACGTGTAGTTGATCAGGTTCTCGCTGACGCCAGCAAACATCTCGAGGCTGGCCAGGATGTACTCCATATGATCATGGACATCCGCCTAGACCCAAGCAAAGATTAGGCAATGTCTTTCAATGGAACGACCCTTCGCGCTGGCCTCGCACGACATGCGAATTTCACTACGAAGGGCGGGCAGTAACCCGCCACCTTGAACGCCTCGACAGCAGGGTCCAAGGCCAACGCAGGGCATTAAGGCACGCACCAAATAAATCTTGGCCTTGTGGCTCATGTATCCCTGAATCTTCACGGTAGGGTCGACTCGTTCGGACATCGCTGCCACTCGGTCGTCGTCGTATCGGCGGAGGCCATAGACAACCGTCTTGATTGGCTCGAGAGTGCGCTTGTGCAAGATCAGATCACCTTGGAGGATGTGCACTAGACCGGGCGCGCAGTGAGGCAGGGGCCAGGCAAGTCGGAGGTGAAAAGGACGCACGTCTTCGGACCGTATCTATGCTGGGTTTCAGGAGTACGTCCTGCTCGATCTTGAGAATCTTGGCTTGATACTCCTCCACCACCTCCAGAGCGGCATCCACAACTAAGCAAATACTCATGAATGACCTGCTGTCGTGAGCGATCACCGGACGCACTTAAATCAAGGAGACTTTGGATTAAAAGCGAGGGGTCTGCGGTCATCCTCAGACCGGTATGCCGTTGGCGTAGCCGGTTGGTTATGGGTTCAGTAAACGAGCTGTCTGTATCTTGGTTAATAGATATGACGGTGCCTGAGCGTGTTCATGAGCAAAAGGGCGCGATGAAGGCTACCAACGACAGCTCACCATCGCGGAAGAGGAAGATGCACATAGGATGGACCTTGACGGCGACGCGGTCGCCCTTCTTCAGCTCGCGGATGAGCTTGATGTGTCGCGCAAGTTGTCTCTAGGGTTCCAGGTGAGCATACTGTATCGTAGTGGTCCTCGAGCTGAATAACGAACCTTATTGTCGGTCGCAGGAGGCTGGAGCCGTCGTAGCTGCTCGTCTTGAATAGCGGAGCGCTCGACGTCTCCGACCTCCTGAGCCTTCGTGGCACCGTTCTTCAGCGACCCGCGCTTGGTGGATGAAAATCTCGACGGATTCATGCTCCCGTACACAGTACGGTCGTCGTCCGGCGGCGAAATATCCTCGTCGTCATCAGACTCCTCGATACCAATGAGGTCGGGAGACTCGGAGCGCGGGAGACTCGTGACGGAGGAATCGGGAGTGCGATAGTCTTCGGAAGTGAGCGAGTGGCAGAGGATGCGGAGGAAGAGGTGTTGTGGGTAGTAGTCAGCCTTAGAGCGTGAGTGCTGCCGCTGACTGAGGATGTCCTCTATCGCCAAGGGATGCATTTCTGCCGGTATATGCGCGTTAGATACGGCTCCCAAAGCGCATATAGGCCCACGCACCGTACTTGAGCGCCAACGCGCTGATGACATCCCAGCTCAGGCCGCATACGTTGATCCACCGGACGCGCACCCATGGGTCCCGCCTACTCGCAGCCGGATTTATGAGCATCTTTATGAACTCGTTGTTCGTCATGCGCCCGAAGCTCGTGCGCATCGTCGAGTAGTCCACCATCTCGATGATACACTTCTGCTTGATGCCGCTGTACGCAACGTTGGCTGAAGCGCGACGAGGATCGACTCCCGGCTCAGAACCGATGCCTGGCCCAACCATGATCGAGGATGCGGTGCGATTCATAGCCATGACTTTGCGTACCGTCGCGCGGAAGCGGTCGGCTGGTGTGGCGAACGCGCGAGGCAGCACGTCGTTGAAATCGACCTCTGCGGGCAATCGCGCTGAGGATTCTTGCTGCTGCGAGTTGGTCAGATCGGGAGCCGAGACTACTTTCGGGTCCAGGTAACGCTTTACTCCATACGCGTCCATGACTATCGGCTCCGGGCAGTCTGAACGTTGCACCTCCGCCTCCCGCATTATGGCTTCCTCCAGATCTGGTGTGAGCGAGCGGCCGTCTGAATCCGTGAAGCTGTTTTCGCGGGGCATATTGAGGGAGCGTTGCCAAGTAAGCTAGTGAAATGGTCGTGAAAGATAGAGGGCTTAAGGGTATATATAGTGTGCGCGGGGAGGGTATAAACTTGGTATAAACGAAAGAGCGACTGCATCATAAGGGGCACTGGCCCCAGTCGCTGCTCCGCCGCGCGGGCGCTTCATCAATTATAGACCTACTACCGACACAGCGAGGCATACTGGGCCGTCGGAACTTGCTCACCCGCAACTACTAGGCATGTTGCTACTAAAAATATCAGACAGTTGTTGTTTATCCTAATCGCAATACCTCAGCAGTTGACGTTCGTGCGTATAGAGTCTGAACCCTGAAGCGCGTAGACGGTCTCGAGGTCAGTCTAGATCTCGCGATTGAAAGGGCGCTTATATGCAGGGACTGAAGTATTTCGTTGAATCTTCCACATCTTGGAACGCGTAAACTCCCTCAAATGCCGCCCGTTCTGACATTCGTGTTCAGGATTTTTTTGTTTCGGCGTTATGATACATACCCTGAAGGTCGTCCGTTCGATCCGGGCAGGTCACGCCCCTCTTTGCAGGTCATCGCTGCAAAGGTCAGGCGCTAATCTACTTATATCCGGTATGGCCGGTCTTGACCCGAGTCGATCCAGAGTGTCACCGGCCACTAGTAACTATCCTCTCTTAACATCTCGTCCTCAGACACTGAACAATAGATATTCAAATCTGAAGGCCTGTGTCTAGAACACTCGGAAATTTTTCGATTAAAGCACTGCAATGTATACATTGGCCGCTTATGACTCCCGCCAGCAGGTCACAATCAATGGTATGTTCGCGTTCACTATACTATTCTTCACAAGACCAGTAACAACTGCCAGTGAGGGCGATCTCTGTTCCACCAGCACTACCTATCTACTCCACGCTACCTGCCATGGTTATCGGGCATCCGAAGCTCAACGGGCTACGCGAGGTGGCGCTTCAGCCCGTTCCTTCAGCATGAAGCTACGTCGCGATCTCTAAACATCCGGGTGCGACTCGGACATGCACGATACACGATGCAACATCGTGACACGTATCCCGTAGCGGCGCAAGCGCCATCCCCGACTCCTTATTTTGAGCTAACAATCAAGCTAATGACATAGACTATCTGCTTTGCCTCTGCCATACGCCCAGCACGACCTGCGCTGCATGCTGGTGCACCTTGCCCGGATGCTCTGCTCTAGTAGGCCCCGATTAATACAACTTGAGCCGCCCACCCCAAGCCTGTGTCCAGACATTCACCTTGATGTGGATTGAAATAAATAGCAGGTACTACCATTGATAAAGTACAAGATACATAAACAGTCACACAATGCCACCACAGAAAAGGTTATGTGCACGGAGGATCGAGGCGGTGTAGCACCAAAGGGGATTGCCTGGAATACGGAAGATAGCAGAGAAGAAACACGGGGGAGACGATGGCCGATCCTATGCACCCAGGCGAGATGCGTGCAAATACCAGTCACATCTGCGCTGCAGATCGGCAAAACGGGGTGATCGGGAGGTGGCAGGGACGCGGCCGGATGTGAAGAGGTAGTGGCCGCGCCGATCGTACGCCTCTAGATCTAGAGGCAAGGCGGCGGATGGAACACTGACCAAATGCGGACAGGAGCGAGTGCACGTAGTAGACTCATGCATTCCCTCAGTCCACGCGCACCATCGACCTCGTGCCGCCGCCATGGAAGGGAGCTCTAATGTGCGTTGGAGACGTCATGGGTGCATCATCCGTGGGCTACGTGAGGGCGGGGATGCAGCCAGAGGGTATGCCACGGTCCACCGCAATGGACGGGAGTGTGTACGAAAAGACAGGACACGCGCGACTTTGACCGTAACGCACTGGCCGCCGGGACGTCGTTGCGGAGACATTGTGTGGGGAGATAGCTGGTCGTGGGCGGTAGAAAAGACGGTGACTAGTACCGGCGGGAGGGAAGAGACCAGTAGCACCGTGAGGAAGACAGCGGGATACGCACGACAAGATGGTGAGGGGACTCACAGGTGGCGTAAAACCTCGTAAAACGGTAAGAGTGGCGGTGGTCGGCAACGTCACAAGGCGGTGGGACAATTGCGCGGAGCCTGCTGTGTGCAGCAAGATGACCGGAGAGACACCCTGATTGCTGAAATCGAGACGTCGAAGTTGCAACGTTGAACTTACACAACGTATGTATACAACGGGTGGTTGTACTGGCAGTTGTGGTGCCATCCTTTCAACTCGAGAAGATCCGGCCGGAAGTAGCGTCGAAATCGCCTGTTCTGGTAAGACACTATCCTTTTACAGGGATTATTCCCACGGCTATCGCGGCACGCACGGCAAGCGTCACGATTTCGCATTTGAGAGCCCTCCCTCCCTCCGGGAGGAGTCGGGGATGTCTACCGCACGCTAAGAGTGTGGCCTGGCCATCGTGCTGTGGCGGCCGGACCACACATCCATGTCTCTGCTTCTCGGGATATTCTGAACTGGACATCATCGAGTGCTCAGCGATTCATACCTACCATGCCACAGAATAGTCGGGAAAGCTGCATGGCCTCTCGAAGACTCGGACATCGGTCCAGTGGAGATGTGGCCTCGCAGCGTGAGCAACATGCTCCCTTCCTCAGTCCCTCTTCATCTCCGAAAGCACACCATCCGTAGTGCGGTGCGATTAGCGTCCCACGCACTGACGGCTGACTCGAAGTGCACGGCTGTGGCTGTTGCGACAACACCGAAGTCGAGAACGAGATGTCTGATTTCGCAGCTGCCCGGCAGTCCTTGTTAAGGCTGGGAGCTTGGATGCCTTCATGTATCAGTGTACTGTATCAACTCGGTCACGACCAGAGACATCAGCATGTACGTGTTAACTGTATGACCGATTGCTGTGGCTGCTTCAAGTGGTCTGATGATTATCGCACAGACTCTTCGCGTTTGCGCCGGACATCCCTGCACTGTTAGGACCTGCTGATTGTTGCGACACACCTATCATACGCAGGGCGGGATCAGCTCGACTGCCAGCAGCCGCCATCAACGGCGCCACTGGAAGGTGGCCAGCATGGCGGTTGAGGTTTGAGGCCACCTCTGACGGCCTTGTTTGTTGTGTCAGACTCATTCTGTCATAAACGACCAGTACTCAACCTGCACAGGGGCGGCGAAAATGCGATCTGCATAATCAAGGCACGATGATTACACTCACAGACATTTGAGTTGACGACTTCGGGGATACACCTATAAAGTATCCATGAGGTGAGATGTTCTTTCCTACGCTTCTGTCGTGCCCTATCCTGGACTCTGAACACTGTCTCGTCATCTCGTCCCCACAGTGTACGATGCCGAATGCTTTGTTATTCGATGTTTTCGAAGCGCAGTTCCAACTGAACTGTCTCACCATAGTCAGTCTAGTCCTGGTCAGTTACGACCATTGTCTGACGTTCAGTATGGAGGTCCGTTTCTCCTTCTCCATACGTGGCACATGCTGTATCTTATACGCTTATCCTCGCAGGTGGATTACTTTTGGTGGGGTCCCTGGTCGCCTTCACGGATGCTCTTTCTGCTGGTAAGTCCTACTGCTGGTCAATGACACGCGAGAGTTATACAGTATCTTGCTGGGCAGAGTCGATATCTACCACCGGTAGTCTTGCTGTGCGTTACATCGCCTATATCTGACCCGATTTACATTGATCTCATCGCACTCTAGGTGGAATGTGATAGGTGCGAATCGTCCCGAGTGTCTACTTTGGCTCGGGATATTAACGGACGCTCGGTAGCCTCTTTCGCGTATATGTCGTCTGAAGTGAGTCTTCTTCAACCTCATTGATGCAGAGTACTGAGCAACCGACTGTAAAGAGGTGTGTCTTCCCGGTGGCGTGCGCGTGGCATTACCAATAATACACTGGCCAGCTGCACGCACATGTTCCGGGCCGTGCTACTCATGAGCTACCTCGCTATGGTCATTCTACAAGGTAGTCTATCTGTTATGGGTGTTGCGTTATCTCTTGACACTCACAGCTATGCCCAGCCGTTGTCGCCCTCAGGGTCTGGTATCTCCTCTCTGCAAGACGCACAGCACGCGCATTCGTGATGCTGTCATTTGCCATCACCATCGCCGTGACATCGCACGAACTGGCTATCATGTACCCAAAATTTATACCCGCCGTCGTGTTTGCACATTCAGCTTGTACACCACCCCTCGTCGCCAACTTCTGGAAGTTATGCGTACCGGAGCTCGTCCTTCAGACAATCGTCTTCGCTGCTATCCTCTGGCCAGCAGTGGATTTGTGGAAACGCGGCCGACACTCGCAACTGCTAAACCGTATCGTCAGAGAGTGCGTCTGCATCATCTGCGCGCTGTTCTTCCCGCAGTTTCTCATACATCTTCAGCGGTGGACTCTTCTACGTTGCGGTGTTCAGTACGTACTATCTTATGCTCCACCGCCTCGGCGAGGGCTTTGACACGTTTCTGTAGCTGCCTCAGCATTCACCGCTATTGGTTCGCTTCAGCAGAATAATTTCTCGGTATGTCCAATATATCCACATGCTACATACACCCTCTGAGTAGTCTGGCAGGTTATGTGGGTTGCGGTGTTTTCCGAGTAGGCATTTCCCTACTAGGCAATGCACATACCGGTACCAGACAACTGACCACTTTCCTGATTAGCTTTCTTCTTGCTATCACCTGCATATCTGTATCACGCCTGATGCTCAGTATTCGAACACTCGCCGCTGAAATATCGCCCTCAATGGACCTCGACGAGCTCCTCAGTACGGCGGAGCTCAACCGCATCCGATGGAGGAGAGGCAGGCACGACCGGGAGCTGATTGTCGAGATCGACACAGTGGAAGGTCTTGAGCTGGATGAACCAGAAGGGCAGCTCGGACACCCTGGAACACCTTCTGTCTACATGTCAACGGTGGGCAGATATGCAAACGCGGAGCTAGAGCTGATCGACGACGTATGCCTTAATGTCTACTGTCCAAAATGACTACAACGATCACGATACAGGCGGAACGCGAACCGCGCCCTGCTAGTGCGTTGGAAAGCACGTCTCGAGTAAAAATAACCGTTCAGAGCTGTTTTGGTATACCAGCATACGTATGACCAATTCGACGCACGGAAATGAGTTACACGGCGGGGGAATGAGGTGCGTTCGATAGGGCTAGGTTCCTCGTGCTTGCTAGCTCGCATGACATAGGCTGCAGGTACTATGACTCCCTGGCGCGATGCGATACACAGACATAGCGGCCGACAGTGGATCAAGGTCCCATGTACACTGGTTCCGTGTGCCAGGATGTCCAACGGGCGACTTGCTTCTATCCATCTAGGTACCGACACGATTCATGGACATTGAATTCTGCCCAGATATGGCAGTGCGCATGGGCCGGTGCCGTGCACCTGTCGTATCTATATAGTATGTCACCAGACGATTGAAGATGCCATCAAGTTATTGCTTCCACCGACCTGTCCGGACTACTTGCATAAGACACTGTATTGCATCGACCAGGGAGCCACTGTCTGCCATCATACGGTGAGCCGGCTCAGTACCACTAGAGTTTGCTTGTAGCGACATCATGATGTATCAAACGGGGGCCAGGGTTAACATTCATCATCTCTGCACTAACTGCAAGTTGCTTGATGACTATCACACATCCTGACGCGCGGCTGCGCTGTAAGTGCCAGTCCTCTACACATCTCACGGTCGGATTCACTATTGATATCATCCTTACTGTAGTGTGACCCTGGCCTTTTGTCTACGCGAAGTCGATATATCGAATATGGAACTCGGTCAAGACTCGAACAGACAATGGAAAGTTATGTCTTGTTCGCATGCTAGGTGTTAGGGTTGTTTGATGATAGCCTGGCACGGACTCGGGTATTCAAGCAAAACACGGAAGCCGGATGTTTCAGCAGCGAGATCGAGAATGAACGGCGCAGGATGATCAGACCTGTCCACAAGGCACAAGGAACGAGTACTGGGAGTTCCTTGTGAGTAGCCAAGGATACACGAAGTTGCACTGCGCCACTTGTCACATACTACGCGAGTAGCCTACTGAAATTGTCCCCTATTAGGTGCCGGTGATGTCAGTATCCCGGCCCTTGGCTTTCTATGCAAAGGGCAGCGGCAGTTATTCCATCACTCACATCATTCGACTTTGAGTTCGGAACTGTTGATGACGGTGCCCTGCGTACGATTGCATTGCTTCTGTTACGTCGTCTTCTACTCGCGCGGGGTATAAAACTGACGCATTCTTTCCAAAACATACGTAGGAACTTCTTCCTGGGTCCTCCTCGTTATTCAAGCTTCCTGCGGGAACCCACAACTTCGACACGTCCTTTCATAATCTTGCCAGCGACGATGAATATCTTGGGGTCGATTCTTGGAGACGAGCTCGCGATGAACTATCTGACCATCGTTGGCCTAGCCTTAGTACTGTATGACCATATCCTGACATTCGACGCGGAGGTGCGTGCGGCGCCGTGAACGTACCATGCTGACTAATGACAGCGTCGTCTGTGCAGATAGAATACTTTTGGTCTGGGTCATGGTCTTTCTCACGTGTGCTCTTCCTGCTGGTACGCTCCCTACAGTGCCGACTTCGTAGACCGGAACTATGTCTCATCACCTCACTCGTCAGGGACGATATTTCCCGCCTATCGCCTTGCTGTGAGCCATAGACTTCACTGACATAAGCGACTTATTGTAAACATATGCACTGTAGTCTCAAAATCCCCCGTAAGAAAAGCACCTTATCATGATCAGGTGATAAAAGCTCATAACGTAACACAGCGACGTTCGGAAGCCTGCCTGCTGCAGTAAGTCTATCTTACGCTACATACCATACAAGGCGGCAGCTCATACTATTGATGTAATTTTGCTCTACTAGAGGTATGCATCATATCTTGGCGATACCTCAGCACCTCACGATCTGTGCAGTTGTACAACCATGGTTCGGGCTACTTTGCTCACAACATATCTTGCTACAATTGACCTTGAAGGTACCCGTGCGCTACGCTACCATGTAGTAATGCGCTTATGGCTTCCTCACAGCGATCGTCGTCCTCAGGGTATGGTATATACTCTCACCGAGGCGTATAGCGCGCGTTTTCGTCGTTATAAGCTTCCTCCTCACAATTGCAGTCACGGCACGGGAGCTCGCATCCATCTATCCGAGATTTCAGCACCTTGGACTGTTGCCCCTTGCGTGCATCCCACCTATAGCCACATCGTTCTGGAAGCTTTACGTGCCATATCTCACCCTCCAAACGATCTTGTTCGGCGGAACACTCTTGCCCGCGGTGCGATTATGGCGAAGAAGGCAGCGTTCACAGCTACTGAGACGTATCGTCCGAGAGTGAGTCTATATGTCTCACGTCTAGCCTCTCGCGTACTCATGTATCCCATCAGTGGCGGCATTTTCTATGTAGCCGTATTCAGTAAGCATCCGCACGCGTAGGGTCACGCGAAGGAGATCCCTGACACGAGGTCAGCCGTGACAGCGTACGCCGCAATCGGCTCGTTACGGACGAAGGACACGTCGGTACGCATCACAACACTTGTGGTTAACCGAGTCATCTAAATGGTACTAGGGTATGTGGGCTGCGGCCTACTCTAAGTGAGGCCATAATCAATGTCGACATTCAATAATTGACGGGTATTCACCTGCAGCCTCTTCCTTGCGGTAACCTGCGTCTCGGTATCGCGTCTCATGCTGAGCATCCGCTCGCTCGCTGCCCAATTGTCTTTGTCCATGGACCTCGACACGCTGTTCAGCACTGCGGAGCTTAGTCGAATCCGTTGGAAGAGAGGTGAGCATGATAGAGAGCTGATTGTCGACATAGACACGGTAGAGGGGATTGAGCTAGAGGGGTCGGATGGACGGTTGACGGGTCCAAGCGGGCCTGCTATCCATATGTCGATGGTGGGCAGGTACTATACTGCCGCAGACCTGGACATGGGCGGGTTTTCCTGATTTGCTACATGGGTGCGGGTGCCGAACTGGTGTATGCATGGGGTGTATGCGTGGCTGTCCGTGTCAGTGTGGACTCGACACCACCTTGTAAAATAACGAACGTGCGAAACCGCACTGCTACTAGTAGGGATAGAGTGTTGTACAAAGGATATCGAGGGTTAGGGCTCTGAAATGCAGATTAGACGGACACCGTAGTTTACGTGATGTTAGTCTTTTCTTCCTACTGCCATTAAGTACGCTGCGTCGTTTACCGCCATGGAACGGGACCTAATGCACTTGTACTCACCACAGCCCCCAGAGGGGCCTTCACACCCGTGCTGATTCTCTTGAACCTGATTGTGTGCTGTTGTCGAACGTGAGTGCGTCCTCGTAGCTATCTGTCATCGTTGTCCGGTGTTCCATGTATATCCAATCCCGTTCATTTGATGCCGTCCTCAGGGCCCTTTGTGGCGTTAGCCTCATCCGCGTAGCCTACGCCGCGTAGGTCAATGTTGATGCATGATGCATGATGTACTACTGTACTCCCACTGCCAGGCACGAGCCGCACGGTAAGTGGTATCTCACATCATCCGACGTATCTCCGGGAAGCTACGCGCTTCGGTCCACTGTGAGCTGCCATGGAGCGTCTGGAAGCATCCAACCACTTCCACTTCCATAATTTCAAGCTTTGAAGTGTTGTCCTTGCAAGATCACCGTCAGCGTGAGCACGGGAAGAGAGGCAGCGAACTCGGAACGGTACATACTCCTCTTCTGTTCTTGGAGGACAGCATGAGTTTACGTATTGTCCAGCTCGATCGAGACCTGGCGGGAAGCATAGTACTTGCCGCCGCCTTGTGAAGCTAACTTGGCGAACATGATATGTACCATAATGGTACGTGAGTGATGCTGTAACCACTGTTATATTTCCAACATTCGCTTACCCTACTAGAGCAGCCGGGCTTCGCAGCACAGGGCAAGTCGGTGGCCGTAACAGACTTCAAAGTCCACACATAGTGGCTGGTCCTCTGATCATAGCAACCCGCTTGGAGCTGGAACGCGTTGGGCCGGTTCGCGGAAAGGTACCTCCTTGCCAATGGACTCCGGACCCAACCCGGACTAGTGATCACTAATAGTCAAGTCCGATCATGATGGGCCTTTCTCCCACCGCGATCACTCGCACGGAATCGTAACGCGCGCTCTTCGCAGTGATGGCCACAAGATGGCCATGACAACTGCACTCCACACAGAAGACAGAGGACGCCCGGAATTCAAACACACCTTGTTCCCGGTTCTGATGAACTTGAATCATGTAACAGGCAGGCCGCAAGGCCATTGGCATATAGGCCACTGCGCTCCGGGGAGCCGATGACGCTCTCCCCCTGCCCATGCCCGTTCTACGCACGCCTGCGCTGCTAGTGGACCCAGCATAATGACGACCGGGTTTACTGAGCTCGAAAACTTCGTGCTGTCCTACATCGTCGCGGGGGAGAAGATAGGGTTCCTTGGTGTTGCGAGCGCCACTCTTGTGTTCTACGACTATATTCTCACCTTTGACCAGGAGGTAAGCAATTGTACCTTTCAGTCGCAGACCCAGACACTGAGGCGGGGATTAGGTCAAATATTTCTGGACCGGCAGATGGACCTTGTCCCGCGCCTTATTTTTTCTTGTGGGTGCTATGGATCAGATGTTCAGGGAAGAGACGAGTACTTACTACGCTTTGGGGCGGAAGAACCGCTATCTATGTCCACCGGTAATAATGTGAGCAACTCATCTCGTCCCTGTACATGCAGCCGAATACTAAGTACACCCTCTGTAGCGTTGGCCAAATAGGTGAGCCCACGACTGAGGTTCCAATACTTGCGCTCATGCCGCAGTCTACCAGTTGTCTTTGGCATGAATTTCTCCCATGCTGTGAGTCTTCCATACTCTCACGACCGTTACACGCATCTGCTGACCATGGTACTTCAGTTGTAAGGAAGCGAATTCTATTGCTATCGCTCTATCATCCCTGATGACAGGCTTCCAAAGCTGCGAAGCTGCCACCCGGGCCATATTCTTCATGGAGTATGTGGCACTCACCATCATTCAAGGTGAGCCGTGAGCAGATGCGCTGAGCAGCTGCACCGCGCGTCGACTGATGAAACCGCTCCAATGCCGGCAGGCATCATCGTCCTCAGGATATGGTACATGTTCGCGGAGAGGCGCAGACTCGCGCGCCTCCTGGTCGTCTCAACCTACCTTGCGGCGCTCGTAACGGCGGCGACCGAGATCGGGGTGCTCGTTCCGGGCATCGTTCCAATTGAGGTATCACCAGGCATCGTGACGGAGCACTGCACGGCACCGCCAGTAGACAAGCTATGGAGGATCTACCTGCCGAACCTCATCCTGCACACCGTGCTGTTCGCTGCGACGACGTGGCCTGTCATCGAGCAGCGCCGCTCCACCTCACCACTGATGCTGCGCCTGGTTCGGGAGTAAGTGGGCCCTTCCTACCCCCGTACGTCCACTAATCAGAATCTGTAACATGCAGTGGTGGTATCTTCTATATCGCTGTCTTCGGTATGTTGCACTGTGCGCCACACGTCATGCTGGAGTTGACATTCGATGCCTCCGCAGCCGCTTCAGTGTTTACAACCATCGCCTCGTTCCGCCCAAACGAGCTTAGCGTATGTGTATCTCCCTGCGCAACGGACCCATGCACGACTCACTGAGCGCGCACACCAACAGGTCATCCTACCCGCCATATTCTCCAAGTGAGCCGCCCCACTCGCCTCCTACCGTCTTCTCACTAATAATCCCCGCCCACAGCTTCCTCCTCGCCGTCTCCACCGTCTCCGTCTCCCGCCTGATGTTCAGCATCCGCTCGCTCGCCTCAGCGCTCTCGATGGACTCCATCGCGCTCCTCAGCGCGGCCGAGCTCAACCGCGTGCGCTGGAGGCCCGGCGCGCACGGCGAGCTCATCGTCGAGATCGACTCCGCCGAGCCCGAGTCCGAGCCCGAGGACCGCGACGACCTCGAGCTCGGCGACATGTTCAGTCCGCCGCGGCTCCCGCGCGCCGCGCCCCGGATATATACGACGAGGGTCGGCGTGTATCATGACGAGCTCCTGCCGGGGTATCATAAGGTATACACCGATCGCGAGAGGAATAGGAGGACCAAGACGAGGTCGAGAGCCATCTCTGTGACGAGTGCGTGGGCTGGCATTCCGTGATTTCTGCGGTACTGATGGGACGCGCGTTAGGTTCTCAGCGTGATGCGCAATGATGACCCTGCATATTCTCAGCTGTGTTGTACAAGGAAATGGACATGATGGATGTGCTCCGCAGTTTACGGAGTTAGCTTGGAAAACAGTTGTGGTACTATAGCAAACAGACGATACAACGCACAGCAGCGTACACCTCGGCCCCATATGACCACGCGGCAAAGGCCACGGCGGGCGGAGAAAGGAACACCTCACTTCCTCGCGAATGTGATCTGCATACCATCGTGAGCTACATGAGCCTGCAGCCACAGGGCCGGGGCGACACACCTTGATTTTGTTCTCGCCATCGAGCTTGTAATTGTGCAGCGCGTCCTTCGCCATTGTGGCGCTGCCCTCGTCGATGTACTCGACGAACGCGATGTCCTTCTTCGTAGGGATGAGACGCACTTCGTGCAGGTTCGGATATCTGCGCACGCGCGATCGCCGCGTCAGAAGAAATCAACCACCTGGTGATAGAGTCTGTACGTACTGTGAGAACAGGGCCATGAGTTGATCTTTCGTGACACTGTCGGGGAGGTTCTGCAGGAACAGAATCTTGTTTGGCGGCAGGTATTCGTCCGGCATCTGGACGTTTGGCCGCTTCGATACGGGGACAGCACCCGATCCGTCCACTGGGGGATGTCAGCACCTGAGAGTACCCCACGACAACACGCATATACGCACGCTCCATGGCAAGTTTGCGCGCCTTGTATTTCCGCTTCAAGGGGTTGGTGTACCGGGTCGCCTCTGCGCCAGATCGCATCAGTTGACCAGCGACCGACGAGCATCGCACGTACTCTTGTGTTCTAGTCTCCGCCGCTTGTGGTCCTCAAAACGATGTCCGTCCAGCTTCTTCACGACGGCGTCTGATCGTGTCCGCGCGAACGATATTTGCTACAGCGTCGTTAGCGCGGTTTTCGGGCAGATCAAGGGGGAGAGTACGCACCATCGGTTTTGAGTACAGAGGGAACCCCCGGACCTCCTTCAACGCCTTCTGCGCGACCTCCGCGGACTCGAACGACACGAACGCCTGCCCCCGCATGCGCAGATTTCCATGCGCCACGACATCCAAGACCTCTCCGTACGACTTGAAAAGGCCGCGCAAGGATGCCTTCAGGACTGTCACGCATATAGTCACTACGCCAATGCCGGGGACGCAGAAAAGAGCAAGCGTACCAGGTATCTTGATCTTCTCGTTCAGGTTTTGTATGTATAGCGTCTCGGAAGCGACCTCCGGCTCTGCTGGGGGAACGGGTGCACCAGCAGGCGGGACGGCGATGTCTCCCGACACGGGCGCGGGTGCCGCGATGACGCCCTGGACGGCGTCGGGGGCCACTGGGAGTGCAGCGATGTCGGCCATTATTTCAGGGTGCCGTGCGCAGAGAGAGGCTGTAGCAGGCGTCGGCGGATGCGAAGCACTGACACACTTTCAAGGACGAAGGAGTAGCCACCGGCCTGTGTCGGCGACCAGACGGGAGAAGGTCTCTCGTGCACCTCCTTCTGGCGGTCTGGAGACCGTGATCCTGAGATCCACATCGGCGTAGTGCCGTCCCAACGACTCCCACCGTACCTATTACCTCCTATTACCTACCATGATGCTCAATTGCACAGCCCTTCGAACTATTGTTAGCACGGTATGTAACTACAGTCGCCGGCTCGGCTGAAATCTACAGTCGATTGTGAATATTTGTGGCCGCTGATAGCAGCATAGCAGAGCACAGCTCGGCGGCGATGACCAGAACGCCGCCCGGTGAAGCAGCTAGTTCCACCTTTCATTGGCCGGCACCGCACACACATTGCGGACTGATATTGAAGTCATCCCAGGCGACAGCACTCGGACACAAAATAAGTTAAGCTAACATCGCAGATGTATGACAGGTCTCCGTGGCGCAGAGTTCGCTAAACAACATCGCGGACACCAGTCGATGAGGACGAGGGCATTACAGTGAATTCTATAGTACAGTGGTCGTGACGAGTGAATGGATGACATCAACGAGGAGCCAAATGCATGATGGAGCACAGAGAACAAGATGTCTAAGCTGTGCTTTGAGATGTGGGTAAACAAATGTTCTGCCCTGGCATCAAGCTGTTGCAGTCAACAGTGGGGTTGAGATTGAGGAACTCCTCGAGGGTGCTGTTCCGGGCCTGCGAAAGGTTCCAGCAGGTATCGCCCGCCTGGACTTGTACGGGTTCGCTCCCGTTAGGACAGAGCGCGGCATGGGGAGGGGGGACGTCAGAACTTGTGTTATAGAACGCGAGACGGATCACCAATAGCAAGACGACGGCAACGACGAGAAGGAAAGGGAAGAGCATGCGGTAAGCATATATGTTGCCGCTGTGATAGTGGGCGGGCTGGTTCTGGACGGCATGCATTAGTGACGAGGCTCATCGATGCGCAGAGCATGGACCTACCACGTCGCTCGCGAGCGGCTTGTAGCCGTCTGCACGAGTCGGGGCCGCCTCCAGATCGTCATCACTGGAATGGCCGTCATCGTCCAGCGCAATGGGCGCGCTAGAGACTATTGGCAAAGACCTATCAATACGACAGCGGGAAGTGGTGGGGACCGGGATGGCAACGCACCTTGTGTGAGCTCTCCGTACTGGGCGCCAGCTGGGCCCTCCCAGAGCGCGCCATCTGCGTCACGGTAGTAATATTTGCTCGTGTCGGCGTCGTATCCTACCCGTTTCATGCCATCCGGCAGGCGGTACTCGTCCTACGACGCACCGTCCGCGCGTCAAACCCAGGCCCTTCGCAATTGACGTGTTGGGGCGCACGTACCTCGTCATACTGTGTCCAGCGGCCCATTGCGGGAGGATGTGCGGGGAGAAGGAAATGGATGTGCAACTGAGGTACCTTTATAGGCGCCGCCAGACCGCAGCGATGTCTTTTGTAGCGACAGGGGCCACAGGGCAGGGGGAATGACGGTGGGAGCTTAGCGCTTAGCGCTTAGCCTGGAGTGCCCCACAGGCCACGAGTCCAGACCGTCGACAAATCCAGGCATGCCTGGGGACCGGCCGGGGACCGCGGTGGTCTCCATGCGATGGTGGACACGCCTGTAGCTTGCGGCCAGGATCATGGCGCGGTGCTTAACGCGCCCGTCGACGCGTATATAACCGCGACACCCACAGCGATGACTTCATTCCAACTTGTTCTCCACTTCCCCTTCCCACCTCCGTATCATTCCGATAGACGATCTCGTCGCTGTCCTCGACGATGTCGACGCCAGCCGCGCGCACCCTGCGTGTCGCGCTCCGTGGTCAGAGCATCTTGACGAGCCCGCGCTTCAACAAAGGCACCGCGTTCACCACCCGCGAGCGCAAGACATTCGGGCTCACAGGCCGTCTGCCCTGGCGCGTCAACACTCTCGAAGAGCAGTGCTCACGCGCATACGACCAAGTCTGCACTAGGGACACGCCGATCCGCAAGAACACCTTCCTGCAGAGTCTGAAAGACCAGAACTGGGTCCTGTACTACGGTCTGATCGGCAAGCACCTAAAGGAGCTCATCCCCATTATCTACACACCGACGCAGGTGATATCACAGTGTACAGAATGTATTCCATGTTCTGACATCCACGCGTAGGCCGATGCGATCGCGAACTACTCCCACCTATTCCGGAGGAGCGAAGGAATGTTCTTGACCTTCTCAAATATGGCTACTATGGAGGAGGACTTCCTGGAACAAACAAGGGGTCGTGATATTCAGCTGTTCGTCTGCTCCGACGCAGAGGCTATCCTGGGTATTGGTGATCAGGGTGTCGGCGTGCGTATTACTACAGTCCTAAACCTCGTTACAAGCTGACGTCTTCCGCAGGGAATCGGCGTAAGTGCCATGACGGGGTCACACGCAGAAGCATTCTAACCCCCGCTTAGATCACTACCGCGAAGTCGGCGATCTACACGTATGTCGTCATCGGTGCACCCGAGATACAGATTGCTGACCCTTGGCTATCCAGTCTTCTCGCGGGTATTGACCCTTCAAAAGCGATCAGTGTTACATTAGATGTTGGCACAGACAATGAGGAGCTGCTGAACGACCCCCTCTACGTTGTATGTCCCTACGCACACCGATCAAATGTTGACCACTGACAGGGTACAGGGCTGGCCGAACCACCGCGTACGCGGCAAGGCGTACGACGAATTCATTGACAAGTTCGTTCAGCTCGTTCGCAAATATCACCCGCACAGTCTCCTTCACTTTGAGGATTTCGGTGTCGGCAATGCAAAGCGTCTCCTAGATGTGTATCGCGACCAGCACGCCGTGTTCAACGATGACATGTACGAACCCGGTGCTAATCACTGCTACTGCTGTTACTGACCTCTGCCACCCCAGTCAAGGTACCGGTGCTGTTACTCTCGCCGCCCTGATGTCTGCCCTCGGCGTCACCAAGTCGAAGCTCTCCGAGCAACGCATCGTCGTCTACGGCGCGGGCACCGCCGGCCTCGGCATCACCCGCCAACTGCGCGACGCGATGGTGCAGCTCGACGGGCTATCCGAGTCCGAGGCGAACAAGCGCTTCTACCTCGTCGACCGGTACGGGCTCGTCAAGGAGTCGCTCGGCGCGTCCAAGATCCGCGCGGACCTGCGCGAGTACGTGCGGCCCGACGCGGAGTGGGACGGCGTGCGCGCGAACGAACAGGGCGAGGTCGAGCTGCTCAGCATCGTGGAGCGCGTGCGCCCGACCGTGCTCGTCGGCTGCTCGACGCGCGGCGGCGCGTTCACGGAGCAGGTCATCAGGGAGATGGCGAAGGGCACTGAGCGCCCGATCATCTTCCCGCTGTCGAACCCGAGCCGGCTCGCGGAGGTCGATCCCAAGGACGCGAACATCTGGACGGACGGCAAGGCGCTGATGGCGAGTGGCAGCCCGTTCCCGCCGTGCAAGAACCCGCGCGGTGGCAAGGACTACGTGTGAGTGTGCCCGCTGAGCATCCGTACCCTGGTCTGACGCCGTTGACATAGCGTTGCCGAGTGCAACAGTGCGTGCGATTCGTTATATACACCGGGGTTATACTGACAGCCCATTTCAGACGCCCTGATCTACCCCGGCCTCGGATATGGTGCCATGATCACCCAAGCCCGGTCGCTGAGCGACACGATGGTCATCGCCGGTGCACGCCGCCTCGCCTCGCTCTCGCCCGCGCTCTCCGACCCCGATAGCGCGCTCCTGCCCGACTTCTCAGACGCGCGCGAGGTCAACACCGAGATCGCGGTCGCGGTCGCGGAGCAGGCGATCGAGGAGGGCCTCGCCGCCGTCGAGTGGAATAAGAACGAGGTGCGCGACCACGTCGTCAAGCAGATGTGGCAGCCGGTGTATCCCGACCTTGAGCACGACACGAACGGCTTGCAATAGACGGACCGTGACATAGACTACTAGACGGATTGTCGTTATCTTTATACCTTACCGGATGTGTTTCGCACACCCACTCTGTTGTAGATATCTGCACCATCAAGGTGGAGACAGCTTTCCCAACGGGACGCATCTTGTTTGATTCCATTCTTGTGGTAGCCCACGAGTAACTACACATAGTACAATCCGTTGCGGGAAGCGATTACCAAAATGCCGAGAAACAACACGTCTAGTACTTCAAGCATACTTTTTTTCTAACATCGTCGCTAGAGTGCACTAACTAGGAGCTGACAACCTGCCGCACGACCTGGATCTCGTCTGGCGAAAGTTGATCCACCACGGCGGAGAAGTTGTTCGTGTTCTGTCCTGCGCAGTCCTTGAAGAAAGACAGAAGGTGGGTCTGACAGCAGATCGTCAGCGGCGTTCGTTACCTCGGCGGGAGCCGAGCCTTCACGCACCTTCATATCCATCTGCGACACCGGATCATTCTTCAGGTCCTCGTCGTCCACCGCCTCGAGCAGATCGTCGTTGTCGAAGGGTAGGCCGCCGGGCCCGGAAATTAAGTCGGACAGGAAGGCCATGTCATTGGCACGCGACGAGGAGCCTTCGGGAGCCTCGTCGCCGTCGTCTGCCCAATCATCGTCCTATGCGGTCATTCGTGAGTGTTCGGTGATAGAGAGGATTGGCGGTGAAGCTCACTCCATCATCGGAGCCGAGTTCTGACGCGTTCATCCGGCGCGAGGCCGCCTCGCCACCAGACTGTAGCTCGCGCAGGAGGATCTTGAGGGCCTTGACAGGGAACGGTATCCGAGTGAACTCAGTCGGAACTGCACAACGGACATCGCTGTCAGCTCGACCGCAGTTACACCCCCGTCCGAACTGCACTGTACCTGCTCTTGTCTTCGACCTGGTCATGATGACTTCGCCTGCATCGTCAGCACCGCATACACAGACACTCGCCGTCATTACAACATGACAAGGCGCACGGGGCACGCACCATTCCTCGTCTCGGGTTTGATGATCAGGTCGCCCTTGACGACGATGGCCTGGAGGCTCGGCCGGTTAGACACGAAGAGGGAACAGAACGCGAGCGTGCTGATGCGCTGCGCCCAGAAGCCCTGGAACGTCTCCTCGTTCTCGCACCACGTCTGCAGGAGGATGTCGAGCCCCGAGCGGCCGTCGATGTTTGCAGATTCGAGAAGGTCCAGTACTGTGTCGCGTTGGTTGCTGACCAGGAATGCAAACGGCACGACAAGGCTCTAGTGACGGTATGGACATCAGTAGAAGAACGATTTATGGAAAGGGTCGGACGTACCTGGATGAACGTGGCCGTCTTCGCAGACGTCATTCGCCCAAGCATGGCGTTGAGCAGTTCCGGAAGGACGGGGAGTACGTTCTCGCGCGCTCGTCGCAGCAAGTGAATGATCAAGTCGCCTACCACGAGACCGCCTGACTCATCTTGGCTCTTGAGCTGCTTCGCAATCACCTCGAGCACACAGTCCAAGCCGGAGCGATGGGTAATGGGGTCAGACCACGCCTGCAGCTGCGGGTAGTCTTTGCGGATGATGGTGGTCAGGGACGCGGTGCCGTTCTACAGGACGCGTCAGCAGCAAGACACTACTGATAGGCAAGGGTACCAATACCTGGATCACGTCTCTGTCCTCGACCGTGCGCAGCGCCATGAAGAGGCTCGGGCCGAGCATGCTCACGAAGCCGTCCCCCAAACCAGACTCCGGTGCGCCCTGCGCCAGACTGGTTGCAAGGTCGATGGCCGCGCCGGTGATCCAGGGCTCAGTCTCCGTGGACGCCATGATTGCGTTCGTGAGGGCCGGCAGGGCTTGCTTGACCACCGTCTCGTATATACCCTGGGCCTTAGACCCAGCCAAGGACGCGAGGATATCGGTGAGGAGGGAGATGAAGATCGGATCTGGTGGAATTGACATCAGCTAGGAGTGCCAACATCGCATGGAGGGAACGTGCCCTTGTTGTTCTTCATCCAGATGTCAAGGACAGCGGACACCAGAGAGGTAGCGAGGTCCTGCGTCATCCATGCGCACTCCCTAATCTCGACGATCGTGAGTAGCGCTTCGAGGACGAGGGACAGCGTGTCCTCAGAGGTCACGGAAAGGAAGGGGCCGACAGCCCTGGCTATTCTAGGAGCAACGGGCTCGAGCAGACCGTCGCTGATGTCCTTGCAGAAGCTGCGACCCGAACGCATAATAAGACACATGCAGAGCATGAGGGTCATGAAGCCTTACTTCAAGACGGCCTTCACCGCGGAGATCTTGATGGGCGCACTAGCGTCGCTTGCCTCGAGGACCTGCACCGTCGCCTGCAAGTACTGGCCCGCCATCTCCACCGGGAGCACCTTGGTGTACTGGCTCGCAAACACGAACGCCCGTCCCTGCAAGAATGGACAATCTGCATCGCGTTCAGCAGTGCGCCCGTCTTAGCCAAGTTGAAACGAGGAAGACGTACCCGACAAGCTGAGCAGGTTCGGGACGACGTTCTGCAGGAGGGGCGCGATCTCGATCTGCACCTGTCGCCCGGACGCCGCTTCATCCTCAACCCACTCGAGCACCGACTCCGCCTGCCCGCCGACCGCCGCGAGCAGGGCCTCCAGTGGACGCCACCTATACCATGCGGCGAGTAAGCCCCACCAGTTACACATTTCAAGCAGAGATGTTACCAGTTCGGGTTGCCAGACGCCTTGTCAGAGTCCGACTGTGCTGTGAGTTGCTGGATCACGCTTTGTAGCGTGTTCAATGCGAGCGGCGGGAAGCCGTCAATGATGGCCTGAACAGCGTCGTTCAGCGAAGCAGGAAAGGGAACGAAGGATATACTCACTCCGAGCAAATCAATGCCCGCTATCCGCACGCTGAACGACATCGCCTCCTCTGCTTCCTGGGCGACAAACGCATTGGCGTTGGTCATCCATTCGTCTTCCTGTCCACACGCGCCCATCATCCACAATGAACACCGAATCCATGATCATGAACTGACAACGCACATCGTCCTTCGTGATCTGCACCCACTGCACGAGCGCGAGCACCAGCCGGCCCACGCTCTCCTCCGTCCAGAATTCCCGCCCGCGCGCATGCCGCGCGGCGCCAGCGACGAAGTCGCATAGCGCGCAGAAGAGCTGGGAGAGCCCCGTGCTCTCGCCGTCTGTCGCCTCCGAGGCCGGGGGCACCGTCCCCTCCGCGAGGACGTAGTAGTGCTGGTACGCGGGGAAGAGCAGCGTGAGGTGCGTCAGCGCGGTGGCGAGGAAGTCGGGGAGCGCGGGCGTGAGGAGGCGGTGGAAGGGTACTTGGATCGTGTCGAGAGCCTGTATCGCACAGTCACGATGAATAGGTAGGTCTCAAGCTGGCCCACACATGAGGACGGTGCGTACCTTGAATATCTGGATGCGCAGGGCAACGCCATCCCAGTTCGGGGTGCCGTCAATGTCTTGGGTCGGGTTGATGTTCAGCAGGAACTTGAACGCGTCCAGCCAGGCGGGCAGAATTGACTGCGCGGCCTCTTTCACTGCCTGTGGGTGCTCTTGCTTGACCATGAACAGCGTCTCGACACATGTCCTGAAGACCCCAACAGCGCGTGCGCGGGTGAGCACGCTGTGTTGCTAGTTGTCCACGGAACCGCATTCAGTCTCCTGAGCCTCAATCAAATAACGAGGATTCATACCTCAGGCGCGCCGAGGATGCTCAGCAGAATCGGCAGAAGCTGCCGCAACACGGGCAGAATCTGGTCCTCCGTCAAGTCCGCCTTGATGAACTCCGCCATCACCTGCATCGCGCCGTGCACGGACTGCGGCGAGTTCGACGAGAGGAGTGCGATCAGCGCGTCGAGGAGATCCGGCCACTCGTCCGGCCAGTCCGCGTTCGCGATCGTCGTGATGATTTGTGCCTGATCACAAGCAGGGCTTCAGCAGGGCGCACGAAGGACTGGCAGGTAGCGCGTACGCTGAGGGAGCGGATCTTGTTTTGTGGGTCGGACAGCGTTTGGAAGATGACTTGGCGGAGTTGTCCTTTGAGCTGCGTGACACAGTCAGCATCCACACGAAGCTTGGTCGACAGCGAGGCCACGACTTGGGATACGCGTGTATGCGTGTACTAGGACCGGAAACTGAAGCGAGATAGCTCACCTCGACAGGGACAACCGTCAGACCTCTCCACTTCGGCAGTGCAGGAGACCATCTCTCATTCACAAACTTGCGCAACACGACCGAAGCCGAGTGCTTGTCCGAACTGCCATCAAGCAGGGTTCTACGCGTGCAAACAGGGTACTCATCTGTCTGAGCCCTATATCTGCACCTTGACTAGCCACAAGCTGGGCAAGCACCAAGCCCGCCTCTAAATGATTCGCCCATAATTCAGCGAGCTATATGAACAGGAATAAGTGGCTGAACGCACCTGGTGCAATGAGAATGTCGCCGAGCGTTAGCTCGGCCTTGATACGAGTTGTTGTGTCCGGGGAGAGCGTTTGAGTGAGACATTGTGTTAGCTGCGCGAGCGTAGCGGCCATAGTCGCTGGTCGAGAGAGACGAGGGGGAGAGAGAAAGGGAGGAGGAGGAAGGAGGAGGAGATCAAGGTCGATTACTGTCACAATGCACGGCGCGTCTTGACGCGTTCAGGTCATGCGAGTTTTGTCACAGCGCGACGCGTTGGTGGCGTACTGCTCGACGTTTCTCCCCGCGACCCACGATCTTCTCTAACTCTTTCCAACCCTAATCTGGTGACCTTACCGTACTCAACAGCACTCCCAATTATGCGTTAAATCGGAAGCTGAAGTCCCTATGTTGCACTCATATGCCGGAACACGGCCTGCATCCCAGTAGCAAGCTCACCACAGGACAGTCTAAACGAGCTCCATACGAATCGTCGCAACTACGGTCGCGCACTGTCCTAGTCGAGAAGAAGATCCAGGAGGTTACACTACCATTAAGGCTTACAACAGGCAGAAATAATCAAGAATATAGTACGTGAAGGGGGCGTTGACATAAGAATTCGGGCCTGAGCAGTTGGGCGGACGTGGAATCAATGAACCTTAAGCTACAAGCTGGCCTCTGAAACCGTCCCCACGGCGCCGAGCAGATATTCCCCGGAAGAAGACGGTGATGAGCGCAAAGGTGACCATGATCCTACGAGGGATGCGTGAGTGAGGGAGCGCCGGAGACAACGGCATTCGCACGTACCACTCAATCCACGCAAAGGCTTCCAATGCATTTAGCTGACCACAGTACGTGTAATGGATGCTGCAAGGCTGTTACATCAAATCGCACGGCAAGAGAAAACAGGGCACGCACTTGCAGTCGAGTCCGCCGTTCAGCGCCGCAGTGATACTCGCCGCTGCAGCGACCCAGAGTACCCAAGTGATGAACAAGCTTGACCGCCGTCAGACCCCCTGACCACCGAGACGAGAGTAAACGCGCCACGTACAATACACCATGGCTCAGCACACTGGTCAGTGCGGAGCCCGTCGACGAGGAGTGCCAGAAGAGGGCGAGGTAGAAGAGGGAGAAGAACACGGTCCAGCACGATGTGAAGAGGATGTACCGCGCGCGGTCGCGCACTGCGAGGCTCAGGTAGTTGTGGTGGGAGTTGTACATCCCCGTCAGCCATCCGGAGACGGCGATCTGCGCGGGGCACCAGGCATCAGACGGACGTCGCACACGGACAGAACGCAAGAACGTACCTCAATGATCCCGAAGAAGATGATCAGGGAGAACACGACTGCAAGAGGGGGGAGGTCAGCACTGAACGGCATACGCACATGCGACGCCACGACGTACTCGGGTGTCCCCTGCGCACATGGTTGTCAAAGTTCACCATCTCAACTAGCAGCAGGAACAGTAACAAGCAAGTAGTTCGTTCGTAAAGCGCGTAACGGTCGTAGCAGGAGAGGAGGCGAGATGACGGGAGGGGGAGAGGCGTATGCTGCGGCTGGCCGGAGTGGGCGGTTGGTTTTACAAAATAAAGATGTGGACCGATGGGCCCGCCGCCTTTTGGGAGCGCCGCGCAGAAAACGATGATGGCCTGGAGTCGTCAACCTCATGCGCGTGACGTCAGACCCCACAGTAACCGGCTAGCCCAGCCGAGGAAGGCAAGGAAGGTGTCCGGGCTTCCCGGAGATGTGGACACAGAAAACCTTTCCGCCTACGTCCCAACCGCACGACCACACAGACCCACTCGTAGCCTCGCCAGTGCTTCGTCACCAAGAGGCAACGAACATACACCCCCGATTTTACCGATATAGCGAGGTCACTTTACAGTCTCGCTGAGAAATTATGATGTTAACCCCATAACCCAACTTGATTTCAGCATCGAGCGACTAGCACAAGGAGCGATCTAAGCACAATAAAGCAAAAGACAGCACAATGAACGCGTGCGTCACAGAGAAAAAGATGAACCCCCAGGGTTCGCGTCATGACCCAATCATGAAGCAAGTGTCCGTCGCGCATACAGTGTACTGGCACTCCTTTTCACACCTGAACGAATCGGCCTGATCTCTCTACAAGCCTCTAGGAAGTGGCCAAGGTAATTTGGTACTATACATGAGAACTGGTTCTACTAGCTAGCCTGGTAGTACGATTGGCTCTCGACTTCGCGCGTTCCGTGGTGTCCTCAAGTTTGTTTGTTGGGCATAATTGTGGCGCAGACCACTCCTTTTCACGCGTGACTGCGAGTGATGATTGGTGACATGTGTGACGAAATGTCAGACGCGTGATCCCCAGCGTCCCATTATTGCAGCTTCGTCGCGCAGCACGCATCGACTGGAGCGCGGCGGTGGCTCAGCCTGAAGCGGGACTCTGGGGAACATGATTGAACACTGAGAACACACATCTATTGTAGCTATGGGTGCATTGTTGAGCTATGTAAGTAGTAAAGTGAGAAATGACCAAGTGATCAGTCATCGTCTGAGCTGGCATCGCTGCCGCTGCCGTCAACGTCCTTGCACTCGCTGTTCGCGGCTTCTGCAAAGCTGGAGCACTGCTACCATCCTGCGCAAATCCCCCGATTCCAATCGTACCCGAGGCCTTTGGCTTCCGAGGACAAACAGACTTTTGCGGAAGGTCCTTTTTCAGCGACCCGCTACTAGCCGCCGCTGGATCGTGATATTGCACGAGAGCGAGGGCAGCAGTATTCGGGACTCGCTCCGCACCTTCTTCTTGCTGTCCCAGACAATGATGTCGGGCAACCTCGCACTTAACCATGGTCCACCGCCACCTGCGGATCCATTGCGAGTGAAAGCGGCGATGAGCCGCATGAGCCCGCCGGGCGTCAACTTTGACACTGTCACGCTTGCGATGGTCTATGTCGTGTTCCATAGTGTTGGTGGTACGGACACACTTTCCTTCATAATACGACCGTCGAAAATTCACTTATGTGTTATTAGCCATGTTCTCGACCTCGTCATAGTACGATCAGGCCAAGCGCTCAGATTTGCGCTCAGGAGAAATGCCACAAAAGTGGGACTTTGCCAAAACAAGTGTAATTGCGACATTGAGTGCTTGATCCAACACCCATAGCATTGTTACAATTCCTCAAAATATTATGACATGTACGGTGGTGGTCCCAAAATGCGATCCTAGGTTTATATGCTTATCGGAGCTGAAGTGAGTGAGATCGGTCCAAGTGTGAAAAGGAGTGATAGTGTGAAAAGGAGTGCCAGTACACTGTAATGCGCGCACACAGCACCACAGCCATACACCTCGTACATGGCTTGCAGTTCTCCCACGATAAGGGTGGCAGCAGCGGATCAGTTGGTGGTCGCGTTGGTGAACTGCGTCGTCGCGAAGCCGACCTGGTTGTTCGCGGTGTCGAACACGGAGAGGTAGCGCTCGAGGAAGCTAAAACCGTTGATGAAGTCGAGGCCCTGGCCCGACTGCGTGCCGATGTCGCTCACGACGAGGTAGATCTGGTCGTTCTGGCCGCCAATAAGCGAGTTGAGGGAACGCTGAAAGAGGGTGTCAGCAATTGTGCTGGACAAAGCGACAGACGAGACTTACAGGCCAAATCTGAGCGTTGGCGGTGAGCTCGTAGGATTGCTATTATTTGCGTCGTTAGCTTATGGCATTCACTAAACTTTATACGAGGCCACGCACGTCACCGATGTTGAAGAACAAGCTCTCGAGGTTGTTGAAGTCCTCGTTCGAGAGGGTCAAGAGACCTGTCGTCTCGTCCTGCGTCGCACCGGTAGCCTGTGTATATGCATCAAAGGCATTGGTTGCCATGAGGATCAACGTCGTGCCAGTGTCAACAATCCCCGCAGTCTGGGCGAGGATCGGCGTGTTCGACGAGCCGTAGGTGATGGACTGATCAATGCCCCAGAACTCGCTAGCAGGGGCGGTTGTTGTGAGCGGACTACACATCAAAGTCAGCTGTCATGGACTCGGCAGCGCGGGGCCACAACTTACGTGAAGGCGACGTTCCCGGTGGTCTTGGAGTCGTCGACGCTACCGAAGGTGAGCTCGCCGTTCGTGTCGTTGGCCGAGGTAGGGGGAGCGAAGAAGACGGAGACGAGGTTCTCGCCGATGATGCCTTGCGAGAAGAGGTTGTCGGTGACTACAAGCCCCATTGAGCGTGAGCGTCACTCAAAAGTGGGTCTGTGGAATCCCTCACCAGTAGGGACCTCTGTCTGGGAGTTCTGACCGCCAACAGTGCCAACAGTCAGGTCAGTCGGCCCAATGCTAATCACATCTGTAATTAGCATGCGCCTCCAGCCATTATGATATGGCGTACCCAATGATACCGTCCACATCCTCAAAACCTTCCGCTTGCGACGCAACACCGATGGACTGCCCAGTAATCGCAAGATCGCCGAATTGAACGTTGTCCGTGAACTCCTCGCCTTCGAACGCGCCAGAACCGTAGCTGACCTCCTACGGAAGTGGCGCTCATCAGCGATCGCATTTACACGATCCGATGAACAGAACGTACGACTTGCTGGCCGGTTGCCTTAGAGGTGGACGTCTTGACGAACGCCTTACCGGCACCCACCCATGTGTTGGATGAGCCGGTGTCCACCAAGAGGTTGTCTGAGAGATCGTGAGTACAATCACATACGAGCACTACTCATTCCACGCACAGAATGTCGGGGGGTTGCCAACACCAACCTATATCGCGGATATCAGAAAGCAGCGAGAGTACGCGAAACCATCGAACTTACGCTGACAACGTAATCCTCGCCCTGGTTTGTGGCGGCAACATTAGTGTCGCTAGCAGCGGAGCCCGCGGCAGCTGCAGCAGTCGAAGTCGCGGTGCTGTTGCCAGTACCTGCGGCGACGTCGGTGGCGTTACCCTTATTGTGATGCTTCTTCGCCTCGCGAAGAGCCTTGCGCCCTCCCTGGAGGAGCGCGGCACGAGTCCGGTCGGCCTGGAGAACCTTGCGAATGCCCAATTGACTGGTGCGCCGGGCCATGGGAAGCGTGATGCGGTTGTTCCGCACGCGCATCGGGCTGGCGGCCACGGCCAGCGCGAGGACGAGGGTCATGAGCAAAAAGGAGTGAAGAGCCATGCTGGCGATGGGGAAACCAAGAGGGCCGCAGGTCAACTGGGAGGAAAAGGGAAGGGGAGGAGAAGTTGCGAATCCGCTCCTGCTTCTGTCGTTATATAACAAGTGGGAGGGGCATTGTGCCGAGCGACACATGGTATTGGCTCGAGTAGCCGCCCGGAGGGCCTGATTGTGTTCTGGTGCCGGCGTTATCCCATTATGCTGCGGAGTGCGGCGGACAGCTTGATACTGTACGTCTACCTCATGCGGTACGCCCATCATCTCTCATAAGGATGGCATCCTGTAGGACGTATCATAGATTCTGCACAGACAACGTCTGTCTACTGAATGCTATGAGTTCAACAGGGGCTGTGAGAATAGTGAATAGTGCACCGTGCAGATCTGTCGTTGGTCCTCGCGTGACATCCGCGCACACAAGGGTCGTCCGCAGCCACCATGATCGAGTCCTATTATTAGAACGGCTGAGACTTCTGGAGCGAAAAGCCTGAGATCGACCTGAATCCGTTGCCAAGCGACCAGGAGCATTGGCAGGACAGTGACATTACCTTAAACGCGTCGACGCGATGGTCCTTTCATCGTTGAACATGCTAGGCTCGCCGTCACTGGGTACAGGTCTGCTACTAGTGTGTACTGGCCATGGATACTTTTCAGAAACACACACCAGAAGATAAACGTGTCAATAGCAGTCGATTCTCACCTCCATGTGCGTACCATAGCAATAGACTCCTCTCTACCAGCAGCCGATTCTCGTAAAGCGTGCTCGCATGCCAACGAGGCTGATCACGGCTTGCAAGTTGTCCCACGGTATGAGGAGTGAGGTGCAGGCGAGCGTCGACCTAAACACGAAGAAATACAGTAGGCCACGTGAATCGACAATGTGGGCACTGCTCAGGAAGAAAAGGGTCCGAGTCGGGGCAGGTACGACTCGTCGTTGCAGGCTGGGCGCCGAATTGGTGTTCCCTAGGGTTCAGAGGCTTGCGCGCTGCCACCTTGCACGACCTTCAGGGAAAAGAGGGACAAAGCATGCATCGGTGCAAACGCATATATGAGCACGAAATGGATGACATGGACCGAGCCAACGCAGAAGCCACGGCGGAGTGTGAAAATGGAGGAAGCGAGGTGCCCTACCTATATGGGAAGGACCTAAGTAACCCCAAGGCGAGCTTCCTTTGCTGCAACGGCCGTCGACCCTCTTCGGAGCTTCAGTTTACCCAGTAACCCGGATATATGAGCAGGGCTCACAACATACAGAAGCGATTAACTCCTGAGCATACCTTGCTCTCCAGCCACGGGACACTACCTCCCCCCATTGAGATCGCACTTGTACCGGCCACAAACGGATCTCCGTCACCTCCTGTCCCTTGTACCCTCCTTCTTCCAGTCCACACCTGTTAGCAAGTCTCTGAAGTCAGGAAGGAGCGCGTCATCCGGGTCGATCAGCGCGGGACTGCGCGATGGCACGAACCGCTGCGCCCGCGCTACAATCACGCTATCTGTCAATGACCGCGCCTTCGAGAGTATAGCACCGTCTCTGGGGCCCGGGCAGAATGATACATCTGTGCAACGCAAACTGGCAATTTCGTCAACCAAGCTGTGCACGCCGGACACGCAAACGATTCCATGGCAATGGGCACTTACTGTCACACCTCCTGGACTCCATGCCGCCTGGCAGCACACTCGGCGGGAAGGGCCTGCCTGTCTCAAGCAGCGCGGACATTGACAATGACAGACAAGAATGCGGGTGCATATACGACGTACAGTGGGTTGTTCAGCAGCTTCTCGTTGTCTGTCCCGTCCCGGGTCAGAGAAAGTCTCGGCAATGGATTTACGCATGCGAGAAGACCACTCCATCATAGGTGACAAAACATCCATGTATAAGTTGGTGCCTTTGCCATTGAGACCAAATTGAGACCTAGCCTTGCTGCAAGTGCGGAACGCGCCTCATGGCGAGTATTCCACTCGCCCCGATACTTACATTCCCATAGCAGGATGCAACGAAAGAGGACTCCCGCAAGCAAGTCCTAATCATCTATAATCTGGGCCTATACTCGTACATCATCAATTGAAGTAAAATCGGGAATGCGCGTACCTCCCTAAGAATCAAATCCCGCGAGATGAGTGCATAGTATAGCACTCAATTGAGGCTTTGGAGTTTCGAGATATGTTATCCAAAGATGAGTACACGGCTCGCAGCAGTTCTAAAATCATCGTCAAGTTGGATAAGTACGGAGAGCAAAGCGCGAGGTCGACGAACGCGCGTTGGCAAAAGCGGCACAGCGGGACGAGTTTGCCACCGAAACCAAGCAGGCACAAACCGACGCTCTGAATTTGTGGCTGTGGTTGTGGGCCTGTGGCTGTCACAGTGTCAGAGCGCCACCGGTGACTGCTACTGTGCAACTCCCTGCAACTCCACCATGTCCGGGTCCTCCCTCTCTTCTGTTGTCTCTCACTTGATGCGAGCGCAGATGGGTAGCTCACTTGCGCCGACGGTGACGGATGAAGATCTTGACCGCCATGTTGCGGAGCTCATTCTGAAGGAGGCGAAGCAGAAAGCGGAGAAGTACGGCCAGGATGGCATCAGGGCGTACCTCCAAAGCAACTTGTGAGTAGCGGCTCGAACCTCACCTTCCAGCCTGTGCTCACATCAATGCCACGAACCTAGTAACGAGAGTAATGCCCCAAAGACGAACAAGCGCTTTCTCTCCTCCATCATCAAGAACACGGACGACCATAACAAGACGATCCTCCGTGCTCAAGCGCAAGCTGCACAGGAGCTCAGATTAGAGCGCGAGGAGCAAGAACGACGTGAGCGGAAGGCTCGGGCAGAGGAGGCAGTAGCTGCGGAGCGTATGCGGCGGCTGATGGGGCAGGGCGGCCGCACGGAGTGGGCGAGCAACTGGGACCGCGGTGCGACGCGGGAGCGAAAGCGTCGAGAACGCTCCTGCGACGACGCGGATGATCATCGAGAGCACAAGCGGGAACGCAGGTCGGACAGGCATGATCGCGAACGACACCACCGCCACCGGTCACGGTCGAGAGAGTCAAGGCGGAGGAGGGATGAGGATCGGAAGTTGAGGAACCCAGACAGTCGGGATCGGCACCACGAGGAGGATGACGAAGAACATGAGCGACGCCGACGTAGGAGACGAAGAGAACGGAGTCCCTCAAGGGCGAGTGACTGTTCGGAGGATGGTTCAGACGAGAGAGATCATGGCAAGCGCAGAAAGCGACACCGAAGTGAGACAGGCACTCATCGCAAGTCTCGTCATACGAGTCCCTCTGGGCGAACTCGTGCGCACTCACCCGACGCTGGTCGGCCGTCTCGTTCACGGCAAGACTCACCCTTCCGCTCAGACGACACCGACCCTCAGGGTTCACAACGATCCGGGGGTGCTGATGACGATGAGAAGGACCTGCTGTCTCGAGAGGAGAAATTGCGGCTCGAGATGAAGCGGAGAGGCAAGGCTAAAGCGACTGAGGACGATGTCGAGGAGACCCATAGCCACCAACGTTCACCTTCCCGCAGATCATCCCTCGCGCGCGAAAGCGAACGTCTAGCTAAGTCTCGCACACCCGACGTGACCACGAAGTCTAGCTCGACCTCCTCCCGCACCCTCCGTTCCTCAGCCAGCCCCGCACGATTATCCGTCGGTCCGCCCTCACCCCCGACCTCCTCACCTCCGCCGCTACCTCCCCTCCCTTCCAAGATGGACAAATACTTCGAGTCTTCATACGACCCGCGCCTCGACGTCGCGCCTCTCGCCGTGCCGAGCGTACCGAAGACCGGGCTCATCGACGACGCAGACTTCGCCGGCTGGGACGCAATGCTAGAGGTCATCCGCCAGCGGCGCGAGTACAAGGCGGAGAAGAAGATCCTCGAGCGGTGGGGCGGAGGGAAGGACAAGGACAAGGACAAGAGCAAGAAGGGCGCGGACACCGCGTCGTGGTCGGAGGCTGGTAGCAGCGTGATGGACATACAGTATAAGAAGCGGGGAGCGGTGCGGGAGTGGGATATGGGGAAGGAAAGCTTCTAGTGCTCGTTCCATTGGATTGACTGTGAGGATACACGTTGCGTGCTTGGTTCGGTTCTTTTGATTGTGCTTATACCACATCGACTAGATCAAACGTATATTGAATACTACACTGTGCCTGGGCATGCTCATGATGCGTATAGACCATCGAGAGGAAATACCTGTCGTGCGTGCATTGTGTCCCGTTTCTCGATCTCGACTCCCTGAGGTAAGAGAGAGATGCACCTCCGAGTCCCAGGAGCCCGATGGCTGTTGCTGAGGGTGCAGTTGGGAGGCCTGCTAAATAGCACCCCGTGAGTTGTCGTTTGGTCGAGGTGCTTACCATAGCTTACAGCGTGCGGGGTGCACAGCTTCCTTCTTCGACCATGCTGAAGACCACACAAGTGATCGACCACGTAGCCAGAGGGGACACCATCCAACATTTCGCAAGGAAACCATCATCGAGAGCACGCCGCCGTGTCAGAGACCCGTTCTACTAGTACGGGGTGCACCAATATGCCATGACCCCATATCACTTTCACATCGCGGAGATGGATGGCATATCCTGAAACCACTGGCAATCCTCTCCTTATTATAGATGATCTGCCTTGATGCATTCGGCTATGGAAACATTTCACTAGTGCGTCCCGGTCGATAATCCTGCCGGCCGCGCCGTAGTACGGCACATGCTATCCGGTGGAGGAGGACTTAGGTTCAATTTTCAGGAGCTGGCTCTGGGTATGGATCACAAGGCCTTCTATGGGAGAACGCCCACGGGATGAATTGTGCTACAAGTCGTTTAGCCTCGTACGTGTTATCTTCTGGGTTAAATAGCAGGAGAGCTACAGGTGGAACTCTAGTAACTAGCCATGTCTATAATGTATTCGCCGCCTAGGATGTCCTTCAGACGATACCGAGGATTGTCGGTATGCACCCTGATATACCCGGCAGCGAAATTCTCCCAGGCTGCTCTTGCAGGCCCATTGCCCAGTACGCTGCGGACACGCTTGACAGCTGCGATGGTGTCGTCGATGACCTCTTGAAGTGCAACAGAGGCCGATGACCCGGTAGCCAGAGCTCGTTCGTGGATATAATTATCTTCCTCGCCAGCGAGCTCCTCTTTGTAGAAGGAGAGGATGTCGCTACAAAGAGGTATGAGTCCACACTGCAGAAAACGGCAGCGCGCATGCTTACTTCACATAACTGACATAGAACATAGTATCGCTGATGGCAGGTGGTCAATACCGTTGAAGACAAGCAAGAAAGGTGACAGAATAACTCACGGTATCGCCTTCACATAGACTCGGTAATCTGGGAACTGAGCCTGTGGCCAGATAAAGCACGCATAGGCCTCGGTTGTTGCGGTCATACTGCGCTTGTACTCGACGAAGGGGCGCGCTTCCTGAGTGTACGCCTCCCCGCGCCATTCGTTCTCCATGACAGACGCGTTGACGTACCGGAGGGCAGAGGCGTAGATAGTGTTGGCGGTAAAGCTGGGATAGTGATCCCACATGCCCTGCAGGACCTTCGTGAACTCGCCGAGCATGCCGCGCTCCTGCTGCACAGCGCCCGTGCACATCTTGCGGTGGTACTCGACGGGCGAGAGGCCGTTGAAGACAGCCGGGTCGTCCATGGCGATGATCAGCGTTGTGAAGAGGGTGATGAGCACGCGTGTTTCGAGATCGGAGACGTGTGCGTAGGCGGTGATGGTGAGGATGAGGGCGGTGATGACATACGGCCGCAGGGCCTGTTCGTCGCCCCAGTTGCACACGATGGATTTGACCCGTTGCTCGAGCTCGGCGTCGCGGGTGTACTGAGGGAACTCGATGTTGACTTTGGATAGGAAACCGCGGATCGCATCCTGCGAGACGTCAACGGCACTGAGATGCGACTGCTTAATGTTAGTACTTCATTCCGATGTTATGTTTTAGTCACTTGCCTTGGTCATGTTCAGTATGTTATAGGTCGAAAGAAAATCTGCCTGTCTCTGAAGTCGCAACTTGGGCTGGTGTTCCAGTGCGTTGGGATACCCTACCTTTTATACAGCACTGGCGGCATGAGAAACCTGATCGCGCTCAATGCCTCTCGCAAAGGCCGCGATCGAGCGTTGTCCAACCTGGTAGCTGCCTCCACGGAGCAGCGCGGATTCCATTGATATGGGTCGAGCTCACCAGGGCAATCCTGATGCTATCTTAAGATGGTTGCTCCGACGCCTCTCAAATCTAACCTGTCGCTCGAGCTAACTCAGTACATCTTGGGCCACATAGCCACTCGTGTCCGTTGCCTCGGATCAATGAGAACTGTGCAGTATCCCAAGTTGGAGAACATGAACTGCGCGACGGCGGGTCGATCGCCTT
This sequence comes from Fomitopsis pinicola, assembly GCA_001931775.1. Classification (NCBI taxonomy): domain Eukaryota; kingdom Fungi; phylum Basidiomycota; class Agaricomycetes; order Polyporales; family Fomitopsidaceae; genus Fomitopsis; species Fomitopsis pinicola. The sequence goes on along the minus strand of MPVS01000013.1, from coordinate 97,731 downwards.
GTCAGTCGAGCCGGTGGAGTGACAGGGCATCCAGCAAAACATAGTATGGGTTTTTTTTTGTAAATTGGCTTTAACGTCCGCGAGGGCATAGCCCTATGTAGACGACGGAGTTTGGTAACTCCCTGTGGCGTCCATGAGTTGGTGCGCAAAGGAGGACAATCTAACACTCAACTGGAGCGGAGGCCCGCGGGACGATGCTTAGGGAAGCGCGTCCAGCTACACACCCGGGCCGGAGGACATGGCTGAATGGGGCAGTCTGTGTCAAGCGGAGCTCATGCGAGGAAGAGTCGATATGAACTTCGCACTTCCCTACCTACGAACATTTGAAAGGAATCAATTCAGATAGTCACATGTTTTGAAGTAATATACACATCTTACGATATGTTCTCGCACCCATCCGTGAGGACGCAACCCACCACCTGGTCCACCGCTCCAACTGGCAGTCCGTCGTAGCTATAACAATAGCTACGAAGGGCGAGGGTAAACTGAAGGCCCGGGGTCGCGCTAGCCCCGACTATGTCTGACAATAGTTGAATACATATTGGCGAGTCCTTCTCGATGGCCCTCCCTTGAGAATATAAACGCTGACCTTCAATCGACATATGACCACAGTCGCCGGCACTTCAGGGAGGCCGCGACACAGCCGAGGAAGGAGTGCTGCAGACCGGCGTAGTGGTGCGCCCCTCCTCAGGGACGAGGATCCCCTAGACTAAGCCTACCACTTAGATCTTCGAGAGAGAAAGGTGACGCAGAGGGAAGTTCGCGGGAGAGTTGAGGCACGTCCAGAGGCGATTGCGTCTGAGGCACTGCAGAGCTCGAGCCTTAGGCTATCAAGGACCACGAGCTTGCGAGATGAGTCCGCACAAAACGAGCGACAGATGTCCGCACAAAACGGACGACAGATGTCCCTTTCGGGGCGGGTTGACGCTGCGTCGCCTGTGACTGTGATTGGGCCCATCGGCTGGCAGGCGGCGTGCGACGCTCCGGTGGGCAAAAGGCATGCCTCAGTGAGGCCGTCCAATCGCACCCGGAACCTATCAGTGTTCCCGATAGCGTTCGCCGTTCAGTATCGAGGATGGACAGCTGCCGGACGTCGTCTGTGGCCGACACCATGCGCCTCCATAAGTCAGCCTGACCTCAAAGGCGTCTGCGAAGGGGGCGAATCAGAAAGCACACTGTCGATGATTGGACTTCACATACACCCGTATAAGTATGTCGACCTTGGAGCGCAGAGTCGCCGGTAACAATGCGTGTGCAGTATCTGTATTGAGCTCCTATCCAACTCCTATCTGTAGTGTGCGTAGTCATCCCTTGCTCGCAGAGCAAGGTTCTCCACGGTCGAAAAGGTTGGCCCCCTTTTGCAACTTGTTTGCAGCTGTTTGCGTGGGTCCACAACATGCTGATCTTCAGATCTTCAGATGTTGGGTCTTGTTGCACCTTGCCTCGTACCTCAATTCCGCCTCCAAATGTCGCGCGGCTGGGGCTTGCAGTCCATGTACATAGCTTCCCTACATTCGAACTTACACAATATTGGAGAAGAACAGTAGTTAGTGAATACGCATCCCCAATTCCCCAATGTGCACGTGGAAGGGATCGTAGTGTCCAAAAAAAGAAAGTGGCGCACGCAGACGCCGGGCGGCCCGCTGACTCGATATCGATCATGTTCTGTTAACTTCGACTCTGACAGGGCAGGCGGCGGGCGGCGGCGAAGGGGCCCCCGTCTCAGGTTGACTTCTGATTGCATGCTGCACGACTTGCTCTGCTGGAGTGGGTTGCTTCAGTAGAGGCATGATCTATTCTACCATTCTGGTCATCACCCATGCTGGAATGAGTCCATTTAGTGATGGTCTCTCGTATTCGCTGCACTCATCTCTCCAACCTGACCGATCATAGGAGCAACGCGGACGAACTGCGGCAAATTGACTATTCCGAGTCACCAACTCGGTAAAGTAGAATCGGAAGGAGATGTANGCGGACGAACTGCGGCAAATTGACTATTCCGAGTCACCAACTCGGTAAAGTAGAATCGGAAGGAGATGTACTCGTCCTCGGCTTTGCAGCTCCTGACACACAATCCACATGTTCGTACCATCTGTTATGAAGGCAACAATGGTACCATTCAAAGTCAAGTCCACGATACGGTTTGGCTGCATGGAGAGTGTGTGTCTGATACATGCAAGCTCCAGGTCATCAAGCCGCCAATAGGAATGCCTTCGTCTCTCTCTAAGCACTATGGAGGAGATGTCAAATGAGCATAAGCAGAAGAATGGATTAGCTGCTGCATCTGAATAAGTCAATTAGCAAGCTTGTTTGTTCACATCGCCGTGTTCGTTCACCACGATTTCTCTGTTCGACCTTACTGTATGTCTCCTGAAGTCTTCTGCCAGTGTAAGAATACCACACATAGCCATTCATGTATGTTACATCTTTTGTATGCCATGATCACGCAGATCTTTGACGCGGACTTCGGGTCGTCACGCTGGATTGCGTGCCAGTGGGCGTGCGAGCAAGGTTAGATCGCCACCGCTGGCGGCACTTCGAGTACGCAGCGGGTGCAGAATGTCATACAGTACTAGAGTTGGACCACTCACACGTTGTATATGCGGGGCCGTTCCTGGACATGAGGCTTGAATTACCTACCAATAGCAGGCCTTCGACGTCCATACCAGCGTCCACCCAAAATCATATATCGCGCGTGCCACCGAGCGCTTCCCGTTGCCTGGCCACCAATAACGACTCGGCTGAATGCGGACGCAGTCGTTCCACCGAGGAGACCTCCTCCGCGTCCGTGGGTGCACTCGAGCAATGATATCGGAGGGGCGAGGCTTCCTAGCAAACGTCGATCAGCATTGGAGGCAGACGGAGGTGGAGAGGCGGAGGAAAGGAAGGGCACGATACCTAACGTCGATCAAAAACTCGCTCGGACAAACTCCGCGGCCTTGATGCGTGTGGGCGCTCCGAGAGTTCAACGGGGCTGGAGAAGATGCCGCGACGACGCGCTCAAATATTTTCGTAATATTGTGGTCGCTGTTGACTCTCCTATGACTGCGTCGGGGGAATGGAATCCCGTAGGTGCGGTTGGGAGAACAAGGCCGGCGGAAGGAGAGGCAGCACCCGTGCCGTTGAGTATGTCCAGAAAAGATAATACAAGGCAGGGAAGCGCAGCGTGGCCGAGGCGAGACGCTGCGCTACGATTCGGCTCGTCACGGCCCATGCAGAGCGAGGTTGGGCGTCCGGAGAGCTATAGATCAAGAGAAGATCCACCACGATGTTAATGAACCAGCGCAATGCGGGAAAGGTGAGGCGATTGAACGTACCCCTGCGCTGGTGACCCGAAAACGAATCTGACGGTTCCGACCAGCATCCAGGCCGTATGTTCCGAATCTAACCCGGGCGATGCCTACTGCGCCACTAGTCGGGTAGGGTCAGTAGTAGCCAACGATCACGGAGTGTTCCAAGGGAATTGTAATGCGTTCATGAGTAGAGAACCAACGGAATCAGCACAGCTGGGTGTCCTGGAGAGAAAGGAAGGACAAGGCCCAACCGAATAGACCTGCGACGGGAGGTCGACACATCGCAGCCCGGCCATCCAGCTTCTATCACCGCGTTCTGAATATCTTGCGAACGAAATCCGCGGAATACATATTCAATAAGAGGCCGCCGGCACTCGGTTAGTGAATACAACGCTCCAGGCTGCGGGCGACACAGAAGCATCAACTTGATCAAGTTGACCGCCTCGACTACGTACATATTTTATTCAGCGGAAGAAGGAAGCACCCGACGCCGGCCACATATGTCACGGAAAACAAATTGCCGACGCGATGGTACCGCCAGATTGTTGGACAACGTAACGGCGCCAGCCGCGCCATCCGCGCCCTGCCGTGACGCATACACGCAACGGCCATGCGCGAATATGTGGCGCCCGGGCGAGCTCAGAATGGTAGCAAGTCGCCGTATATGGGCGGTTGGGGCGCGTCGTTATGTATCGCCAGCGAGCGCGCACCCGGACTGCGCCTTCTCACTGGCCAGTACATGACCACGCGACGATGGGATGATTCCGTCAGCTAACCCAATCGGTGGCGTCCTGTCAAAGAGAACATACGAGAGGCCGTGAGCTTGCGCCTCAAGGCGTGAAGTCCATGCCGGATGTTGAGCATAAGGAGGCGAGGAGTGTCGCTGGAAGGCATCTGATAGTGCGTACAACGCGCACGAGATGGAGGTGGCTGCTGCGTCCGACGGCCGGATGTAGGACGCGCGGGACAATATGGAGTGATGAACGCAGCCTTCCACGAGGTGGTGCGGCCGTGAGAGGGCTTATTGTCGTGCAGTGCTCTAAAAGGAGGGTAGATCTGTCAGAACAACGGCCGTGAACCGCTTCCGCGGAATATGCAAAGTGGTGCGGCCAGATGGAGGAAGAAAGGTCACAGTCTCACAGAGCACTTTGACTCGGATCGTGATGCCCGCAGAACAAAAGGCGCTGCTACGCGACCCAATTGTTTTAAGTCGCCTGGACCGCAACGCGTGGCTACGAAGAAGACGGGGCGGCGATGTGACCTCCGGCGTCCAAGCGAGGTTGTAATGCAACGGCACGCGCCGTCGGTGCGACTTGTTTGAGGATGGCAGGGTTGGGTGGATGCTCGGATAAAATCCCGCTATTTTCTCACCACGCCGGTCGTCGCGGCAAGTACGTACGGCGGCTGTCCGCAAAACCCGGACTTGTGTTCGGGCCAGAGTGAGTGGTGGCGTCGCGAGTAGAGGGGCCGAGGGCGGCGGGCTGGATGGAGTGGTGGGCTTGCTCGTTGCGCTGGAGAAGGCGAGTCAAGGACGCGAACGACAGGCGTGTGGGAATTCCAAGGAAGCTTAATTCTGTGCATTCCCCTTCCGGGGTGGCGGTGAGTCGCTCAAAAGGGTAAATTTGTCATGCTCGGCTGCGAGCGAAGGAGCCCGGCGCTCCCGATGGACGACTGTCACTCGTCCCTTCACTTTACGCACAATCACTCTTTGCCTCCGCATATAAACCCTGTCGCAGCTATGGCACGACCGCCCCCTCCTCCCCCGCTCGCCGCGCCCGACAGCCGTAGGCTCTCTCACTTTCTTGACGCGCTTTCCGAGGGTTAGTCATGGGCTTCTTCACCTTCCTCTACCAGGCGTCTGGCCTTCAGGTGAGTGTCCTTTTCCTGCTTCATCGTTCGAGCTCTCGGCCACCGCCTGTTGCGATTTCATCACCTTGCAAGGCCGACGACCAGCTACGAGCGAAGAATGCTATTTGGTCATTCTACTGATCGAGCACCGCCCGGGACGACGTGCGGTCACCGACGGTCAAGTGCGCACAGCGATCTCGGCCACATTCTGTGTTGCCTGCCGAACTGCCTACCTGTAGACACCGGCGGACTGGACTATATGCGCCTGGTCGGGATGTATGCGCCCAATCCCCGCCGATTGTCACGCGGCATTGCCGTGTCTCCCTCTCCCCAGCCTCCGTGCTGTTCTATGTGGCCTCTATCATTCCTATCACTGTCGTACAGGTGTCATATTTCATATACTCATATATGCGCACAGACGTCTCCTTCCTCTAACGAACCACTCGACCTCACGACCCGCTATCCTCCTCGTCAAGCCATGTCAACAAAGAACATCCGCATCCCCATCGAGATCGTCATGAATATCCTCGAGACGGCGTACGACGACCAGGATCATCACTCGAACGCGTCTCTGTACATAAACTGCGCACTGGTGTGCAAGGATTGGTCCGTCATCTCCCAGAAGCTCCTCTTCCGGAACGTCTCCCTGCGGAGTCAGACCGCATATATTGCATTCCAAGCGGCTGTCGACCGGTCGACACAGCGTGGACGCATGCTCGGAGATGCCGTTCAGGAGATGCAAGTAACCCTGGACCACAACCAGCCTTACCGCCTGTCCCAACGCTCGTTCGCACGCGCTGTCACGTTCTGCCCAAACCTTATCCATCTCGGCGTCGCGCTGTATGGCAAGCCGGATGACGGCGAGGACCTCGTCGGCGAGCCAGCTGTCGATCGTCTCAAGCGCTCTGCGCCTTCTTTCGACGAGCGTACCCTGGAGATACTGCGCACAGGGCCCCACATCGCTTCCCTGCAGTTCAGCAATTGGTCCGACAACAGCTCGTCGCTCTCCCAGCTTCTCGACATCTGGCCATCGCTCAATTCGCTTCGCATTAGCGGCACCGCTCCTCAGCTCCCTAGCACCTCACTGGAGCCATTTGCCTGCGCTCTCGAGGAGCTCCGGATGAACTTCCAGGTCGCGCCGTCCGTTGACTTCATGAAGTGGCTCCTGCACAACTCGCAGGAGACGCTGCGCATTCTCGAGCTCGAGCGGGACCCCACGCCGGAGCTTCTCGAGTACCTGCTGCACGAGCATGGGCCGACGCTCGAGTCGCTCGCCCTTCCGACATGCGGAGGCCACGAAGGTGTCGCGTCGATCCTGCAGTGCGGCGCTCTCCGCGAGCTGCGCGTCGAGAGCGCGTGGGCGGCCCCGGCCTTGTTCAGCGCGCTGCCGGACAGCGTGCAGCATATCGCGTTTGGTATCGACATGGACACGGCGCTGCAGCCGATTCTGCGCACGATCAAGAAGAGCGATGCGCTCAGCGTCGTTACGGCGCACATCTGGCACGGCGGCGAGAACCACCCGCAGCTGAACGCGCTCAAGATTGCGTGTGCGCCTCAGGGGATTGACCTTCGGTTCACTCGGGATGTCCGCGAGTTCCGCACGATCAATGTACGTGGTCCATGCTTTCCTTGGCTGTACACGGGCCGGTGCTAACTCTGCGTGGTTGTTCAGCGCGGCGTATTGGACTTGTGCGCGCGGGAGTGCAATTGCGACGCCTGAGAGCGTTGCGTCTCGGATCACAACCTTATGCATTCATGCTCACCGCAACGACGGAATCACCCAACCCATACACAAAATTCGCCTAATGCCACCATGTTGTGTCATAGCCGCACCGCCTGTACCCATGTACATCATCCGCGTTGTCCGACCCATCCCTGCGTCTCCGACGTCTGGTGCACGATTCACGATCTTTCACGACCACTTCTGTTCTCCGTTCTCGACTATCCTCATTTGTTCTTCCTCGCACGTCCGCATTGCATTCCATCGTATCGTCCGTACAACATCAATCAATCAACCACTATTGTACACCTTCTACCTATTGCCCCTGTCACCCCGTCTCGTCCCGGCCGTCAACTATGCGTCCCGCTTCGTTCGCCATGGACCCAGGAATCCCAGACTCGGAAGACTCTTAATCACCGGCTCGTCGTTTCCCCTCTTCTCATACACCCCAGTTTCGTTCCTAGTAATAGAGTAATCTGCAGCCGCGCCGGAGGGGAGCGAGGGGAGCGTTGGTAGGAGGTGTCCCGAGTGGGATGGCTCGTTGGGCGGTGCAGTTTGTAGATGACCCTTTTCGCGATGTGCTCGTTTAAGGCATTCGCGAGGTAGACGCGGTGTGCGTTCGTACTGTTACTTGTAGTAGGCGTAGTAGCTGCTGTGCAAATGGTACTCTGAGCCTGCGTACACCGCCAAATTCTGAAGAGATGACGCTGAGGTGACCCGGGTAAGGTGCCCGGGGTAGCTCCGTCAGCTTGGGTGAGGAGGCGCTCAGATGACCGTTATGGGTAAATCGAGTAATTCGGTACAGTGGCGAAAGGTCACTCTGAGGACTGGCTGAGACGGTCACCTTATGGACATCTGAGCGGATATGTCTCCAGCACCTGTAGAGATAAGAGTAGAATAGGACCCCTGACTTACATGCATACAATATGATTGTTCATACAACAGTTACAAAAATGTATAGGTTTCCGTTCCATGTTCTCTTTCAATTGAGGAGCTCACAGCGTGCATAGGGACACGAAAACAGTAATTCTGATCTATTTTGACATGCAATCCAAATACATTAAAAATACAGTCAAGCTGCGGAGACGATACATGTAACGATGATCGCCAGCGGTCGTCACGGCCGCCGTTGTGTACAGCCGCTGCCGGAGTATAGTTACTGTAGTACCAATACCGAACATAAAGCCTTGAAGGACTCGGTGGGCATATAGGGAGAGTGGACAAAGGAAAGAATGGAATGTAATACTAGTACGTGACGAAAGTGTACGAAGCATAGAATGAATGGCTTCAGACTTTACTGACCACCAGCGAGCAAAGTTGCAGTGGCGCCCGCACTGAGACAGCCTTGCCTTGTACAGCTTGATTAACTTGATGTTGTTGTGAACACTAGAGATGAAGCAATGTTCGGGTGAGCCACGCGTGTTCTGCGACAGCGAGTACAGGCAGGTCACACTGAAGCAATACGAGCACCTTTCAATTCCTGGGTGCTGCATTGGACCAACTCGGAGCGAGCCTCAAACACTCTCATAGCCCTCCGATGCCTCCGATGCCCGTCGTCACTGTGCCTCCGGGGCTGTCAGTGACAACGAACAACACGACAATCCACGTGAGCCACGTGGACTGTCGCGATGTCACCGGCCAGAGAGCTTGAGTCGTCGTCGCAGGCCACAGGTAGAAGCATTGACGGCTAGCAGCAAAGGAGCTGTGACGAGCACGACAAAAATGGAAGTCGGCCAGTGGATGCTCAGATGAACATGGAGAACGCGCCTCAAGTCGACGAGTCGACGACTACTAAGTCCAACCCTGCCATCACGTGTGCCCGCTTATGATTGTCTGAGGAATATGGCGCGTATTTGCTACCCTGGTAGTGTCTAGAAAAGGTGAAGCCAAGCTTGAGGCAATAATGGAGCCGTCAGGAGAGGGATAAGATCATGCTCGCATACGAGTCAGAGGCACATTGTATACCACAGTAGCAACATGTAAACATGAGGGAGGTGTTTTCATAGGGGTTTTCGACCTAACTTGTCTATCTAACTCTTGACCTAACCCCAACATTCCTGTGTCCCTAAGCTTCCCAGGTAGGCGACCAACACATGCGGTTATCTGGTTACATTCAGGCGATCGGGACCTCGGAGCCATGCAAGCGAAGAGATTAGCTTTCCCTGATTACTTCATGTCTGGGTGCCATAACGAATTTTTGGCGGTGTAGCGTGTTCTCTTTTGCGACATCAGTGTCTAGCTTTGGGGTTGTGATACCGGTGTCCTACGCCTCGGGGCGCGCCGCGGAGAGGGAGCTCAATATGTAGATGTTGTAGTTCAACCCAGTCAGTCTCGCTCGTCCACCATCTCAACTGTGTACTTGATCACTTGAGTCAATCTGAAGACCAGCATGGCAGGAAGTCGACTGGCAAAGACTCCCGACGTTGTATCAGAGATACTGTATCGTTTCGACCATAGGTTCACGGGGTGTGACCTGTGACCTCGTGAACTACGAGGCGCCCCAGTTCACGACCTCTTGTGACCTGTGACCTGCTACGTCCGGAGACCTCTGCAGGGTGCTGTGACGCTCGGAACAACCACCAGTTCACGGACACGTGTGACCTGTGACCTGTGAACTACAAGCCCAGTTCAGGGGGGTCTGTGACCTGTGACTGAACTTATGGTCGAAACGATACAGTAGTTCAATACTTGGACCCGTTCGTGGACGACTTTGGCGACGAATTCGAACCGATTACGGCGGCGAACGATGAGCCAACAATTCCTTCGCCTGCAAACCAGAACAGTTTGTTCCGCCTAGCCTGCACGTCGCGGACCATCTCGGAATGCGCTCTTGATGTTCTGTGGAACCGGCTCACTACTCTCAGAGACCTGTTCAACGTATTCCCGTCGATGCAGCACCAGCGTGTCGAGGATCCTACAGACACCTTCCATTCGGGGCCTCTTGAATGGGTTTGTCCTTACTACCTACCGTTGCTGTCTTTCAGAACTTCGTCTTAACTAACTCCGTGGCATAGCTTCACAAGTCCGGACGCGACCACTGCGGCTGATTGGGAGCGATTCGACAGATATGCCAAACGGGTGCACATCCTTCATCTGGGGCGCGCGGCGAGATGGCATCAAGCCTAAAGTTGTCGAGCACGCAGCCAGCCGCCATGATGGGAGACCCCTATTGCCTACGTTGCGCCGACTGACGCTAGTTCCAGGGCAGTCGATAGATCGCGCGGTGTCCACATTCCTCCCGCCTACTAATATCACCGTTCTGGATATCCAGGCGTTCTACCCACGCACCATCGACGCTGGGGGGAGAGACGCCCACAGCAAGGGACTCGCATCCGTATTGTAACACGTCGCCTCGGCGTGTCCGTACGTGCAAGAGATCAAGGTTTTCGTATTCTCGTGCTCACCGAGCCGTTTGTTGCGCGGCGCCGCTTACAACCTGGCGCTCTCCCTGAGGTTCTCATACATTCCTTACAACGTCGTCAACAGGCTAGAAGGAGAACAACGGTGACTAATGATGTGTAGGATGGCGAGGTAAGTAGCTCGGAATCCTCGACGACATGACCCGTACTGAAAGCGGCTATAGAGATAAGTATCGTGATTGCGGACGTCATGCCTACCCTTGATTATGACCACGTTTAGACTTGCCCATCTCTCGTTCATCCGCGTGACCCAGAACCCCCGCGTCCCGCTATCACTTCCTGGTCGCGGTCTGATATACGTGCCGACTGTCAATGTAGCGTAATGGCAAAGGCGCATAGTGAATATGGCATCCAGGCCCGCTCGTCAATTGGCAACAGTCTCGCGCATCATGGCAGGGACCCATCAGATTACTAACCTTGCGTACATTCAATCGATGTAATGCATATGAACAAGGCCATCCGGTATCTTTGACGTCGCCGGTGAGAGTGGCTTCCAGTGGTGATGCAGATCTCCCGACTATCATGCTGCTCTGCTTGTCGGACTGACGGTACGCCGACCGCCTTTCCCTCGTCCTAGTTCCAGAGTCGGACTAACACTAAGTACAGGCGCAGTGTCTCCTGGACGGCGCACTAGCCTCTTCAATCTAGCTAGTTGTTGGACACCTCGCACTGGAGAGCTCTCGAAGTGCGTGCCTACACCTGCCTCGCGACGCGTAACACCCGCCGTCTGCGACCCAACGGTCCTAAGTCTCATCCCCTACGCTCTGGATCAGTTTCAGTACTTCGGCGCGCAGTGATCGGTATCTGTCGTCGTTGGAGTTAGACACAGCGCTGCCATTTGTGTCATATGAGACACTCACTCTAGTCTTCCTCTAGTCTTCAAACCGCAGCCTGGGTCATCCACTGATGCGGTCTTTTCCCGATGCAACCCGGGAAGCCGTTCTTAGCGAAGATCCGAGGAGTGACACGCACAATAGTCAGTGGCGTAGCGCAATCCGATGCTCAGGTCCCCTCCGGGCTCAACATCGGCATCAAACATGCACTTCAAAGGTAGACGTGAAAATGTAGGACGTGAGCGTCGGGCGTTCATCAACTCCGTTGTTCATCTACGTGCGTTTGCACTCACGCGACACAGTGTTGCCTTTGCTGACCACCGCAGGTGTAATGCAGTACTCGACTCTCAAACGTGCGATGTCCCATAGGGGCACGTTCAAGCATCGCTATCGCCGTCTCTGAAGTCAGTGTCAATTACGTCCGAGGACCTTTGAACGTTTTGGCTTACACCCGTTTCCTCCGTAGTGCGTCCGGATGCATGTTCACTGTAAGGCAATACGGGCACCGATGTTCGAACATGCAGGTTCCAAACCCCAATCGGCATCCTCAGAAGGGGTATAAAATGTGACGCGAGCTACTCCCTGGAGTCTCTGCATACACGCACCCGTTCGCCGATCTCGCCTACTCTTTGACATGACAATACCGGTGCGTTGCATTATGCTCATGGTCCATGGTTAGGTGTACGAATTCATTACCTTGTCCAGTCTTCCACCTTGCAGCTCGCCCAGGAGGCAGTACGGAGCTTCCTGGACAATGTCGACATCCACCTGCCAAAGTACGCACGCGATCGAGAACTTGAGCGGCGCGTCAACGAGGTCGCGAGTCAATGGGGCATTAGCCACGAAGAGATTCGTGCCTACGTCGTCCCTGCGACGGTCCTGACCATCACCGCATACTCCCATGTCACCGACATGGACACGAAGGTCCTCATTACGATCTTCACCACCTTCATTGCCATTATGGACGATCCGGTCTTCTTTGACGGGCTCACGCCCGCGGATTTTCACCGGAACATGTGCACCGGGGCCGTCCAAGGCGACCCCGGGCTCCTCGGGAGGTTCACTAGGGTCCTGGGGAGTATCTGGGACCACTATCCGGGCTTCACCGCAAACACGATCTACGCCTCGGCGCTGCGCTTTATCAACGCGTCTGTCATGGAGAACGAATGGCAAGGAGAGGCTTTCTCCAGAGAGGCGAGCCTGTTTGTCGAGTATAAGCGCACAATGACGGCGACCACGGAGGCGTATGCGTGTTTCATATGGCCCGCCTCGCAATTCCCGGACTACAAGACATATATTCAAGCTATACCGTGAGTCATCAAGTCACCTTCTCCTGCTCTTAATCTGCTCGTTTACTGACATTCCTCGCAGGGACACGATGACCTACATCAGCAGAGTGAAGTAAGTGTTCACCCCGTTCGCTCCCGTGCATTATGGAGCTGAACACGGGTCACGTCAGTGATATACTCTCGTTCTATAAGGAAGAGCTTGCTGGAGAGAAGGACAACTACGTCCATGAGCGCGCCTTGGCTACCGGACGACCGACATCGACCGTTCTACAAGAACTGATCACGGAGACGAACTCTGCGGTGCGGCGTGTACGGTACCTCCTCCGCGATGTGGATGCACTAGCAGCATGGGAGAATTTCGCGGCGGGATATATCAGGGTACATACCGACACACCCCGATACCGTCTGAAGGACATCCTAGGAGGCGAGTATTTGATCGACGTCTCTGGCATGTAATTGGTGTCCGCTCGATTCCAATAGGTTACGCGGTAGTCTTTGTATACGTACGTAATGGTGAAGTTTTACTGGTGACACGGTCAGAGGCCAATTGACAGTGGCACACAGTGTTTCTGCATATATTCATGTATTCATTAACGTCATAATTACCTTGTCGGTTTCTCCAATGTACATGTGCATGTCTTGCGCAGTGCGAGGTTATATCTATAGACTCGGATGAGGCCAAGGAGGTCGGCTTCTTCAAGTTGGCGATCTCACGTACCAGGCCCGCCCGTCTCAAGAGACAGCAGGTCGCCTATGCCGCTCCGAAGCAACAGGGATCCATCTCGTTACTCTTCCACTGGCAGCGGGTACAGAATGAAGGGACTCCTGTACATCGATGGAGGTTCATGCTTACCGACAGTGGTGCCCATCGATCGTTCAACTATAAGAACAGCCGACAATTGGATGAAAGGGGTTACTTCTCAGGAGAGAACTTTCTATGGTACAACAACGGGGATATACAACAGACGGAGCGCTGAGCAGATACGTAGTACACAAAACCAAGTCTGAACACCCACACAGCATGTGTGATTATCTCTCACGGGACGGTGACGTACTCTGCCCACTCTTCGTCCCTGCGGATGAACTTCGTCCTGCGATTCGGCTTCTCCTTGAGCTGCATCCAGTCGACCTCCAGCGGCTCGAAGAACACGAGCGCGAAGTTGCGGATGCCGCGGTCATACGCGTGCTCCTCCTCCTCGCTCTGCGCCTCCACGCGGCGCGGCACGAGGCCGGGCCAGCTCTTGCCCACGTCGTAGTTCTCGATGATGGTGCCGGGCGGCGGACGCGCGAAGCCCGAGCGGAGGAAGGCGGGCTGCGTGTCGTACACTTCGACGCGCTTCTTCTCCCAGTCGAACTCCTGCACGTCGAGCGCGTCGAGCGCAGCAGAGGGTATCTTCGCGACGGCGTCGGAGAGCGGCGTCTCGGGCGGCAGAACAACGCGCACCACGCCGGAAAGACGGAACTGCTCCATCGAGCCCGGCAGCCACCAGACGATCTCGACCTTCGGATTCGCGAGGAACTGGCCAATCTTGGATGTGCGGACGTCAGTCGCGCTAAGCAGGAGGGGGAGATTGGGCGAGCCGTCGGGCTCGAGGAAGCCTCGGTGCCCTATGGTGCGGACGTGAGGGCTGCCGCTCGCATCCACGGACGCGAGCTGATACACTACGACGACGCGTCAGTCACTCGGGCTGGCCGTGGCGCATATAGAAGCTCACGTACATATGTGCCCCTTGTTCTCGGGAAGCCCGAGGGCAGTCGTGAGTGCTGTCAACCAGCGCGGAGCTGACACCATGGGCGAAGCGTGTCGGTTGCGACGGGTTCAGTAGGGCCGGCGAATGGAGAGTGCAGCATCAGCGGGCGATTTTTATCTGCCTCCCATCGCTATCGTCAGCACTGCCAATGACGCGAGAACAGTATTCTAGAGTGTGCTTAGCTCGGTCTCGTGTCCACCGAGGCCATCTACGGTTCAGGTGGTCAGCGCTCGGTGGGAAGGACGGTGGCCTGGCTAGAGCGTCCCCAGACCGAAGACTGCGGTAGTTTGTCACCTCATCCCATGAGGGTATCGCTGCTCGTCATTTGTCCAACTAGCTCTCTACGCTTGGGCCTGCGTGGCACCTCGCCCTCGACCGAACCAGAGCCTGGTTGGCTATACTCGGATACCCTGACAGGCAGTGGCAGGTGGTATAGTCCGGTGCCTAGAGATCATCCCTTCAACTCACTTGTAGGTAGTAGAACCCTGGCTACTTGCGTGTTATCTCCTTGGGCGGTGCAAAACAACAGACCATTTTGCAAGTGAGGGAAGGGTCGTATCCCGAGAACATGGTGATGGTGACGACGAAAGTACGAAGAGTTGCACGACTTCGCACTGTGCGAGGTAAAGCGCCCATGTCTCGCTTGTCTGCAAACCAGGATCTACTCAGCTGTCCATCCGCTCATGAAGAGTGTTGAATTCACTACTACATCCCAGAGCTCAGAAGCGTTGTATAGGTGACATTACAGAAGTTGCGCTGTTTCATGGACAAGGAGCATCCGCTGAAATTTGACTGAACGCTGGCTTGGACTGGTACACTCATATGGAGCTGCTTGCTCTTTTCGGTCGACGCACTCTCTTCCCTCGACTTCCACTAGTCATGTCGCGACGTTCTCACTCCTCATCCAGCCCCGACTCCCCTCGCCTCGCAAAGCGACCGAGACTGGGTATCTTACCACTCACGCCGGAAGACTACAAGGATGGAATTATGCTCGCCCCGATGGTGAGATCAGGCGCATGTACGTCCCTTCACATAATCATGGCGATACGCATTCAGTCTTACAGTAAGAAGTGCCCACTCGCTTGTACGCTCTCAAACATGGCGCATCACTGGTCTGGGGTCCGGAGACGGTGGACAAGGCAGTTCTACATACGGAGCGAGTGGTCGATCGTAAGTTGTATTCCGTTTTTCATCGCCCTGCTTCTCACTTATTCCCTAGCCATCACCGGTATCGTTTCATATAATGGGAAGACGAAGGCAATCTTTTCGACGCACCCGATTGAGAAGCCCTACCTCATCTTCCAGATAGGCTCCGCCGACCCAGAGATCGCCGTTCAGGCCGCGAAGATCGTCCAGAACGACGTCGCGGGCTTCGACCTCAACTGCGGTTGCCCCAAGCCATTCTCCACCCACTCCGGAATGGGCGCTGCTCTCCTCTCGAACCCGGACCTCCTCTGCTCGATCCTCAGTGCCCTCCGAGAGGCCATGCCTTCCGAGATCGCTATATCCGCGAAGATCCGCCTGCTGCCCTCCCGGGAGGACACCCTCAAGCTCGTCGAGCGTATCATCAACACCGGTGTGAGCGCTCTCACAGTGCACTGCCGGACACGCAACCAGCGCAAGCGGGAGCCTGCGCATATCGACCGACTGCGGGAGATCGTAGAGTTTATCGAGGGCATGGGTCGGGGTGTGGCCGTTATCGAGAACGGGGACTGTGAGTCATACGAGGACGCTTTCCGGATACGGGAGATCACAAGTGCGTGCTGATGCCTTATGGACACTGCTTTGATGCTGACCGAGTGGCGACTCAGGGGCACATTCATGCATGATAGCCACTGCTGCTGAGGCAAACCCAACTTGCTTTTCCCCAACACCTCTAACTGACCTCGAGCAAACCTTCATCCCACCATACCTCCGGCTTGTGAGTTCAGCATCCGCTCTTCTTCGATCCATCCTCACGGACACAGGCCAAATACCTCGGCACACATTGGGGCCTAGCAAAATTCTGCACCTCTATGTTCAAGGGTGAACACGTGAACATGTCCAAGGCTGACCTCAAGGGTATCCGAGCTGCGATCCAGAAAGCGAAGGGCTACGACGACATGGAGCAGTACATCGGAAACGGCACCGGCGAGGAAGAGTTCCGCGAAATCGTAGCGGTAATCGAGAAGCGGGATGGGCAGCGCGTTAAGGTGCAGGTCGTCCATCACGATCCGGCCGCGGCTGCATCGACTCAAGCGAAGACGAGTGAAGCCAAGTCGGAGGACGCCTCGCGAAGCCCGCAAGCTGAGCAAACCCCTACCTCGACTCCTAGCACAGTCGACAGCAAGGATGGGCTGCATACCCCTCCCACCGGTACTTTCGACCCATCCGTGATGAACGCACCACTCGTGCCCGCGAATGAGATGCGGATGCCACTCCCAGCCATGGTGACCGGCGAGCTCCCCACCCCTACGCCGACTCCCCGTATCGGTTCATAATCCCCAAGAGCATACAAGTCTTTCATCTGGGTCTCTGCGCTGTGCCGCTTTTGCCTTACCTCCCTTGCTCATACGTTATCGTACTTATTTCCCGTCGCGCCTTCCCGTAGGTTGTCATGAAATTTAAATAAAGCACGAGATCACCAGGATGGCCAAAGCAAACAAAAAAGTAGAACCCTCCAGTCCAGTCGTGAGTTGGTCGTGATGGTCGTGATGCTGTCAACAGCGGCGTCGGCTTGCGACGTGAGGGGGACTCTAGAGCGCAACGAAGACACCGCCCAGGAGAGCGGTGAGCACCGTGATGGCGCCCATGACCATTGGCTTCGACGCGCCGAACATCTGCGTGCCCACTGCACCGTTGCTCGTCGGATACACACTCGCCCAGGTGCTCGACGCCGAGCTGGAAGTCGCGGTAGAGCTGCTGTGGAAGGACGAGGACGAGGACACAGGATGGCCGTTGTTCCCGACACCTTGCGAGTGCGAGCTGCTGTGCGAAACACTGTAGTCGGGTGAGTGCTAAATTAAATGGGGAAGTGAGGAGAACGCACCTCGAGGGAACGACGAAGGTGTGGCCTGCGAAGGTCGTCGTCGCTACCGGCTGCGAGTGGTGGTTGGTGCCAGATGCCGAAGTGAGGGTGGCCAGGGTGATTGCAGAACCTCCGACGGATGTTACCTCAACAATCGGGATATTGCTGATGGCTGTCAAATAGGGACAGTTAGGAGAGATCGCGCAGTGGAACTGGGGAGGTGCGTACTGGTCACCGTGGCGTGAACGTGAGCCGTACTCGTACCAAGCACATGGGTCGCAGACTTGTAAACCGAGGAAGCTGAGAAACTTCGTGTTAGGATGCGGTGGAGGGAAGATGTTAGAAGGTAAGTACCTTCCGCGTTCAAAACACTTTGTGCAACTGAGCGAGTTAAGCACAACAAATCACTAGACGGGGTTATCAGGTAACTCACTGCCATGGGTCGCTTTGGCCAAGATGGCGCCGACTATGTTCCCTGTCAGTATAGGGTCAAATCGATATTCAGCTGCAATACGCACCGACGGATGTTGCCTTGTCAAGGGACGAGTCTACCACTGCAAACCACCATTCAATCAGCGAGACCCTCTACACACTGCATCGTTTGGACTTACGGCCGCGCCGCTCAATGGGAGCCGCGTTGACGACAACGAACGGAAGGAGGGCGTAGACGAAAACTTTGGCCAACATCTCGTAAACGAAAGGCTACAAAGGCAGCACCAGGCTGGTCACGAAGGAAAAGCGACGGAGGTGGATTAAACCCGGGAAAGTGAAGGAGGGAGCAATCAGGTTGTTCGAACGCGGCATGCCTGCTTTTATGGACTGCGCGCACCGCTCGGATCGGCTTCATGAGGACGTGATCGCAGCGTTGATTGGCACCGCCTTGATACATATATACGGCCATGGGATGACATCTTACGCCAGTGGTAGTCATCAACGAGATGCCTGATCAATGACGGAATATAGGTTTGCGCAGTTTAGTGGTTCTTTTTATACGAGGGGAGGTTACATATAGGCCATCCTCTGGTGCCATTCGCGGTCGCAGAGCGGATTGTCGTTGCAAGTCGTCAAGCGTAAATGAAGTAGCTGGCCCTGCCGTGCCTGAAAACGCTCGGCGAGACTGGGTGGCTAATCCCAAGGTAACCCACCAAATCAGTTTAGCTTGATGTGATCAAACCGAGTCTCCGCAGCACCTGTGCAGCTCCTTGCACCGGATGTCGGCTTGCCTTGCACATCTCGCCATTCCCCCTGGGGTAAGTTTACCAAGCCTGGCGTGCTGGCACCTCGCAGTCGCCGAGAGATAGCGTTTCGTCTAGCGATGTGTCTAAGGACACCACCTTGCAAAATATCATGTGGACGCGGGGCAGTCCATATTTGATGCCAAACCAACCGAAGCTAATAGTGACGGGTACAGGCATCGGAGAGGCGTCGTTACAACCAAGGATACGTGGTTAAGTGCCCAGACCAGGAACTTATGGATGGACCCATGAATGCTAGCGCGCTCTACCAGACCTACAGCAACCTCTCACTGCGTACCACACTACATCTGAGGGCTGACTCGCTGCTTTGAGGGACTCGGAGGATAAGGAACACACTTGCAATTGACCCCGACTTCGCTACAAATCTACATATGTAAGTACAGTACTTTCACAACGAGGGGCATTTGGCGCTTGCTCACGTAAGTTAAGTGAGATAAGGTGAGTATGATGTGCTTGAGTCAAGTGCGGAATTTGAGACGAGCAAGCTGCGCTGACTGAGCCTGACTCGGACTCGTCTCGGGCTTCGCCTGAACTCAGAGCCTCATAAGGCGTATCGTGGACATCACTGGTTGTCTACGTACTTGCCACCGTACAGATAGTAAACGAGCAACGCCCTACGTACCGGTCCAGATGGCCGATCAATTGGAACTTGAAGCCACTCCCAGGTGGCGGGCAGCGTTGGCGAGGTCTCTCGCCTTACCCGAGAACAACAAGGACTACAATGGCGGTTAGTTGGATCTGAACAGTATGTCTCGACCTACCGGCCCCTGATCAACTGTTGCAGGCATCCAAATAGCCACACTGGATGACGATGGGATCCCGCGTGTCCGCACACTCGGCTTCCGAGAGATTCTACACCCCGAAGGCCGCCCTGATCTTCCGGTCTTTGTCTTCGCGAGCGACGTGAGGATGCAGAAGGTTCTACAAATGCACAAGCACCCTTACGTAGAACTCGTCTGGTGGTTCAAGGGCTCCAATGAGCAGTACCGCATAACCGGTGTTGCGCGGGTAGTCACCGCCCCCGATGTCGATCTGGGGCCTCCTGGAGAGGCCAAGGCCAATACGCTAGCTTTCGACGCATTGGATAGGCAGGGCTTCGATTGGCCGAAGAAGATGCGAGATCTCTACGACGACAACGACGATGAGCGAAGAGCGAGTCTCATTCGCCCGCCCCCTGGGAGTCGCATTCCCTCATATGACACCGCCAAGGAGTGGGTAGAGAAAGTGCCGAAGCTAGAGGAGGCGGAGGATGAGAGGGATAGGCGGTACCAGGAGGAGGGGCTGCGGAACTATTCCCTTCTCCTTGTCGAAGCCCTTGAGGTCGACTGGTGCGAATTGGCCCTCAGGCCACATCAGCGAACAAAATTTGAGAGGGCGGTGGATGGGTGGGAGGAGTGGCCGGTTGTTCCATAGAATGACTCTTGTCACGGGGCAGCGGGCTTGGGAACGACTGGTAGTAACACACTAGAAAAGCGCCTGAGACAACTCAGATGTCCACTCGTCGTCAGAACATCGGCCGGGTTCAGGGAGCCACGATCAGATCTCGCATTGCAGTCGTGCAGCGTCTGGAAACACGCGCTGACGTGAGATGAGTAGAATTGAGATGGGGACAACAGCTCTGAGTCCACGGCACCGAGAAGTCCATCAATAGCCCGCCGTTGCCACAACCATCCATGGAATGAACAGGAAATCGACGGCGGCGGTACTGAAGCCGTACCCTGACTGTCTACATTACGTGAGATGCAAACACTGCCCGGCGATGATACAGCGCTGACGTACCTCCGAATGCATTTCCGCTCCAATCAGGCTCACTCTGCTCGCAACATTCATGCCTACAGCCTCTATGAGCATGAGAGTGTCTTCGGATCCAAGCCACATTAGAATGTATGTATGATAAATGCAAATAGTACTCGTCATGGTTATGGTAGTTTACGCACGTTACGTTATTGTGACTGTCAATGTGCAGGAAGCCAGTCAGCCCTACTAATTACAACGATGCAGATGCGATGCTTACCGATGCCGAAGGAGGGGGTTTTACTCGTGCTCCTCATGGCACCGGGAATAGGCAGGGCTATATCGTCGAACACCCCAACTTCGGTCATGTAGAACCCCGGGGTACTCGACCTCCCGATATGCGCCATGCCGTCCAACTCGTACTCGTCCACCTCCACAGTGTCGACTTCGACGATGATCTCGCCGTCGTATGCGCCCCTCTTCCACTGAATGCGACTGAACTCGGCCGTGCTGAGAAGGGTATCGGGGTCCATCTGGAGCTGGGATGCAAGAGAGCGGATGCTGAGGATTAAACGAGAAACCGCAGTGGAGGATACGGCAAGAAGGGAACTGATAGAGGTATGTCAACGGCTCTTTACTGAAGCAGTACACAAATGACCTACTTGGAGAAAACTGCCGTATACAAGAGCTGCGGCACGTGAGTAAAGGACAAGAGATTGAAGAGCATGCCAATCGCACCGAGGTATCGCCATGTTGTATGGAACCGCAAGTAGTGAAGACCGTCGCTGCTACAATGCACCAACAAATAAGTGCCCTTGTATGCCGTGAAGCAAACAAGCGAACGCACCGAAGAATGCAGAGTAAAAGACGCTGCCGCTAAGCTTCGATGTGGGTATATACGTTTGCGGTAATAGAACAACCACATACTCTCTTACAAGGCGGCCCATGATTTGTGAACTATGTCCTCGCCTGTGCTGTTTGAATGAGGGCCATAGAGTGGCAATGAAAAGAACGGTTTGCGCGACAAGGTAGGGAAGAAATATCGTCCAGATGTTGGCAATAGGTGGTGCTGGGCAGCCTCCCAGTGGCAAACCAATGTTGGATAGACGGCTGACAGATGTTACAATCGTGGAAAAGTCCCTCACCGATACCACGGCCGAGGCAAGGAAGACGGTTATAATAAAAACCCGTGCGTGAAGCCTTCCAGAGAGTATATACCATACTCTCAAGACCATTATAGCTACATGATCTTGGTATCAGCGCTATCGCGTCCAGATCCAAGAACTTGAACATACCTTGCACCACAGTAATTCCGATATAATCGGTGATGAAAGTCGCCCTCATAGCCTTGGAGCAACTGCATGTAGCAGATTAGATCTTAGGTTTCAGTACATCCCGTTCCATCTGTGATTCCATACTTACAACTGTATGCACAATGGTACTAAGGCTTGAGCATTCTTCGTCAGCCCTTTCTAAAGCATCAGCACGCACCGAGTCGGATAGGTGATCTCCGAATAGGCCTGCAGTACTTCTGATAGTACACACACCATCCTTGTAGTACAAAGGGAGCTCACATATTGTCCCTAGACTGGTCTACAGTAAATTCTGCACAGAGACTGAAGATGATTCGAGCACTCACATCAAGACCACTGGAGGGAAGTAGCGGTTCTGATGTAAGGTGAGCAACCAGTGCTGCATATAAGGATGGGACGTACCCAGAAAAACAAGGTTTTAGATATTGACCAGGATTCAGCCCAGATATATCTGACCTATATCTTGTTCAGCAGGACGTTCGTTGCACAACTTGAATAGGGCTAATAGCACTTGCTTCTTGTTCCAATGTGAGGAAATAGTCGTAAACTAGCCAAGCGAATACTGCAAGCGCAAGGCAACGCGCATGGAATCCACCTTCGTATAACACGAGGTCCCCGGCATGGATGAACACTGCAGGCATGCTTCCCGACATCGAGCACAATCAGAGTTGCACAGTCGAGTAATTAGAGCCAAGAGGAGCGTAGGGGAGAGCGAGCGAGGCTATCCAGTATATAACGCCAGTATCCGAGTCTGTTGATGCAACACGCCACAGAAGCCGAAGTCATGAGGCCGGATCGAGGTATCTTCCACAACCTGCAGGCAACAGTGCTGTCTATCTGAGTTGCATCTTTGACTGATGTAATGCCCTAGAATCCTGTAATTAAGTTATGCCAGCGGTGTCAGAACCCAGTAACTTGGGGGCAGCGCGCACTTCCTATACGTCGGCCCACGAAGCAAGAGGCTAATGGAAGATATGTTTGATATTTGTCAGAGAGACAAAGACAACACCTGGGTGTGTAAGCAACCATCCTAGAGGCTTTCGGCTGGAGACGGCCATAAGTTTACACTGAATGGCAGTCACCAAGTCCGAGTCAGGCAACCGGGCACGATGACTTGTTGACTCGGGCAGCTCAGGCAGATGATAAGAATCCCCACCTATGTCTTTTAGAGACAGAGTTAGATGGAGCACCATTAGGATTAGATGGCGGCCGGTGCATGATCGCGATGCCGCGGTGGGTGTCATACGCCTCGTTGTGCTCAAAGAAACTCACCACTGAACTCCGGGACTGCTTCTGCATCCTTGCCTACACTTTGATCGGCAGTCTGACACAGGATACATTTACAGTTGTCCCAGCAAAAACAAGTGAATCCGGTCGCAGGTGCACACAACCTGTTCAGCTATAACGGACGGTGCATCAGTCCACGGCTTTGAGGCAACGAATCATCATACTGACCCAGCATTGACCCTCGACATTCGCACTCTTTCTCATGGCTTAGACTCCAGGGAAAGGATACGGTGTATCATCGTACACTCCAACTTCGGTGGTGTATAATCCTGATGTTCCTGAGCCCGAGGGGCTCCCCAAGGCATCCATGACATACGGGTCTTCGGTAGCGTTGATCTCGACGATGAGTTCGCCATCGTAAGCACCTCGCCTCCACTTCACGCGACTGAGCTCTGCGGTACTGAGCAATATGTCTGGGTCGATGTTGAGATGGGACGCAAGTGAACCAATTCGTAGCAGGAGTCGAGAGACGGAGACGGACGAGACGGCGAGGAGAAAGCTGTGGTAGGTGAATCAGTGAATCTGGAGCTCGAGAATGCAGTGTAGACTTACTTCGAGTATACGGCTGTTTCCAGGACCTAGAGCAGGTGAGCCCTTTCTGATGGACAAAGCCAAGCAAGACAGGTATACCGATATATCACCTGTTTGGAGTGAGCCGGCCGTAGTGTACACAGCACCAGCTATTAAAACAGGTAAGCCAAACGTCAGATTGAATGCAGCATGATCGGGCACACCGAAGAATGCAAGGTAGAATATGCTACCACTGTTGTGGACAGTCAGGTGGTGACGGAAACAGGAATGAAGTGCTGCGTACTCTCGGACAAGTTGATTCATGACTTGGGAATGCCTTCCCCGCCTCCAAAGGTTAAAAACAGGCCAGAGACTCGCGAAGAAAAGAACGGTCTGAGCTGCAAGGTATGGAAGGAATACAGTCCATATACGCAAGATCGATGGTGGCAAACATCCACCGTACGATGGAATACGAAAGGGATACCAAATGTGCCGCACAATCTTGACGGTAGGAAGGATGACGGCAAATTCTCTTGCGGAGATTATGACGGAGACTATGAAGACAATGAGGACGAGAATGCGTCCTAAAAGTCTGCCGGAAAGGATATGCCAAACCCTCATGGCAATGATGGCTACCACAAACTATGCCTTCAGTTGAGTAGTAGAAAAGAGAAACAACGCACCTTGTACGACTGTGATGCCGATGTAGCTAGTAACAAAAACTGCTTGAAGTGCCTGCGGACAGCTGTGGGCATAACAGAGTTGAATTGTGTTTTGCGCACAGATGGCCTGCACGTAACACCTACAACGTCTGTTCGAAATATACTTTAGAAGACGTGCTCGTACTTTGGATGGGTTGTTACGTACTGTTTCGCTCAGATTTTTGCCGCTCATACCTAAAAGAGTTCGGTAGTCAATAGGCCCTGGTACATTAACTGTGGGTGACGTCTTACATATGAAGGACAGACTAGCTTTCGTCAGATTTGACTACTCCGCGGCAGAGACGCAAGTACACCCACATCAATGGAACGGGGGAAAAATACCGATTCTATCGGCAGGTCAGTTTACATACAGAACCATACGTTAGTCAAATAATTCACCCAGAAAAACAAAATTTTGGATGTGGACCAAGGGCCAGCCCAGAGATATGTCATCTAACAAAAATACGGGCCAATGTGCGCCGATCAAGATACAGTCGATAGAATGATGCTTACCTCCTGCTCGAAGGTGAGACAATGGTCATACAGGACCCAGACGAGACTGGAGAGCGCGAGGAAGTGTACGCGCAACCCAGCCCTCAAGAACGCCAAGGCTGCATCGGCAAGCGTCTCGAAGAGAGTATCTCCTGGTACTTCGTGCATGCTTCGTCAACACTGTCTGTGAAGGGGGCTCTATGAAGGGAGGTCAGAGTTGATGTTCAGAAGTACGCAGCGAAGGCTAGTACCTATATAACAGCGCTGGCCTCCTGTGCCAGATCCAAGAAGTCTCCTGACATCAAGCCCGCGAAATCTTGACAGTTCTCCGAAACGCTATGGAACAGAGGTGGCTGTGACGTGAACTTTGCGGACATTTGTGAAACAGTCACTGCGTGAGGACCTATACGAGTGAAGTTGTTAGCAGGATTTGCCATATACACGAAGGAGACATGCTTTGTTAGTAGTATATCAGCGCTTTTCCGATTCCGAAGCAACATAGGCCACGCAAACAGGCCGACGTCGAGGAACAGCACATACCCAAGCAAGATCCTGACCCAAGAGAAGTATCGGGCAACTGCGGTCTGGATTGATCTGCTCAGTGTGTACCATCCATCATGTTGTATCATTGGAAAAATGCGTGTTGGATACGAACGTTGATTCGCAACGATAGAATCACCTGTGACAGAAGATAGAGATGAAGGTAAAGAAGCCCGGCGGTGAGGCAAAAGTCCGATAGGCATCGCTTTCTGGCGGGATCATACAGAGCATTCAATGGTAAGCATCACGTCCATCGCAAGTGGCGCGAAATATAATATATGATTTCCACTGAATGGGTGTCCACTAATGCTAGGTTAACCACATGTCACGGTAAGACGACGGGGTGTCCGACTTACCGAGCTCAGCTGTCCCTTGAAGCCCTTGCTTTTCTGCCCCCGGCCGCTGTTCCGGGGATTGGGAGCGTCACATCGTCGTATACCCAAGCGTGGGTCACATAAAAGCCCCGAGAGATCGGGCTGGAGTGGTCCTGCGAGTCGTGATTATCTTCGACAGTGTCGACGTCGACGATGATTTCGCCGTGCGCACCTCTCCTCCACGTGACGCGGCTGAGCTCTGCCATGCTGAGGAGGGTGTCCGGGTCAGTATCGAGGCAGGATGCGAGCGACCCGATGCTGAGCATGAGCCGAGAGACAAAAATCGAGGAAACGGCGAGAAGGAAACTGAAGCATGTATTTCAGCATACTGCATGGAAGCGAGGGCAAATGAGCATACTTGGAGAACACAGCCGTATCCATAATCTAGCACATGTCAGAGCTGGGAAGTTGAACTAGGGAACCGACTTACAGATAGGTCGTGCTTCTCCAGGGAACCGATCGTCGTAAATGCGACAGCACCTGAAGTAAGAGAATGTGAAACATCGCCATATATACCACGGCGCTGGACATACCGAAGAATGCTAGATAGAATAGGCTCCCACTGCCGGTCGAGTAAGACTCATGGGACACTCTGAGGGTATGATACAACATACTCGCGGACGAGACGGGTCATGACTTGT
Source organism: Fomitopsis pinicola (assembly GCA_001931775.1). Classification (NCBI taxonomy): domain Eukaryota; kingdom Fungi; phylum Basidiomycota; class Agaricomycetes; order Polyporales; family Fomitopsidaceae; genus Fomitopsis; species Fomitopsis pinicola. The sequence goes on along the minus strand of MPVS01000013.1, from coordinate 71,723 downwards.
GACCGCATGCCCTGTCTGCGCAAGCGAAGCAACGGCCACATAGTGGCAACGAAGAGGACCGTTTGCATTCCGAGGTAAGGGACAAAGATAGTCCACACGCGATAGATAGACGGTGGATGACACCCCCCAAAGAGAGAATCTGTGGTAAATCTGTGAGTCTTTATGAGCCCCACGGTTGGGAAGATGACGGAGAACTCCTTGGCAGACACCGTGATTGAAGTCGCGAAGGCGATTAGGATAAGACTGCGAGCAAGCCATCTGCCAGAGAGAATATACCACACTCTTAAGACGACAATTGCTGGAAAGATGTTTAGTATGGATGCACGGGAACGATAGAACATACTCACCTTGGACGACTGTAATGCCTATGTACTCGGTTACCCAGATCACTCTTTGCGACCACGAACAGCTGTCCCAACACGATGTAGTGCGTGTCATAGCATGGTATAACCTCGCTCGCATATAACACTCACAACTACGCAAAATCGCGAGGTTGGTACGGCATATGTCAGAAGGCCTTAGTAAACGTACCTCTGCCGTCAAATTTTGTCCAAAGGTACCTGTGTAACGGAGATGAAGCGCAGGGTCGATCCTATCGCCGCCAAGACTCACTCGTTAACCATAGACTATATGGCATTCAGTAACACATTTGATGAGGTGTCAAAGTGAACTTACGCCGAAACTAATGGCGCGAAGTAGCGGTTCTGTGCCGTTCTCAGTGAGACAGGAAGGATACATGAGCACGATACCAACCCAGAAAAACAGCACTTTAGATGCAGACCAGGGGCTGGTCCGAAAATATTCCACCTGTAGTTTGGTAGATTAGCATAGCTGCGACAACACGAAGAACCGGACGCTGGCCTCTTGTTCGAACGTTACGCAGTGGTCATATATAAGACAGGTGGTCCCAGCGAGCGTCAGGAAGCGTATCTTCAAGGCAACATCCCATTCCGCAATGGCGAGCTTTGCGAACTCAGTAGCGAACGACATTGGGCACCTTCTGGAGCTCGAGAAAGGGTGTGAATAGACGCGACGTAGAGTGTTGGTGAATGGTAACCGTTTGTCAAGGCATGTATATAGCGGCAGCCTGAGCAACACTGCCGACCACCAGTCAGCAGATTGATAACACCGGTGCGCCCACTGGATGATAATATTAGCAGTCAATCGCGGCAGATTCTGCATGACAGATGTTGTGAGCAACCATTGTCAACCACTTGACACTGAGCAGCGCACCAGTCCAGACACTTCCCAGAACAATTGTGGTGAGGTACTATGATGACGAGGTTTGACAGTTATACCTCGACTACGGGCTGCTTTCGCCGTGCGCGACCAGATTTCATAGCTCGCGGGATGTCACACATGTTAGCGATGAGGCTACGGAAGAGCCCAACGTCGTCCGCGTCCGGGATTGATAGTTGCGTAGCAATCGTATGCTAGGGCCGCTGCAACTCAGTGTAGCTCAACGGAGCAGGAAGACGCACATTGCGGTGTGTGCATCGACAATGCCGATCAGGGGGCATATGCATCACAGATATGGCTGGCTTCGAGGGGAACGGCAGTGTAAGTAGTGATTATTATGAACGTGGCCGCGCCCGCCCAAGGAGCCTGAGGCGTGCGGCATTGGCCGACGTCGCACACGCCCCCAAACAGGCAAGGCAGTAAGTACGTTCGTTATTCGGTCGTTCATCTCAGAGTCCGGGTCGCTCACCCGCTGTGCGACATTCCTGCGGTCTTGTCTCACCTCTCTGTTGGTTGCCGCGTCAGCAAAGTTCTCGCGAAGTCGACCAACGATGAGCGCTACCCCGCGTTGGAGAGCGGCAATCGCAAAGGCTCTCAGCCTGCCAGAGAACAAGAATCAGACAGGTATGACATGCGATGGCTACCACTGGCAGGCACCACCCCGAACTCATCGTAACTATCTGCATCTGCATCCAGTGTACCAAGTCGCAACCGTCGATGCGAACCACGACCCTCGTTCACGCACCCTCGTGCATCGCGACTTCCTGCATCCCGAAGGCGCTCCCCATCTCCCCATCCTCTTGACCACCACGGATGTGCGGTCCCCGAAAGTGTCTCACATGCGCGACCATCCCCGCGTCGAGGTCACTTGGTGGATGGGCGGCTCGCAGGACCAATTCCGCATAACTGGGCCTGTGCGCGTCGTCCCGCCACCGGGTCTAAAGGCGGCCGCGGTCACCGGCTCCAACAGTCAGTCGCTCGCGCTCAACCGCCTGGATGAACAAGGCTTCGACTGGGAGAAGAAACGCCTCGCTGTGTTCGACACTATGAGCGCCCACATGAAGGCGAGCTGGTGCTGTCCCCCGCCTGGGAGCGTCATCGCGTCGTACGAGGAGTCGAAGACGTGGCCGCAGACCTTGCCGAAGCTCGGCGAAGCTGAGACGGAGGAGGACAAACGCAACCAAGAGCAGTCTCTGGGAAACTTCGCCCTTCTCCTCATCGAAGCAGCCGAGGTGGACTGGCTCCAGCTCGCGGAGAAGCCGAACCGGAGGACGCGTTTCACTCGGAACGGCGACGAGTGGAAGGAAGAGCTCATCGTACCGTGAAGCTCCGACCCCCGCTACGCTGCGCGGAGCACATCAAGGTTTGTATCAATAGGAAGGAACAATGTCGGCTTGTATTCGTAACCTTGTAGCGTTGGCAAATCGGAACGGAGTGTTTCACATTAACGAAAGCTAGCTATTTCTTTTTCATTCGAAGCTTGAAGTACGACTACGGGCGCCGATTAGAGATGTCTGGAGGCCAGTGGCAAGGAATACAACGACTATAAGTACGGCGGGACAGGTTAGTATGCTACTCTACGTCTAGCTAATAAGAGGGTATCACGCTCTAATGGTATCACAGGGTCACCAACGCGCTCGCGGACAGGCTGGCCATCGTCATGCTTCGATGCCCTCGCTCTCTGCGTCAGAGGCCGCATCGACTTCCGGCTTGACCGCGTCGCCTTGGATCTTAGCGAGGTGCGCGGCCACTTCTTCCTCGAAGACGCGCTGCCGTTCCGCGATGAGCATGTCGACGACGCCGACGAATCGACCGTCGGTCCACTGCTCTCCGTCTTCCACGGCTTGGGGGCGCATCTTGATTTTCCGGTCGTTCACCCGGACCTCGTCTAGGGCGTCCGTGGTAGCGCTCTTGCTCGCTTTCCGCTCCTTGCTGACACGTTGGCGTTGGTTCGTGAACCAATGGTGTACCTTGGCCGAGTTTCTACAAGAGACGAGACAATCATTAGCACCATGTCCATGCAGCAGGGTCGGTGCGACTTACATGGACAGCTTGGTCGCCACGACCGCCTTCCAGAACTTATCCGGCTGCGGGGTGACGTTTTCGAATATCCAGGCGAGTATATGCGCCTGATATTCCGTCGCCGGCGACTTGAGTGGTGGTACACCCGGCATGGGCTTCCCCGTCTCAAGGTCCAGTCCGATCCACTCCGCCCTATCGATGTAGTACGGGCGTGGGTCGTCCGCGTTGTACATCACTGGATCCTTCGGTTCGGACTTGGCCTTGGTCTTCCGCTTGCCACTCTTCGTCTCCTTAGGCGCGGCGGCCACCGGTGAGGCGCGTGCTTTGCCCCTGCTCTTCGCCGTGCGCTGTGGCCCGACGCTGGAGGCTGCTGAGCGGGGCTTCGTGGTCGTGGACGCGGGCGTTGGACTCCGAGAGCGCTTGACCCGAGGAGAGGGAGTCCGTGCCTCCTCCGGTGCTGGAGACGTGCTACGCGCTTTGGGGACGAAGCGGGGGCTCGATGCTGCGGAGCCGCGTAGCACGCTGGGGCCCGCGACGGGTTGTTCCTCGACGCTCGCACAGGTCGAGGCTGCCCATGCCCGTTCGTAGCTTTGTAGGGGGAGTGTTTGGATGCCTGGCTGGGCAGGGCCGACTAGCTGGTAGGAAATGCCAGCTTGTGAATAGGATAGGCCGGGGTATTGGTACAACGGGCCGGCTTGGTAAGGGTGGTAGTAGTACTGCCTGGCGGGCGCTGACCGGGACAGTATGAGAAGGGCCTCGGCTGCCTCTAGCTCATCGTTAGTCCGACCGTAGATGGACTGAGTCGGACTGGAATAGCAAGACGAGGCAGGTGAGGATGTATCTTGGGCGGCAAGGTAGGCAGGATGGGGTTCCCAGGACGACACAGCGGTGAGCATGTTGTCGGTTGTTGTAGATGAGAAGAGTGGTTGATAGAGTTGAGAGCGCACGTGGGACGCGGAGTAGTAGAATGTGCGGAGCAAGAGCTAAGCGCAAAATGTGGGTGGGCACCGTACATCACCGTGTATTATATACTTTGTCGTGTACTCTGGGTGACCCTTTGTTAACCATACTAAGCGGAGTGCACAATGGCTGGGCTTTGTCGTGTGGCGTACAAAGCAACTCGCGGCATGAGTGGCTTTCGCCACTTTGCAGTACAAAGCCAGCGGCACGTTTCATGCAACGGGCTACATTCAATGGAGTGTATGGAACCTCTCCTAGATACATATTCGTTACTATGCAACGCTAAGAAAGGGGCTGGCACGAGTACTTACTCGTAGTACTCTTTGTTAGGGCCACCCTGCCCTCAGACTTCTCACGACAAAGCCAGGCCTGAGCTGAGGAAGCTGTGCGGCAGCACCGCCCACTCGTGTGAGCCTGCGCCGCTATGATGGCAGAGGCTTCGGTTACCTCAGTCGCACTAGTCGGATACGCACCTCTGCCACAGCCTCTGTTCGAACATGGGGATTGGGCCGAGAGTCGGCGCGGCGTAAGTGGCGCAGGACGGCGTCGAAGCCTTTGGGCAACAAAGACAAACAACACTGTACGGCTAGACGGCGACCACGACCTTGACCACGACCGTTATGGGTTACTTAGACTCAGACCTTATTAGCTGGCAATCCCCCGCTCAGACCTCTCTTATGCAACCACAGACTGGTTCTCAAACGAACAGCCTACATACTACAAGAACCGTGGTTCCGCTCGCTGCGGCCGTGACGATCGCGCCGCTCAAACGCCCCACAACGTGTACAAGGCTGGGCAGAGAACTGCTGGGTTTCAACGCGGATTCTTTGCTTCAGCCATGCGCGATGTACAAATGATGGAGAACCCATTCTCAAGCCGACACTGGATATGAATAACTTGAGCGCTGTGCCCCAAAGTTGGCGGAGAACACTAGGACAACATACCACTCGGGGCGAACCCCAACTGCTGGTTCGTGATATCCCACACGCTGTAGTACTGCTTCAGCACGCTCCCGCCAACCAAGTCCAGGCCGTCCAGCTGGTTGATCATCGTCTGGCAGAGCGTCGGCTCCGCCTCAAATGGCCCGACGTTGAACTCGCTGCTCGGGATCGTCAGGTTGAACGGCGCGCCGCTCGTGTCCGTGAAGGTGATGTCGATCTGCGCGGGGAGCGTGTCGATCTTGTCGCACGCGATGCCGTACGTCCCCGGCTCGGTGTCGTAGGGCTGGATGTCCGGCGAGATCAGCGCGTAGATGCCCTGCGTGAGTCGCAAATTCAGTCGCGCTTTAGGCCTACGCAACTGATGGATAGTAGTAACTGACCTCAACCGTCTCCTTGGTGCTGAAGTAGACGTTCGGCGTCCCGCTGTCGAAGATGACGGTGCGTGTCTCGGAGAGCGTGTCCGTCGACTGGCCGTTCACGTAGACGGCGGAGGAGTCGAGTGCCCAATCGCCGTCGCTCTCCGGCGACATGGGCGAGTAGACGAGGTCGCCCGTGTACTTCGAGGAGTCAATGCTCCCGATTGTGAGTTCCGCATTGCCCACGGACTTTGGCGATAGGTACATGCCAAAGAGGGCTGCCGGGCCCTGCATTCAATCGACTGAGTAGAGCGTCTGCACCGAAACGCTTACCATCGTAGCCCTGATCCAGGAGTCCTTGCCAGAAGCCGCTCACCTGGGGCCCCATGCCTGGTGCACAACGCGTTCATTAGGAATGGCAACCACTGCGCTGATAGGAAACGATTGGTACCTTGAATACCGCTCTGTGGATCAACGTCGAAGGCGCTAGTTTGGTTGATGATGGTGTACAGTTCGACGTCGGGTGTGCTAATGCCTCCAACAGTGACTGTGTCCGAGCCCCTCCGGATCCACAGTACATATTCATCGGAGTATTGCAGAGTATCCACACCGATGCCGGTGACAAACTCGAGCTTCCTTGTGTAGTCGCTGCCGACGTAGGTGGAGCTCTTGTTAGTGTCGAACTTGGGCTGGTTGGCGCAGGCAGTGGTGCACTCGGTGCCTGTAGAGAATCCATATGAGGACGGGCGACGAAGCGATACAGTGAGTCCTCACTTGTGAACTCTAGGGTAAAACTGCCGGTATCGAAGATAACGCTGACGTTCTGCGGTGGGGTCCCGACTAATAGATGAATCGACAAACAATCATCAATCAGATGAGCTCTGGTACCATCATACAGCAAACAAACCTTGGATGTCACCGTACCACCTGAGAAGATCAAAGCAAAGATACCTCATAACAAGAAGAAACTTACTGAAGGTCGGTGCCGTTGTAGTAGTCATCCAGAGGAATGTTCACCGACGTGCCAGCCCTCTTGCGCAGAGACGCTACATGTCCCTTGGGCACCTTTCGCGCAGTCAGCGGGATGGGCTGCACCTCATCCGCCGGACGCGGGGCCGCGTTAGCAAGCGCAGCGATGAGACCGAGGGTCAGTATTGTGGAGGTCGCGGTAAACATCTTGCCTCGATCGCGGGTCGACGGATGCGAATCATGCCTCGTCGCTGTTGATTATATCCTCGTTGGTGGGCGTGACGCTGATGAACCACAGTCACGCCACCTATCGAGTTAAGCACGCGTGAAGGAATGGCGGCTGGTACTTACAGTATAGCTTCGGCACGACGGTTCGTCATCTAGATCACTTCTTTCCATGCGGTCAGTGGCAGAAGCGCCCATTCCGCCCGGTGAACCTGCTTCTCCGCACGTGGCGACGTTCAGTACAGCATGCTCGAGGACGCTCAAGCGGCTGCCGACCTGCCATCAATAAGACCTATGCACATTTAGTGTCCATAAAATTCAGTGAGTAGGCTTGTCCAAGGTCTCCGGCCATTGACACGTCAAACGAACAGATATGATGATTGCATTATACAGTAGAAGCGCCCCTGCTCGAGCTCCAAGTGTGGATGTGCCATAAGCTATTGGGAAACGACGCAGAACGTTGATCCTAGGCCTGCGGCTCACAAGGCTCCGAGACCGGCACCGACCAGTCGACATTTGACAGTCCTGTCTAGACGCGTTACATATGACTCTGTAAGAGTCCTCCGAGAAGGCATACCGTGGTAGCATGAGAACCGACGCAACCCATCGTAGAACCAAGGCTGGGGAGGGATTGAAGGGGCGCTGCAGAGACAAAGCCTTGAGGAACACAACGAGGCCTGAGCGCATGCAGATCATGGTCACAAAACACCGCTCCAATACACGACGAATGGTCTAATGGGCCACTCACGAATTTGTATCGCATGGCCGACAGCCCACGGTGGCAGTCTGTAATTGTGTACGGATGTGACGCTGAGGTGGCCGATATCAGTCAAATGGGCAGTGACACGATGGTATCGCATTATCGCAGGCCTCGTCGGAGCCGGAGAGCGTTATTGGATGCGTAAGCCTCTCTCGATAAGCACGGTCTCGAGCAGGAGACAGAAGGGACACACGGTGAATTACATTCAAACGGACGAACGAACGAATAGGGGTGATGAGCATGTAAGGGAGCAAGCTTAAGCTAGATAGGCTTTCGAGAGGTCTGTCCGACGAAGCTGCTGACCCTGCTGAAGAGCGAGGACCTGCTCTTGGAGTAAGGCACGGTGGGCATCGCGCTCAGCTTCAGGCTTGACCGCGACTTCGACACGATATTGGAGGCAGCCTCCGCGCCGTATTTCTCGGCAAGCTGCCTATTACCAGGAAGTTCATTTCAGTATTGTGCGAGCAGGTGATATGCACACACTCACTTCGCATAGTTGTCCATAATCGTCGCCAGGCTCTGGGCGTCGAGGCGATACGCCTTGGGCATCATGCCTTTCCCAAAGCGATACGTGATGTGGTTCGAGCACAGGAGGCCCACGAGCATGACCGTTATATGGGCGGGCACGAGTGCGAAGACGACGGTGTACCACCACGCGAGGACCCTGCGCTCGAACCGCATGTACGGCGCCTTGCACCCGGAGAGGACGCTGCGCGCGTAGCACGTCGCGCTCGCGGTGGCCTCGACGAACGGGCTGAAGTACCCGCAGCAGTGCAGCTGGTTCTGGATGCGCGCGCGCCCGGCGAGCCCGAGCTGCTGCGACCACTGCTGGTTGATCTTGCCCTCGAGGTTGAATGTGCGCCGCTTGTATGCGATGTAGCCTGGGGTCACGAGGAGCGCGAAGACCGCCCAGAGGAGGGCGCAGTAGACGGAGAGGAACGTGCGGTTGTTCAGCAGGATGCCCGCCCACCCGACGAGCACGGTGAACACGCCGAGTGCAGCGGCAAGTGTCGAGAGGACGAGCTCCGGTTGGTTACCTACCCGGATGATGTCCGTGTGTTCCCATACGTTGAACCAGATCAGCAAGCAAATGACCAAGGCTGATATGGAGTACAGCGTGAACTGCGAGCAGTCAGGGATGTTTTCATGAGGAAAGCCCATAACACGTACCACGAGGTTTGCGATGACTAGAGTCCACTTGAATCTGTTCCAGCGTTGCTTAGGCTTGTAACGACTAGTGAACTCGACGCCATCCAGGTCGTCATCATCGTCGCCAGGCATTCGTGCCTCGTCCCTGCGGAACACTTCGCGCCCGCCACCTCGCTTTCGCAAATGCAAGTCGCTGTTCCACCAGACCTTCCGCCGCTTCGGGCCCTCGGAGAGTAGGGTCGCCGGGAACTTCGCGGGAAGGTAGTTGACGGAGAGTGACATGCGTTTGTCTTCGGCCCCGATGCTGTAGCTGAGCCCATCGCTCGTGAGCACGCTTGAAGTCGAGCGTGAGGTCGATGCTAGTTTGGGTGGTTCCAATTGAAGGTCGTTCGAAGGCTCGTTGTACATCTTGTGGAGACCTTGAGAAGGTGGTCCGGTGCAGCTGCGAGAGGGAGATAAAAGACTCTGTTATGAGGCTTCCAAGAGCATACCAGACTAGGGAGACCGTCGAGCCCGCAAATTACAGTCCCAACTAGAGCGCTGTTGCTCATATCGACCAGATGGGCGGCGAACATGAGGCTTGCAGATATGACCCTGCCTCCCAAGGCTGTCCATAACGAACATCGTCAGCCTCGGGGGCCATGATAGGGTTGTATGCCTCGGGGTTCAGAGAGGGATGGATGTAGTATTGACGCAAGGAGCGTACACTAGTAGAGTCAAGCTCAGGCGCCCCGCCGGCACTTTAGTGTCGCATCCACCCTTAGCGCCCAAAAGGAACGCTATTGCATGCCGCTAAGCTGTGTCGAACCTAGCCGCTAAGCGGCCCCATGCGTGTACAGTGCAACAGAGCGAATTGAAGGCGTACGGCCAGTATGTGAAGATGATACGCGGCTGAGAGCTATAGATACAGGTACGACAGCAGGTCTAGCAAATTGAACACATACACAGCAAGAGAGAGCAAAGGTTGTCGATGCCAGTGATTACAGAGTCCATGGGATCCGTGAGTGCCAATGTGAATGAGCCCCAGAACGAGGCGGGGTAAAGTTATGGTATGGAAACGAATCATGAAAGCTACGACGCAGTGATGGGGAACCGTTGACTACCTGTCCCGCGGCGGACGAGGTCCTCTACAGCTTCAGCAAGTACCTTGTTATGGGCGAGCTGTTTTTGCGCACGGGCTTCCTTTCCCGCTCTTCTGAACAACTCTGCACACGCACAATCCTCAGCGTCACGGCGGACATCAAGCAACGCACCAAATCAACATACCTAGGAAGCGCTCCCCGACCCATAATCCCAGAGGCGCGTTGCCCACAGGTACAACGGCATCCTTCGAGTCAGATTTTGATTTGTCCGCTGGCGCGCCGAGCCCGGCTGCGAGCTGTTCGCAAGTCTGCAGCATCTCCAGTGCGTGGTCACCCGCGGTGTGGAAGTAATGCGAGGCGATCAGCGCCAGTATCAGTGCCCGGAGATGGTTATCCTTCGCCTTCGTCGCCAGGCTCAGGGCTGCTTTCAAGTGCTGCCTAAAGAGATGTCAGCACTCGCAGCGAGGTCCAGCTGAGGCTTGGTATGCTCACTTGGCCAAAAGGATCTCTGGGGTCAAGCACGCGAGTAGGACCTGCCCGACCGCCTCGAGCGTACCGCCCATGCCCTTACATGCCTGAGCGATACGCACACCCTCGTCCACCATATCTCGCCCGTATTCCAGGCCATGCTCGTCCTGTTCATCGCCCAATAGAATACGCTCACTCTGCATCAGGCCCAGCCGGAGCGCAAACCCGCTCGCGCGAGCGGCCACATGCACGAAACTCCCGGGTTCGGAGTTAACCTCTGCGGCGTGATAGCATTGGGAGGCGCGCACGGACTGGCCGAGGGCGTGGGCGAGGTGGCCGTGATGCAGCGCGATCCGGGCAGCGAAAAGGGGGAATATCTCGTACGTACGAGTGTGGGCGACGAGGATGTCGAGATTCTATGTACGGTCAAGATGAGTAAGGGGTGCCCTGTGCCTGTACTTCGATCGTACACACACCTTCTCTGCGATGTCGAATTCACTGCGCATGATGGAGAGCTGGCGGCAGCGTCAGTCACAGCACGTAAGAAGCTGGCCGAAACGCGTACAGCGATGAGCTCACACAGCAGGTCTGCTCGGATCCGAGCCAACCGTTGTTCTACCTCCTCGACGTCGTCGATTCCTGCCCAAAGTGCGACTGAACACAGGTCAGAAGACAGACAATTGTGCTCAGACAACAGGCACGACTCACAAGAGATGTCGCGAGTACACTCGTTCTCCCATGCATCCAAACCTGCTTGCGCAAAAACTTTCCGCTTAGGTTTCCGACCGACTGCATCGCGCTTGGACGTCGCGCTAACGAGAAAGGTGAGGAGGAAGAGAATGCGTGGATGTGTCACTTGGAGGACGACTGGGGCGGACTTCGGCAAAGGAATCTATGCGGCCAGAATGTCAACACGCGCAAAACGAAATGATTGGCAGAAAAACAGCTAGGGAGTGCATATATGCGCCCAAAACAGCGTCACTGAGATTATGTCCGCACCCACCTCGACAATCCCGTCCGGGAACTTCTCCAGCGCGCCAGAGTCCATCAACGCATGCAAGTGCGATAGCCTGGGAGACGCTTCCTCCGCATTCCCGACGTGCGTGAAGAACACCACGGACATCATGAGGAGATGGACCGCCATCGCCGCCTCGAAGCTGTCCTCGAACGAGATGAACTCCTCTTGCTGTCCAGGTTTACGAGGCTTTGGAGTCGTACTGGGTTGATAAGACAGCCCGAGTGCTTGCTCCGCCACCTTGAGAGCCTCTGGAACGTCAGCCCACATGCTCGCTGCGACAAGGATGCGGAGACGCAGGACGCGCGAAAGAAGGGCAACGCCTTTGTGTCCTTTCTTGTTCGCGACGCCCTCGAGATCTCCAATGGCGCTCAGCGCAGCATGGATGTCCTGTGGGCTGGGCACAGGTGGCGAGGAAGGTTTGGAAGACGAGCTCACAACGGGGGTCGATGCGGGAGATATGTGTAGGTTGATATATGCGAGGTGGACGGAGTATACGGCGTAAGGATGATCATTAGGTAGGAAGGAAGCGAGGAGCTTTCGCAGTTGGGTACGGGCGAACTTGGTTTTATGTTGCCATTGGGATAGCTGGGCTTGGAGCAGAGACAAGTGCAGCTGATATGGGCGAAGTGATGGGTGCTACAATCGCATAAGCGAATGAGTATAGAGTAATATGGATGATAGCATTGACGGCGGACCTTCTGAGCGATGATAGACTGTGCGAAGAAAGCGTGTCAGTGTTCCGTTCTTCGCACATCCTACAGCAGAGAAAGCAGAGAAACGACACAGCTCGGTGCCTCGTTCGACAACTGCCTGGACCCTTGCAGCCCGAGCCACGAGAAATTGTTTGTCGTACTTGCAACCAAGAAACAGGCACGTATGGCCTTATACATGGTATCCACACAGAGCGCATGGCAGCTTATAGCCATGAAGGACGCATATAGGGACGAAGTCTGCGCAGGTAACATGATATTGTATTAGAACGTGGCTACTTACACCTTTGCCCATTGCTTTCTCCACCTACAACACAGTCAGACGGCTTCCGGCCATGTAATCGTAGCAGACGCACCTCCGCTTCAATTCCGTTTGCCCACGGGTGGTCCTCGCTTTGACTAAGTCCTCCGCTGATGACCTTCATACCGATCTCAGCCAGACCGGTCCAAGCGCGACATTCAATTTCGGGTGAAAGAGCGGACAGAGTGAGACACTTCCTGAGAGCAGCAAGAGACAGCATAAGCGAAGGCACGTAGTATTTGTGATTGGGTGGGTGGGCTAGGAGTCCGGGGAGCGAAACTAGAAGGACTGCTGGTGAAACTGATTTCATTGTGGCCGACTCGCCCGACCCGGAGGGCTCTACTCCATTGAGCTCGACGGTGGCCGCGCTATCGAGCTTGCGCCTCTTCACAGGTCGTGTTCTGCTGCCCGCCATAGTCGAAGATGAAGCAGAATGCTGGGAGGCGGCGTAATTGGGCAGCGACAAGGCGCGAGCGGCGATATCGCATGCGACGTGCGCCAGTCCCAACGCGTGGTGTCACGGGATAACTCGTGACTGACGCGCTCCGTCACCATGACTGTGACGCGAAGCAACTGCAGTTGTACTTGTACTTGAGTCTGGAGGTTTCGCGGGCGGCCAGAAGAGTGTGGTCACCCCCTCGTATGTGCACCGCTCTTCGAGAGCGAAGACTCCTCGACTTGTTTAAGCTCGTGGTACGTGGTCATGAGTTACTGTCACTCGTTGTGGATTCTTACGTATTTCATTACTACGGTACCGGCCCAACGGTAAGTATCGATAATTACGAAATCCACCCTCCGCGGTGAGGAGCTCGAGGCTGGCAAGGAAGATCTCAAAGAACATCCAACAGGACTATCCGTCCCTCGACTAGATGCAATTGAAGCTGTGTAAAAGATGATGCTCCAGAGCCATTCAAGCTACATACCTCCGACCTAGCGTGTGATGCCCGTTATTTCTTGGGACCAGTCACTGCTTGCCCTCGTTTCCTTGTATATCTAGTTGGTGAAATGACTGACTTGAAGGGCCATGAAGTGAAAATACCAACAGGTGTAACTCAATCACGTTAGCCATGGCGTGTACCCTTCCCTTTCACGACAGTGAAGCCATCCTCGTCTACTACCGGCTCTTGCTTCTGCGGTTTCGTCTGCCGTGAGTCCACTAGCATGGGAGCCTCATCGTCGTCGTCGTCGCTGCCGTCTTCACTTCCACTCTCATCCGACCAATCGTCATCATCTCCCGCTGCTTCCTCCACTTGGATCTTCTTCCCCTTTGTCTTCTCTGCGTGTGCCTCAAACTTCATGACCAACTCGCTCCTCCCACCGTGCACAGCGTCCCACATGGCGACGATGTCCTTCGCGACCACCTCCGCGCTGCCGTCCTCCAGCACGGTCTCGAATTCGTCCTCCATGACCTGAAGCAGCATCTCCTCAACGTAGGGCGCGTCAGGAGATGGGTTTTCGCGCTCAAAGGCATCAACGAGCTCGGAGGCGAGCCATGTGCGCTTCTCTGCGCCGGCGGGGCCGCCCCAGTTTTCTGCGACAGCGACGCGAAGGGCGGGCCAGATGGTGAGACGAGCGATCACGCCGCGCGCAAAGAGCACGGAGGTTTGAGGGGGTGAAGGGGGAGGCGCGGTAGACGTCGAGGCCGACATGGGCAGGGAGGCTTAACTGGGCTTTGGGGATTGAAGGTAAGGAGGGAGATGGTGGCTGAGATCGGGGACTGGACGTCCTCGATAAAATCTTCGCAGATCGTGATCGTGATCCGCCACGCGAGCGTCCGATTCACCAGAGCCAAGATTTCAGAAAACCTTGCCTTCACCTTTGCTTCACCCCTCACGCGCTGGAGGCTGCGTTCTCACCCGCTCAACTCGACGAGAGTCTTACACCTTGGCTGCATCACTTGAACATCCCGCATACAATGCTGAGCGCAGTTGCCGCTCGAAAGGCGCGTCTGGAAGGAAAACAAGTACTACTGCAAACCGCACCACCGACGCCTCCGAGCCCTGCAGTTCCTAGGCACAAACCGGCAAACCCGACGCCCCCTTCCTCTAATCGGAGACCGAGCGAAACGAACAACAAGTCAGTATCGAAGAAGCGGAAGAAGCAGCAGCAGCCTACGCAAGATGCGCAGCGTTACTTCGAGCAGGATGCGTTCAAGGAGCAGCACGATGTCATCGTGGTAGACGACGACTCTGACGATTCTGATGGAATGCCCTTTGACGATGCTCTCGTGGAAGCGTCCGGTATGTCCCCTTTTGCGAATGGCGAGGCCGTAGCTGCGAAGGCACCGCGGCGAAGAGGGTGGTCTCCCAGTGAACCGCTCCGCGACTCTTCGGACGAGGAGGACGAAGGAGAACTTGAGGATGAAGAAGTCATTCCAGGCGCTTCACCCCCCGCCTCTGTTGCAGGACCTTCAGGAGTCGCACCTAAGGTCCTCTCGACCTTCCAACCTATACTGGACCAAAACATATTCTTCCTTACACCAAATGACACACGAGCCCTGTCGTACAGTGAAGACGACTCTCCAGGAACCTTGATCATACTACGACCCTCAGAGACGCTTGCGTTGCTAGGCACGTACAGGTTGACCATTTTGCAAGGCGCAGTATCTCTCATGGGCAGCGTCGTCACCGCGTCGCGCACTTGTCACCACGTCTTTGCTCCACGCTCATCACCTATTCCTGTCTTGAAGAGTACAGCGGGCTACGACGACTGCGAACGACTGCAATTACCGGATCGTGTCCCAGCCGTTGGACACGATGCGGCTGTGATCTTGGTGCAAGACTTGCAAAGTGACGTCGAACGGCTAGGCTTGGTATGCCGCACGTTCGAGGGCGTGTTCTCGCCGTCCCGTGCCCAGAGTAAGATGCCCAGCGTTGATATGAACCTTTGCGATGCACATTTGGTACGTTCTAGTGCATCGATATCAGGCCCTTGCTCATATCAAAGTGTAGCTACGCACTGAGACGTCCGAGACGTCGCCCTTCATCATGTCACCTTCCTGGAAAGATACGGTAGCGTTCGTCATGAAGGGGCTGGCAGAGCCGCAGAATGCACGCCATTCGAGGCATGTATTCCTCGTCAAAGGGCCCAGGAATGCCGGCAAGAGTACGTTCGCCAGGGTACTACTCAACACACTTCTTACGAGGTAGGCTTGACGTTCTGGGTTTGACACGACATCTCACCTATACTCACACAGATATCGCCGTGTTGCGTTCCTCGAGTGCGACCTGGGCCAGTCAGAGTTCACCCCAGCGGGCATGGTAGCATTGACCGTCGTTGACAAGCCTTGGTTCGGTATGACGTTCCCCTTGTCACAGTGAACCTATCTCACCCCTAGTTCTCAGGCCCCGCATTCACCCACCCCTGCATGCCTTACGCTGCTCACTTCGTTGGCGCGGCATCTCCTAAGTCGTGTCCCTCCTACTACGTCGAATGCATACAAGCACTCGTACAGTCATATAACCTCGACATACAACACGGCGCACTTCTCGCGGGTAATGACGAAAAGGATGCAGATAAGAGGACCTTGGGTGTAGTTCCCCTCATCGTAAACACCATGGGTTGGACGCGCGGACTTGGTTCCGATTTGTCACTCAAAGTCGAGGAGACGGTCGAACCATCCCAAGTCTTCGAGCTTGAAGCTCCCCAAGCGGACGACACCTACTCCGCCTACCCACCGTTTGACGGCGCCAATATGCATACGCCTGGTGCGCCCGATAGAGTACACAAGGTGGCGGCCGTGGCCCCGCCTGCCGCGGCGAGCTTTTTCAGTGCCGCTGATCATCGCACGTTGTCCGTCCTCTCCTACTTCCATGCCACATTCCCCCCGTTTATACCTTCGATCTCCCCTGATGCCCCAGAGGCGGCCCCTCCCGAGCCGGTGGTCAGTCGCATCGCACAGACGTGGGACGTCTCTCTTCCGCTGTGCGCCCAGCTCCCGTACGAGATCGACTGCAAGGCGGCTTTCGACCACGTCATCCTCGTGGGTGCTGGGATGGAGGACGTGGTTCCCTTTGAACTTCCGCGTGTGCTGAATGGCGCGATCGTCGGCCTCGTTCAGTGCGAACCTGGAGCTATGGACGACTTCCCGGACGGTCCAGACCTGCCCTCGCATCACCTTCGTTACAGTCAAAGGAGTTCACCCCCGTCGCCATTTTCATCCAACTGCTGCGGACTCGCGCTCGTGCGGTCAGTTTCCTACACAGAGGAAGGCTTACGGATGCATCTCCTCACACCCGTCCCTTCGGAACGGCTGCTCGGCGCCCGCGTCTTGGTAAAGGGCGAGCTGGAGCTACCCATATGGGGTATGCTTGACTACAGGAGTGCCCAGGGTGACATCGCTGGCGTCGAGCGAGACAAGGTGCCTTTCCTGCGATGGGGCAAGAGCGAAGGCGCGGGAGCGGAACGGAGGCGAGTACGGCGGAACCTCATGCGGCGCGGGCAGATGTAGGAGTATGTTACAGCGGTGGTAGCTCCCATCGACCCAGGTCATTCAAAGGAGATGACTATGTCTGGGCCTTTCGTCTCGAGGTACCGTCGCCAGATGCCACGATACACCGGAGTCCATGGTCCCTTCCTCGCGAAAACCTCTTCGTCCGTCAGCATTCTCGCCATTCGCCTCATCTCCCTGTGGTCTCGAGCGGTGTAGTTCTTCTTCATCTTCTCTGCTTCTCGTAACGTGGGATGAACCTACATCGCTCTCGTGTCAGCAGCGATCTACATACTCCTGCGAATACGACGAGGCTTACCGGACCGCGAAAGACCATGTGGTGCCACTTGCAAAACACCTTCGGCGATATTCCAGAATCCTGCAAATCTTGTCCTTGTGTCCGCTCGAGTCTGTCTCGGTAGCGCGGAAGTAGTTTCGGGACGTAATAGCGCACGAGCGGTACATCCGCAGGGGTTGTGTTGGCATTGGATGCATTCAACCTCTTCTGTGCTCCTAGGGACGTCTTCCAGTATCGTGCCTCCTCCTCGGGCGATGCATACCGGCAGAAGGGTGGTCGCTTCGATGCCCACAGCTTCGCACGCAAGAAGGGGAGCCAATGCGTTGCAACCATGCTGATGCATTCTCTGCACCATACAACCTTGGTGCCGACGACGCCGATCCTTGCGCCAGCGTTTGCCACAATCAGGTAGGTTGCGCACGGAAGCACGAGCGGCCAGCTGAGAGCGAATATTTCGACCAAGAATTGAAGGGTAAATGCCGCTGACTCCTGCCAACTCAGGGATGTTCACGATACCCAGGGGACGGCATAAACTCACGGATTGCACGCTCTTCGGCGTCGCAATGATTCGCAACATTTGAGCTGACTCGTTGGAGTGTGGTCTTCGTGGTAGGTGGTCGCGAGAAGCATTCTTGGTCGAAACTCAGCGGCCCTTACCACCATGCTTGTTCAACGCGGGAGGCATGAGGTGCCCCTATCTCCGGCTCGTCCTCAATTGTTGTATGAAACACACGTGTTCCCCCTAGACGTTCAGTGGTAACGTACCCGATCGAAGTCTTGTTCGGCCGTGGACGGCTGTAGGGTCTAATGACACGCATGTTGCGGACTTCAATTGCACGTCAAGACAACTATTCGGCGAGAGTATATCGTGTGCTGACCTGCTGTGCCCGGCGAGGAATCTCATCTACATATGTTTCAAAGATCATTTGAGAGTTGCTTACACCTTGCCGGCGGAGACATCCGAACAGATTACCCCGGTTTAGGCTCAATACATGTTTCTGAAGGACATGGGGGTCAGCGAGGACGACCCACCGGACGAGGAAGACTATCTCAATAACAAAGAGGAATGGCTCTCGCCACTCGGATTGGAGTTGCTATCGACGATGTGGCCTTTGGAATCACTGCCGAGCATAGCACTCCAGGAGGTCTTGGGCTATGATCTCGTAGACTCGGATCCGACGACTGGCCTGGCACCTGAATAGAGTCACTGTGCAGCGCATTGTGGAGCATTATACAGTGCGGCTAGCACCTGGTCGGATACTACGCTCGGTTAAAAATGCTTGTTGAGTGCCACGGGTGTGCTTTGGACATGCCTTGTATTGAGTACGTGTATAACTGCATCGAGAACATGATGAGTACAAGGTCAAGTCTGTGTAGACACCAAACAAAGATGTGAACCGCAGACAGAGGAGTGAGGCAACACATTGGAACCTGAACATGCTGCTGAGACGACTTCACGCCTGCTCGTCAAGTTCGGCCTGCGCCGCACGCATAGCTTCGTAGAGACCATGCTGGTCGCCCAAGCCGTAAGTGAGCGTCATGCGCTCGAGAATGGACGGTCCGTCGTCGGTACTCAGCTCAAGCTACGAGAATGCTGAGTGGACGTGAACAAAGAAATGGTGGAAACACGACGTACTAAGGATACGACGTCGTCAAGGAGATGTGCCTGCCCAACAGTCATGCCGAGCAGGCCTTGGTACTCTACGTTGACGATGTGTACATGGAAGTGGTCTAGAAGGAAGGAAACTCAACAGTCAGAGCGATTATACAGAGCAGTGATGCTGTACGTACAGTAACTGGGCTGATAGTGTATGAATAGCCTGAGCGTGCCCTGCCCGAGGCCCCACTTCTCGCTCGCTACCCGATGCGCTTCTCGCCGGATGCTCTTGAGCATCGGTATATGCGCCTTTTTGAGGTCTCGCAGGCTGCGTATTGCGGGCGACGAGGTGATGGCGACGAGGTAGAGCGAGGAGAGGGTAGTGAGATCCCATTTCATATCAGGAAGTAGGACATAGCCGTAATCAGGATGGGTGTCGCGGTGAAGAATCTTGTCGGCCTCTGACCGGCCTTCAAGGATGTCGGTCACCCTATACCGTGTTGGTAGGAAGTGAAGAGGAAGTGCATGGGATCATACCACTTCGTCCGGGATGCGGGGAAGGTGTCAATGTAGGGCTTGACGATGCGCTCGTAGAGCTCCGGTGATTCGCGGACGAGGAGAGGTTTCTGCGCCGAGTACTAGAGGAGCAGGGCTGCTCGTGAGCAAGCCGGAGCGTTGCAGCACACGGCGGCGGAGGACAAGCACAGAACCTTGCGGATGTGCACTTCGGTGGCGGGGCAGATGATGTTGATCTTGACATCCGGGCGCGTCGTCGAGGGGGAGAGCCAGCCAAGGAGCCAAGTGTACTGATTCAAAGAGAGTGAAAGGTTGTAGGGGGACAAGAGGAGGGACGTGCGCACGATGTCGTTACTCTCGATTAGGCGGATATCTGCCATGCCGGTCCCGAGAATATTCGCCGCATCATCGAGGGGAAGGGCGGCCCGTTCGATGCGGACGACGGCGGCGTTCCTGGCAGTGGTTGATTCAGGAGCCGGGAAGGAGCCCAAGAGGGCGATGGTCTGCGTGAAGGTGTCTGTCCCAGCGACAGTCAGTGAGCAGGGTGAAGGGAGGAGGAAATATCAGGCTGAGGCGACGCACCGTGGCTGAGAACACGCTCGAGCTCAAATCGGTGGAGTGCGCCGAGGGAGGACGGGGCCATGGTGGCGGGAGAGCGGGCGGAAGCGCGTGCCGGCGAGCGCTCTTCACTCTAGATCTCGTGCAAGCATCCGACAAACTTTTGTATGCTCCAGGTCTAAATGCAATTCTAGTCAAGTAGGCTACAATGCAAGGTCAAAACACGAAGTTACATGCACAGCGACAAATCTAGCTACAAAAGCACCATGAATCCGTGTATCCAGTGAGTGGTAGGCTGTGGTACGGCAATAAGGTTATGTCAGTGCGATAGACGACATGCAGGACGGGAAAAACACAAAATAATCGTACACTGGCATACGGTAAGGTACATCTAAAATCTACTCAACAAAACATGCGTGACGAGGCTGGGATCATCTGTGATGAGGCGCAGTTCGACCATGTGCTTTTAGGGCGGCTTCGAGGTCTGCACGAACATTCAGTTGGCCTTTCACGCTCACCGCAGACGCGCAGCAGAGCAGAACGTACCAGCCATGTTCAGCGGTTTGGGCAGGAAGTGGTCCTTCCCCGCTTCCCGACATCGTTCCTCACTCTCCGTCGTGACATTCGCTGTGAGGGCAATAATAGGTAGGTGCCCTTGGAGCACGCCCTCACGCTCCATGTTCCGTATTCTACGGGAAGCGGCGAAGCCGTCGAGCACAGGCATCTATATACGTCGTGATCAGGCCTGGGACAGATAATGCAAGAAAGACCGACACTCACCTGGCAATCCATCAGGCATCCATGGAATGCCCGCTGCTTGACAGCCTCGACCGCTTGTTGCCCATCGTTCACAGCGACGACCTCATACCCGAGCTTCTCCAGCTGCCGCATCCCCAGTCGCTGATTCACCTGCGTGCACCCACCAGCTCAAACCACTACCACCAACGCCGCAACATGAAAACGACGCACGAGGTTATCCTCAACTAACAACATCACCCCCTTCCTCTTCGGCTCCATCTCTATGTCTTCAGCCTCCGCCTTCTCCCCCGCCCGCGTCGCCACCCCGCCCACCGTCTCGCGGAACTTCTCCTTCTGCAGCGTCTCCGCCGACGCCCCGACCGGGAGCGCGAACCGGACCTTCGGGGCTTCCTGCTGCACGATATGCGCGCCCATATGCGGTTCGGGGTTCTCCAGCACGTCCCGCAGCGTATGCAAGATCAGCGGCCGCTTCAAGAAGACAGCGTTATGCGCGGCGCCGAGCTCGGGCTCAAGCGTCGCGAGGTCGCGCGAGTTGGTGTGGACGACGTACACGGGGAAGGGGCGGTCCGTCTGCGCACAGAGGAGCTCGCGGAGGAGGCTTGACGACGCGACGCTCTCGACGTCCGCCCACACCGCGTCCGCGTTCTGCATAACCTCCGGCACGGCGGTGTCTGAAAGCCCTGAGGCGGGGGCGTACCCGTGGTCTGCGAATAGCCCGACAAACAGGCGCTCGACGCGCGGGTCGCTGTGCACGATCCGTATCCGCTTTCCTGTGATCGCGCGCGGCGCGGGTGATTCGCTTGATATGTCCAAGAGCGGCTCCTCTTGAGTATTGCTCGGTGCATGGGCGGTGAGCGCGATGGGCAGCCTGACGCTGAATGTGCTGCCCTCGCCCTCGACGGACTCGACGTCGACGGTCCCACTCATGCGGGAGACGAGGTGCTTGACGATGCTCAGGCCCAGCCCCGTGCCTTGCCTTGGCCGCGTGAGGGACTGGTCCGCCTGTCGGAAGGGCTGGAAGAGCGCACCCCGGAAGCTGGCGGGTATGCCGACGCCCGTGTCGCGCACTGTGAAGACGACCTGGCCGGGCTTGCCCAGGCGAACTACCACGCTTACGTAGCCCTTCTCGCAGAACTTCTGTGCGTTGGACAAAAGCTGCAGCATACCTCGTCAGCAAAATGTGGCGAGCTTTGCTGACGGTAGGACCCACGTTCATGAGTACCTGATAGATTGTGCTCAACCGTGAGCCCAGTGACGATCTCCTTGGAAACTCTGCACCTCACCCTGAAAATATACGTCTCATCCAAGAACACCGTATCTGTCACATCGTGCGTGATAGACACAACGAGCTCAACGCCAGGCTGGGTCGGCTGGATGCGCGCGGCATCCTCAACGACCTTGCGCAACCTCATGAGCGCCGGCTTCGCTGAGAGCTCTGCGTTGTTGCGATCAAGCTACGCAACGTAAACAAAATAAATGAGCAAGTGGGCACACTACCTCGCTAGCCCACGGACCTTGCTGAAATCTGCAGCGTAGGCAGGCATGAGCACGTGACGCAGCCGGGTGTGTGTGAAATGACGAACCAAGGACATTCCCCGCGATGACGTTGATGGCGTGACACGCCTGCTGGATGCTAGAGACAAAGAGAGCTTGCTCTTCCGTCAGCGGCGTCCTCGCCATCAGCTCGCAGTACCCATTCACAGTGTGCATAGGCGTCCGGATCTTCCGCACCCATCAGCCCACCATCAACCCCATCCTGGCGGACCATCGGACGCACCTCATGGCTCGCGACGCTGATGAACTGCTGCTTCAGCTCGTTCGCCTGCTCCGCGGCCTCCTTCTCCGCCATAATCCGCCACAGCCGGCGCTTCGTCAGGATCATCTCTGCCATCTTGTTCCGCGCCGTGATCGCGCTGTGCGCGAGCACCAGATTCGACACGATGCACACCGACACCGCGACGCCCACGATCGTCACGGGTAGGTACGCGGGGTAGCCCGCCTGGCCGGGCGGCGCGGGCGCGCTGTGCGTGTAGAACGTCGCCGCGGCCATACCTGCCGGAGTACGGGCGCGGCATGAGCACGGGGACGCGAGGACGAGAGGTGGCGCGCGCACCTGTGTAGTGCATGGAGCACACTCCGAGCGCGGCGATCGTGCTGAACGCGACCTGCCGCGCGAAATGCACCTCCATATGTTCCATCGTCGTGCACGCGACGAGGCACACCGCGAACGCGACGACATACGAGAGTGCGACGATACCCAAGTCCCAGGAGATCCGTCCCCCCGGGATAATCATCGCCCACATTCCTTCCGACTACTCAGTCACCTCGCTCCTTTCACTTGAACACACAGGAGAAACTCACCGCAATAATGCATCATCACCAACGCGAGCCCCCACACCGCCGCGCGCACAACCACCAGCATCGTCGCCGTCCTCCACTGCGCGTCAAGCCAATACCCCCACCCAAACACGGGCGCGGGCTTATCCTGCGCGCGCGCCCTGATCCGCATGCGCGCCTCCCTGCTCAACCCCACCCGCACGTCGCCCCAGCTCCCCGAGCTCCCACTCGTGCTCCCCGTCGCCGTCGTCCCGCTCAGCGCGCTCCCCGTCCCCGAGTTCGCGCGCGGCCGCGGGAGCGCCAACGAGTCCGACGAAGACCCCGACGAAGGCGGCGTGCTCGGAATGTCGCGCCCTGGGCTCTCGGATGATATGCGCAAGCGGGTCGGCCGCGGGAGGGACCGCTGGCGAACGAGTGGAGGCGACTTCAGCGTTGTGCTCCGCGCTTCGGGGTGTGTGCTGGAGCGGCCCATGTTCACTGGGCCCCTTAGTCGGCCACGTTGCGGGAGGAGCTCTCGCTGGGCGACGTCCGGCGCGACCGCACCTGCGATGGGAGGCGGCTCGACAAATACTGGCGCATGTGGCGCTATCTCGGGTTCGTAGAAGGCTCCGCTGTTGGGCCTTCGGCGCGCTGGAAACCCTAAAGGGTCGTCGCTGTAGGGGTCCACGTCCTGTTCGTCCTCGTCATTGTCTTCCCTCTGGAAGTCAGTGTCCTGCGATGCGCGCGAGCGCCGCTCGTCCTCCTCCGCGCTCAGCTGTTCGTAGCCCGCCTCGACGTCCCGTTCGGGACAGCACGAGGATATCCACCGACGGAGTGTCCGAAAAAACACAGCTATGGCTTGGGCGAACCTTGAGTGCTCAATGGACTCGGAGACATACGGACTAGCAAACGCAGCAAAAGTGAATACAACCGCAACGATGGCGGAGAGTGCCGTGAGGTTGGGGTCGAATCCTATTTGGACGTCCAATCGGCAGGCGAGCATCCCCACTATGATCAATCAAAGAGTGAGTACATCGTCCGAATTTCGTATGGATCGCCGGCCATTCGTAGACCTGGTGTTACACAGCGAAAATGCTCGCGGTGCGAGCTTGAAACGTGATGAGAGTCCTCTGCCATACCCAGACAGGCAACTCGTGAGGGGCAAACACACTACCAGAGCTCGCTCACAGAGGTGTCCCGAATATGAGAAATCAAGCCTTGCGGTTGCTCTTCGGATTCGTGCAGGACTGCGCGACGCAATGACGGCATGGAGCTCGCGGCTTATAACGAGGGTAGCCACGCGTCTACCCCGTAGTGCAAAAGTGATCTGCATGGAGCCGTTCCAGGTGGTCGCAATGCTTTTTGCATTGAACCTACGGAAATAAGCCGGTGATATGAACGAGTGCGGAGGTGCACGATCGTCCTACAAGGTCCCGCGAACTGCGGCCGTCGCCTATGTCACGTACAACACGGGTGAAGTTGGCGACAGGCGCGTAATACCACACGTACGTTTCTACCTCCTACGTAAACGCAGCCGGTGTGAGACGCAGCGTGGGCCGAGAGGTGAACGGTGCCGTGGTAGAGCCCGCTATGTGTGCGCACTGCAGCTTCGGCGAACGCTTCTACGGCTATGATAAGCACTGGGAAGCGTGCGCCGACTCGGCAGACGCGGGGAGAGCGCAGAAGGTGTGCCCTCAGCGCTTGTCGTATTCTGGATCCGGAGAGGGCGCGGCCTCAGATACTAGCGAGGCGGCCTCAGCATGCAGAGACGGACAGTGCTCAGGCAGTGCTCTAGCGAGAGACCGGAGAGGGATCGTAAAGAGACACTGTTGTCGGGGTAAGGACGGCAGCCAAAGGCCGCCGGGAATGAGTCTCTCCGGACGAAATCTAGCACAGGGGAAAGAGGAGAGATGCAACTGAAGAGCCGTCAAGTCAAGTGACACTCACCGAAGTGCATCGACCAAATCGCACAAAAGCCAAATGCGAGGCTCGCCAACAGTGTCCACAGCCATTTCGCCCAAGGGTTGCGGGTATATTTGGCGTGAATAACGATTTGGGTGCTGGTGTACGCGCCGAGCCAAGAGATGGCGTATGAGAGGACGACGAGCTGGGGGTCATAAGAGCATGTGAATGGGCGGGGGACGACGAGGGGAGACATGGGGAAGAAAGTACCTCTGGGGCCCACTCGGGGATGAGCAGCCTCTCGGGGTCGGGAGGCATAAGGAGGAGAGAAATGGGTGCGCGGTGTCAGGGTCGCGCTGCTGAGCCAACTGGGGCTCGCATGGCCCACGGATGTCCAACCCGGCTGCCCTATTGAGTCCGCCGGCATTATCAATGACGGAATGCCTACCGCGGCGCTTATGTCAGCTCTCAGCTGCACGAACCAACATGTTCCGCCGTTCACGTTGCCTCGCTCCGCCACCCCCTCCCAAGCCTCGTCCACCGTTCGAGCCCCTCTTTTCGGCTACCCACCGCGCAGTTATGTGTTAGATGTCGCAGAGCATGGACGGCCGTTGCGTTGGACTGCTTCAACTTGGCTTCATCTTTGAGGATGTTCGCAACAGACGTCATTGATTTCTTCGGTAACTACCGGTGCTGTTTTCCCACGCAACGGGTCAAGTATTTTTCACTTGTGGAACCTTGTGTATTGATGCCAGCAGTCGCCACTTGCCTCTCCTCCGCTACATATTCACTGGCGCGCTCGCTTCGACACCTTCAGATTGTTGGGCTACAGTGCGGATGTGTGCCGAGTCTGACGCAGCTTGTCATGTCCGACCCAGATCTGCCTCTTTCGAAAGCAATTGAACTTCGCCATGCCCACGCGTCTAGTACAATAAAACAGCGCAACGCGGACATCTTCTTATGGTGCGCAATCAATGGAGAAGCCGCTAAGGGAGGGGGCTATTATTATCAACTTGTTGCAAGTACGTACTATTAAACTAATATTTCAGAGAAGCTGACAGCGGGTATGATTGTCAAAACAGGCTTCAACTCACAGATAGTTGACCTAGTAACCGTGTCAAATTTACTGCATTGGATAAACTCCCTCATGCCGATCGTCGATGACAAGCATGTCGACTCTGACTTGATCATTCGACCAGTATCCCTGAGGCGGGTGGGGTTCTTTCTCTATTGCCCTGATCCTGCGGGCGACTCCATGGCCCCTTCGGAGGTTCTTTCTCCCGGGGATTATGGGTGTTTTTTCAGAGGTAACTCCAATTTGAAGTCAATATGCAATTTACTCACCATACCGGCATCTGGACAGACCAGAAAAGGGTCTATTATGAAGAATACCCTTTCATGATGAGGTACCCTATGTTGTTGTTTGAACCAGAGATACGATTACGCGAGAACCCAAAGGTGAGTTGGTATTCTCGCAAAGGGTGCCTACACTACAAAGCCTCCAAGTTCTGCATTGCTGGGGAATCAATTGACTAAGCTGATTCTTGCAGGATATTGAGAAACTGCAAAAACTCCACAAGAATCCGTTGAGCGGGATGACAACTACTACTTCACATAGTAACATATGCATCATCTCCGGGGCTGAACTCAACCCTGACAACATCGAAGTAAACTGGGTATATCCGCCATCCAGAGAGGGCTGGGTGAGTGCACACATCGTCGTACACGATATGGCGACTGACTGCATTTTTCTGAGTCTCAGGCTCCAGCATCCAAGCATCTGACGGGGAAGCTATCTGCACAAAACCTACTGACCATGCGACCTGATGTCTATACAAAGTTCTGGCTGTCGCACTCGTTGGCTGTCGATGTGGATGTGAGTTCTCAGACAATCTACTACTGTGCCCGGCACTGTATGTTGACGGGCCCCCGGCCCCGACTCTCTAGGATGATTTCCGTATCCGAACCTTCACGAAGGAGGCGGCTAATCTGAGACTCGAAGGGCTCCCTGAACGACTCGGAGTGTCAACCTCGTCTGCCCTATCCAAGGAATCTCACCAATTTTTCCAAGAGCATTTGAAAGTCGCATTGTCAATGTATCTCGCTGGCGGAGATATGCGAGTAGACTGTGAGGCTGCTACTGATCCGGCTCATGGCGAGTTTTTGAAGGAACTGGGCGTCGACGCGGAGAACCCACCTGACGAGGAAAACCTTATTCTGAACAAGGTGTTGTGGCGTATGCCGGCGGGACTGGAGCTGCTTTCGACAAAGTGGCCTTTGGAGACACTGCCGATCATAGCACGCAAGGAGGTTTTGGGCCATGATCTCGAAGGCTCAATGACTGGCCTAGCACTTGCCAGTGATTAGAGTTACAATGCATGCAGATACGATACCGAAGAGTACATGTTATATCTTTGTTGACCAAATCTACACCGATAATCCCTTCCTTCCCCTCCGGAGCCTTTGATGAGACAACTTGCCTGCGTGTCAGGAAATCAACGCAACCCAATGACCCATTACGAGGGCGTGTACACCACACCTTGGGTACTTCGCTCCCATCCTTTCTATAATGTGCATGAAGGCCCGTCACTGCGGACGGTCGACTAGTACTAGTATTGGCATTGTGACATCGTTTCCGATTCCGGCTACTAATACTAGTACATAGTAGCCTTACGGTGCTTCCGGCGGTGGCAGTAACAATGCACAAAATCTCTCCTGCTGTACTAGTGCAGAATCATCCCGTCGTGTGCATATTATCGCCGCGGTCCCGCTCGCTGACGGCGGTAAAAACACCTTTCAAACTCAAGACCTAGCCGTTCCTTTTCATATGCATGTCGAGGGGTTAATGCGGCTAGTAGCCGCCTAGCCTCAGGCTGACTTGGAGTTCTGACAGGCTCGGAAGTTCAACCGACTCAAGCCTTAGTACAGCATTGAATAAGTACTACTACATCTTGCGTATCAATGGGAATGCATCGTATAGTGTTCAGCACCGGCGCCCTCAACGGGTAGAGGATGCATAGTGCGTAATAACGGCCAGAGCGCACATGCCACATGCGCGCGGAGTGGAGATTCGGGCATCGGGCATACCAAAAGTAGCAGGCACGTACGACACGACGCGCCACAGCCTGAGGCATGTATGTACGTCTGTCTCTCCATATCCTCTCTTTAGCTCGTCCTTCTCTTCCGTCTCACGAGATCATACGCGGCATACGCACCGGAAGCAGAGACCGCACATGGCAGCCGTAACGAAGGACCCGCCTCTCGGCGCGCGCGTCGAGGTCCCGCCCGGGCGCGGAGTTGTTCGATTCTGCGGGACGACGTCCTTCTCGCAGGGCAAGTGGGTGGGCATCGAGCTCAACGAACAGAATGGAAAGAACGACGGAACCGTGCATGGTATCAAGTACTTCGCATGTAAGCCAGGCTACGGGGTCTTCGTCCGGCCGAGCCAGGTGAAGGTCGTCGCGGACTCGCCTGTGGCTACAGTACGTCTATCTGCTATGTCACGTTGATGTTCCTGGGAGAACTCTCGATAGGTCTGATACAACGGAGGAGGGCTGGCCGTTGGCTTCCAGAGGAGCGGGCTTATGGGATGTGGTGGTACCGCAGTCTCCGAAGGGCGCGCACGGGGGACTATTCCCCACTGTAACATAGTCGATCCACCATCTCGTATTCTGCGCCCAAGCTGTGATCAACTCGGTCACCTGTTGGATTTAACTGCTCTAGTGTTGGAACGAGTTCTCCTAGGAACAACTGTCTTCATGCTATTTCTTATACTAGACCCATAGCCATCAGTGACACGACCAGGCCTCGGGCACGCAAGAACAGGCAGCACCGGCCTCGCACGCGTCCCATCAGCTCGACTAGCCCCCGCTTCCCCGGGGCGAACCGCGCCTTCCTCACCAGGCCGCACCGCACCTTCCTCACCAGGCCGTACCGCAGCATCCTCACCGCGCGCCGCGAGCCCCGCGAAACCCAGCGGGCTCGTGACTTCTCCCCTCGCTCCTCGCCTCGGCTCCCCCACCAAGCGCACACCACCATCCCTATCTGCTCGTGCCCCGCCGTCACGGAGGTCCTCTATCAATCCTGGCTCTGCCGTGAGCCCGACGCTCAACCGGCAGGGGAGCTTCGAATCTGCGCAAGGAGATGGTCCGGCGAGACCATTCGCGAAGGGCCTTACGCCATCACCCATGTTGACCACTGGACACGCACCTCAGCCCCCATCATCTCTGCGCCGCGTTTCTGGGGACTCCGAGGAGCCGCAGTCGCCCATCATACTGCAGGAGCCCGGTCGGCCCAGCACACCAGTCGTAGGTGTCTCCACCATTTCCCGCATACTCTTCGAGCTGAGCCCCACCAGAAACCGCCTGCTCCCCCACCCATAGACGACACCGAGCTGCAAGAGCTCCGCGCGAAGGTACGCGTCCTCGAGGCGAAGCGCGCAGACGACGCGCGGCACGTGCGCGAGCTCGAGACGCGGCTCTCTGAGGCGGAGTCGTTCGTCGCGCTGCGGCCGAAGCTCCAGGCGAAGCTCCAGCAGCAGCAGACGGAGCTCATCGCGACGCGCCGCGAGCTCGCGGACGCGCAGCAGCTCGCGGGGCTCGCGGACAATCGCGTCGTCGATGCACAGGAGCAGCTCGAGATGGCCATGCTCGATAAGGAGATGGCGGAGGAGAGGGCGGAGCTCGCGGAGGCGGAGCTGGAGGAGGTGAAGGAGAAGCTCGCCGTTGTGGAGGTTGAGCTGCAGGTCGTCCGGGAGGGCGGAGGTGTGTTATTCTAGGCTATGGTGCGCACTGGGTGGTCCGATCTCACTCCTGCTCGTAGGTGAAGGCAGCGAAGGCGCGGAAAACACCGTCAAGCAGTCCCTTGCGTACGTTCAACTGGAGCGACAGAATGAGCGTCTCAAAGAGGCCCTTGTTCGGTATGTACATCGCTCGTGCTGCATTCCTGTCATTCTGACAAGCTTTGGCTAGCCTTCGCGACATCACATCGGAGAATGAAACCGAGAACCGGAAACGCATCGCAGACATGGAGAAGGATATCTCTACGCTTGACGAGCTCCAAGGTGAGCACGCATGTGGATCTCCCACTTCCTGTGCCCTACTAAGACGAGCATAGTACAACACGACGAGGCTCTTTACAAACTCGCGAATGCTGAGGTACAAGTCGAGGAGCTCAAGATGCAGCTTGATGACGCCCTCGGTGCAGAGGAGATGCTCGTGCAGCTCACAGAGCGCAACCTGATGCTCGGCGAGGTGAGGACACCGCTGTTCCCTTTACGCGAGCTACCCTCATTCGATCTACTGCCTAGAAAATCGAAGAGATGCGCATCACGATCGAGGACCTCGAGGCACTCAAGGAGCTCAACGATGAGCTGGAGGAAAACCACGTCGAGACGGAGAAGGCGATGCAAGAGGAGATCGGTGCGCTGAGTGACGTTGCTCATCCTTCGTTTCCTCATTTTCTGGCGTGCAGAGGCAAAGGAAACCCAGATCCGGGACCAGACAGCCAAGATAGCTTCCCTCGAAGAGGCGTGCCAAGACTTAGAGGGCACCATCGTCCGCTTCAGAGAACTCGTCGTGCAGCTCCAAACGTTCGTACGCATATATGACCCATATCTGGCCGTACTCAGACACAGTTCACAGGGAGCTGGACACTCTGCGGTCAGAGACCCAAGTCGCCCAGCAAGAGTCCGTCTCGGCCGCGTCGCAGACCGCCGCAATGATGTCCCTCAACCTGAAGCTGCAGTCGAGCGCGTCCAAGAACCAAGCGCGCCACATCGACCTCGAGGTCAAGCGTATCGAGGCGAGGGAGGCGCAGGAGTTGCTCAGCATCATCCAGCCGTACCTCCCGCAGGTGTACGTCGAGTCGGACACGGACGCGACGAGCTGCTACCTGTTCTTCCAGCGCCTCGCCGCGAAGCTGGACCTCATCAACACGGCGGCGGCGCAGAACCACAACTTGCCGGAGTCGCTGAATGGCGCTGTGTCCGGTGTGCTCGTCGGTGTTTGCGAGGTGCGTGTGCTCTTTGTCTGTGTCGGAGTTTGTGAACTAATGCGCGTGTTAGATGCGCGGACGCTTGTCGAGTCTATCGACAACGTGCAAGCGCTTCGCGTCCATCCTCCGTAGGTGCGATGTCGAGTCTTTCCTCAACATCGGACGCATGTACCCGGACATCGCACCCATGGAGAAGCGCATCGACATGCATATCGACCTCCTCCGGCGCGAGGAGTTCCGCGACGCAGAGTGCGTCACCGATGCCGCCAAGTATGTTCACCTCTATCCCCTCCTCATACGATGCTGAGATGGACATTGTAGGATGCAGGCCCAGTTCGACCACTTGGCGGAGACGTACTTCGGCGGCTATGAGTTCGATCTGGGCGAGCGCGAGCATGGCATGGCACTGTCGTGCGACCATGACCTAGAGATGTTCGCCGCTGCTGTGGGCTATGTGAAGACCTCCGTCGCGGCTATCCTGAAGGACGAAGGTAAAATAAAACAATAAAGTGTCGTGCTCGGGGTAGTATCTAATGTTTGCACAGATGTCGAGCTCAACCTCGGAGAGCTGGAGCCGGAAACCGTGTTCTTCGAGCCACTGCAGAAGCTGCTCAACCAATCGAGGAGTGCTCGGGTTCTATCCAAGTAAGACAGGGTATCTTTGCGAGCAACAGTGGCTGACATTGCCTCCAGGAAACTGACGAAGAGATTGGAGGAACTGACGCTAGACTCATCGGCGCTGAAGGCTCAGATTGTTCCTCAGCTTCAAGCTCTCGCGGACCTGACTCCAGAGCTCGTCAATTTCGGCTTCGGGGTGAGTTGCTCGCCGATCTCCACGTGGTACAGACTTGACAGCGATCGGTGCGTGTGTAGCTCGCACAACAAGTCATGCCATATCTCAACGAGAAAGTTCGCGGCGACAAGGAACAATTCAAGCTATCGAACGTGCTTGCATTCGTCCAGCAGTCGGCGACCGCATCCGTGGGCCAGAGGAACAAAGACGACGCATCGTCTTGGGAGTTGGTCGCGAATTTCATCTCCCAGGTCATGCAGGAGGCCAACAAGCTGATGCCTGCAGCGATGGAACACGAGCACGTCCTGAAGCGTACGCCCAGTCTCTCTTACGGCTAGTGTGTCCAACTAACCATACATAGTTTCTGGGACTGCGCCATGGGTGCTCCGCGTCGCTGAGATCAAGGCAGCCACCGCCGTCAACGTCGAGGCCGAGCGCAAGGTCACACAGCTCAACGACGAGATGCAGGCGCTCGCACGCACGCTACGCGCGCGCGACCAGCAGATCCAGGAGTCGGGCATCAAGATCGAGCTCATGGAGCGGCGCATGGAAGCGAGCAAGAAACAAGGGGACGCAATCGTCGACCTCGAGAACGAGCTGATGAAGGCGCGCAAGCAGGAGCGCGCGTACGAGGAAGCGATGGAACAGCTCCAGGCGGACTTGGATGCGCTTGAGCAGGACAATGCGAAGCTGAAGACGGCGGTGAGCACGACTGAAAGCAAACGTGAGTGTATGCGGTGTATGCGAGCAGTCAATTCTTCGTGTAGCTGACTGCTCATGCTAGCTGCTGGTCCTCAACCGACGGAGCAAGAGACTGTCGCGGTGGAGGGTAGCCTCGAGACTTCTTACCTCCTTGAACAGATCGACGCCCTCCGTGGCACCGTACGGTTCCTGCGTACGGAGAACTCCTATCTCAGGGGCCAGGATCTGCTCCGGGAGATTGAGGCATTGCCCCCACTCCGCGAGCCCATCAGCCGCGAGCCAACCCCGCCTCTGGTGCCGTCAACACTATCAGACTCAGACGATTCCGATTCCGACGAGCCTTCACCACCGCCTACACTCCGCACGCTCTCGGCTGAGTCCAAGCTCCTCTACCGCGAGGTCATCAAGTACACGTCGTCCCCACGCGTGGTCGACCTCTCCGTCATGCGGGCCAAGCGCGAGGGCGAGAAGCCCCACAAGCACTGGATGCCGAAGGAGAAGACGCCGGCGTACCAGGTCTTGAAGCGCAAGATGGAGGGCGAGAAGCTGGGAAGGCGCTTGCAGGGATTGCTTGAGCGGACCAGTGCACTTGCGGCGCGGTGATGCTCGCGCGGGGGGCGATAAGTTATGCTGCTCGTTCCTTGCACTCTCAGGTAGAATAGATCACATATAGTTAGCAGTCTATACCCTCATGTCAGAACACATGCACGTCCACATTCCATCTTACAGAGCAGTTGCAGTCCGTACGTCAAGTTACAATTTGTTCGTACACGTATGTAGTTATACAGCCCAATACAACCAGTCGCACAAAACACAATGCTCACTGTTTCTGGACATTTAGGGAATAAAGTCAAGGCTACGAATCGTACAATATCTTAGAGCTCCTCTTCTTCCTCGGCGACGGCAGCTTCGGTCCTAGCCTTTTTGGTCGCGGATGCGGCGACCACGCCGCCAAGCTCGTCGGCCTCCCCATAGTCACCCTGCAGCTCCCCACCAGGTGTAGTCCCAGCCCTGACCTCGGGCTCCTCGTCATCGTCCTCGTCGCGACCGCGCTTGACGCCTGATACCGACGAAGTGTTAGAGGAGGCACCGTTTGCTCCCGCCGGTATCTGAAGCTCTTCGTCGTACTCTTCGTCTTCGTCCTCCTCCTCTTCCTCTTCTTCAGCGTCTTCATCTCCTGCACCTTCGCCCTGCGATATGGTCAGGCACGATGCCGGCGAAGTAGACAAAGGGCATACCCCAAGAAGCAGTGCCGTTAGACTGTTCTTCCCGCTCTACGACAACGAAGGTGAACGTCCGTCTGTGACGCGACCGGTTCTACTCACCGGACCAGCCACTCCTTCCCCCTCTTCTTCCTCTACTTCTTCTTCTGCGTACTCGTCATCGTCGCCCTCCTAGACAACAACGTGAAAGCCACGAGTCAGACATCGAAAAGCCGGCCCGCGTTTCAGCCACGCGAGCGGGGATGGATCTCTACCTCTTCGACTTCATACTCGTCGCTCTCCTCTCCCTCTATGGAGAAGCTTGCGTCAGCCGACACACAAATGCAGCGGCCCTTCAGATGCGTACCGTCTTCGACCTCAAACTGTTCGAGAACTGCGGCAGGTTTCTTCGACATGATGTTGGGGCGCGAACACAGGTGTATGATTTCAAACGAGGTGAGTGGACTACTGGCTAGATCACTGACGGGAGGCGAGCAAAAGGAAGAGGGAAGAGCGTCGGGCAGTCGCGGAGGGATGTGCTCCAACGTTCGTGGGCGTGATTGGTGCTGAATTGGTACCTAAGGACACGCCAGCCTGAGCGCCGAATACTCACCGCGCGAAGTTGAGCTCGACCTCATTACGACTAGGACAAGTCCCTCAGCAGTGGATCGTATGTGCAATGCATATGTGTAATACGTACAAAGAATGTGTCTCCCGGTGTGCAATTAATCTACAGCGATGTTAACTCAGGACAGCAGACGTATACTATGTTCCAGGGAGCGTGCACGAGGGTCTTAGTATGTGGAAGTACAATCCGGATCCATGATAGCAGCGACGACAAAGCAAGTCCATGAAAATAATATAAAGCTAACACACCCTCCACCATCGCCTTTTGCTAGTCCGTGAGTCCTCTTCTTGTATTGCATTTTCCCTGATGACCTTCAGGAAGACGCTTTCCAGACCCGCCTTCTCGATGGAAAACTCGGTGAGCTCTTCTTGCGAAGAAAGCACTCCAAAGAGCTGTGCGAGCGACACCCCTTCACCTATTGGTACCTCAAAGCGTGTTGCAACGTCGTCAGCCATGCGGGTATTGGGTAGTTGCGCCATGAGTATTCGCGCCCTAGTGACTTCTTCTCGGGTCCGACATGAGAAGTGGACCTCGTAAGTGGCATATCTCTGCGCCAAACTTTCCGTCGTCCCAACAGCTAGACATACCATGAGCACTAGGAAGTAATCAATATACCAACGGCAACATACCTAGCATCTTTTTCGCCAGAATGCCGACTTTCGTAGCTAACGCAGAGGCTTCCTCCATGGAGTCTACCGGCCCATGAGTTAGATTTCAAAGCGACGCGCGCAGGCCACTTACGCGTAGTGATCACAATCGCCTTCCCACCTGCAACGCTCCTCAAAGTGTCCCACATATCACGCTTCATCTTCGCGTCCACGCCCGACGAGAACTCATCGATCAGCACCACTGCCGGGTTGCCCATGAGCGCGATGGCCAACGCGAGCTTGCGCTGATTCCCACCCGAGAGCCGCGCCGCAAACCGGTCAGCGTACTGTTGCAGCGATGTCCCGCGCAGCAGTGCCTCGACGTTACGATGGAGCTCCTCGCCTGGCTTGAGGCCCTTGAGGCGACCGTAGACTTCCAGGTGCTCGCGGACCGTGAGCTCGGATTCGATCGCGGTGAACTGTGGGCAGACACCGAGCGCGAGGCGAGCGGAGCGGGGGTTCTTGACGACGGAGATGCCGTTGATGAACACGTCGCCGGAGTCGGGAATGACATCGCCACCTATGAGGAAAAATAAACAACAAACAGCGGGTGAATGACAGATACACATACGGATCATGTTGAACGTCGTCGTCTTCCCCGCACCGTTCGGACCGAGCAGGGCCAAGAGCGTGTTTTGCGACACGCCAAAGCTCGCGTTGTCTACCACTCGGTTGTCTGCGCTGCCGTATGCCTTGACGACGTTGAGTACCCGGAGGGTGTCGTTTGACGTCGCAACCTTCATCGCCTCTTCATACACGTCCTTCTTGTTGCCAGCCTGGATCGACTTGCGGCTGAGCCGTCGCATGAGTGCGGATGTCGCTGCCTTCGCTGTCTTTCTGCGCGGCAGGACCGCGCCCGAGTCGACCCAAACGAGGATCCCGAAGAGGACGAAGGCGTAGACGACGAGGTAGATAATCGGACCGCCGAATCGGGAGGGCGCAGCTTCAGAGGCGGCAGTGGCGGGCGCGTTGGTGCAGAGCAAGGAGAATAGATTGAGGGAGACGAATGCGGCGTGGACCTAGGATTGAAATCAATATGGTTCAGCCCCAAGACAGAAGCGTGGTCATACCGCATTGGCAATGGGGGACAGGATCGCTACGAAGAAATCTGCAAATGACAGTCAGACATCTTTACCATCTCAGTGCTTGGAAGGTACTGACGAATGAACGTTAGGTCGCGACTCTCCGAACTGATATCTGCGTATGTTGCGGTCAAGAGGAATCCTGCGAGATAGAGCTAGCGGAGGATGGAAAGATCAGTACGCGATCGGTCGAATGGTATTCCCCTACGTACAAGGAACATGACAGCCTGGTAACCGGCTGAGGCTGCGAACGCGGCCAGCGGTGATGGCACCATCAAGGAGATACAGTATGAGAACAATGCACCGACGATCCCATACAACACCAATACGAGCCACTGGCGACGCACATCTCAGTCAGTATGGATGATATCGTTGATGATAAACTACGTACGAAAAAAGGTAGAGCGGCAAACTGGTTGGAAGCGAAGGCATATATCACGATGATCAAAGTCGCGATAAACACAGCGGGGATCGCATCGAACATGAGATGCCCGAGCCAGAGACCAGCGGGATTTGACAAGCCGTTGGAGAACTGCATGGCCTGGACTGCCGACCGCCGCTCCTTGGATACGTACAACCCAAAGAACGCAGGGAAGACCGCCTACTCTATAATGAGTACGGATTGTGACGTCGAAAGAGGACAGGCTCACGAGCGTGGCACCGAAGAAGGCCATGAACTTGAGCATCACTAAGATTCCGGTGTTGTATGCCACCAGCTTCTCGAAGTTCGCAGTAATCTGGCGCGTCGCGACGCGATTCGTCTCGTTTAATGCGTGATTGTACAACAAGTTCGATGCAAGGTTGATCAAGCTCAGACCAGTTATTCCAGGCGGCGTGGCCTCCCAGGCCACGAGCGTGGCCCCGGTGTCATAATCGATAGAGACGCCGCCCATCGCCAGCCCGCGGTAGTTGCGGGAGACGTAGTCAACAAAGCTCACGTTGGACTCGAAATCAATGGTTGGTATGAAGTCAAAGGCTGGTCCAAGCGTCCTGACCAGGCCCGGCGGGTATTGGAGCAGCTGGTGCCCCGGTTCCGTCTTCGACATCATCCAAACAAGAGGTGAGTTGGGCACGTAGAGCTGCGTAGGTATTGATTGTTTGAACGGTTGTACGCATGTCGGGGCGGCAAGACTCTGGAGGAACCACAGAGGTATCGCCGATCCTGTCAGGGTGACCAGTATCATGAGCAGAGGCGACAGCCAACTGCGTCGAGCGATCAAACAGCGTTTGTAGAAGATTGTCCCCGCCTGGCCAACAACTGACTTCGGGCGACCATTCGTTAGGGCCAAGACGGGGGCAGAATCATACGAGAGCACAGGTAAAGAGAGACCGCTGTACCCTCGAGAATGTGTCTTCTGTGAAAAGTCGCTGTGTGACTTCAGAGTGCTGCCTGGCGTTGAGTAATCCGTCTGGTAAGCCGAGTCATCCATCAGCCCGTGAAGCTCGTCCAACGATTGCTTCGGCCTCAGCCCTGGGGAACGCCGCTCGTTGGCCGTCATCAGCGTCAAGAATACGTCCTCCATCGAGGTGTTCGAAACCGAGTAAGACTTCACTCTCCCGGCGTCTTGCTCCTGTTGAATACCTTCCAGAATGTCGTGTACTACAGCTGGATCTTTCGTTTGCAGATAGTATGTGGCTTCCGTGAGACTCGAAGAGAGGGCGAATGCGCCGGGTGCATGCGGTTTGATGATCTGCAAGATTTGCGAGGCATCAGACGAGGGCTTCTCTAATGGTTGGTCCGTGTCGAAAGAGATTTGAATGTTGTACCCGTCTCCGTAGCGAGACTTCAGCGCAACCGGGGTACCCTGTGCGACGAGTTTACCAGGCGCTGCGAGCACCGCAATGGTGTCACCCAGGAGGTCAGCTTCATCAAGGAACTGTACACTGTGTGAGGTTGATTGTATGGACATAAGCTACGGACGTACGTGGGTCGTGAAGACGACAGTCCTTTCATGCCGAACGGAAGACAGGATCTTCCACAGCGCGCGCCGAGAGAGCGGATCCACTCCAGATGTACACTAATGCTTCATGAGTATGAGCACGTCGGAGGGATAATCATGATCCTACCTCGTCGACCAAGAGAACTGACACAACGAATTAACACCAGCTGAATAGAGTAGCGATAACAGAAAGCAACGCACTTTGAGAACCGCCGACCATGCCGATTGCAAGCTGCAGCTTGCGCTTCTGACCACCACTAAGCGCGCTGGCATTGTAGTGAATCTTCTTTCCGAGATCACAGTCGCGCAGTAGTTGCTCGATATCTTCATCCTCCGAGACACCGGGCCTCGGCGGCTTGATGGCCTTCCATATCCGCAGCGTCTGATAGCATGTCAATTCCGGGAACAGTACGTTCTTCTGCGGCACAAGGCCGATGGTTCCAAGCGGCGGTCGCTCGACGCCGCCTTCGAAGGTAATCGTACCCCGCGTGCGGCCTAGGAGACCCGCAAGGATTGACATCGTGGTTGATTTTCCCGCTCTGTTTGTAATCCGTGTGAATACCAAGTAAGCTCGCGACTTCCGTGATGGAACTGCTCACCCATTCGACCCAAGCAAGACGAAGATGCCTGTCTTGGGTATGTCCAGACTGAGGTCATCCACAGCTGTGACAACGTTCCTTCGCCGACCAAGGCGGCTCGTACGGAAATCCTTGCCCAGATGTTTGATGGAGATCGCGACATCCGGTGGCATCAAAGGCGCGCTTTCCTCCGTGGATGCCAGAGTGCGCTTCCATGAACTCCTCGGGTTCTTTGCGTCGTACATCCAACGTTCCAGGACTACAGCGAAGCACGGCCAGATCAAAATGTCGACCTTGAGAACCATGGATCAGTGAATGCATCGCAGGCGTCAACAACACCACCTACACAGGCGGCTATCACAATCGGGAGCAGCACCACTCCATCGTCAGGGTCGCCTTTCAGCATGTTCGCCCCGACCTGCTTCAGCTCGAAGCCGACGATAGCGCGGATGGCAAAGATGTAGAATCCGGGAGGGAAGGCCACCGTGATGACGACCGCAAGGACGTTGTTCACATTCCCGATGACGAGCGTCACGATGGCAAGAATGCACGCGATGACGGACGACACGATCGCAGCGAGCTGTGGGCTCTTGCCAAACGGCGCGGCAATGAAGAACGACCAGCTCGCGAGTATCAGGCCGAGGAGAACGTGGACGAGGAGGATGATCCAGACGCTCGTCGCCGTGAAGATGCGGAAGTGCCAGATGAGGGCGACGGCGATCCAGCCAGGGAGGTTCGCGAGCGACATGCTGAAGTGCCAGGACGTGATGCGCGCAGAGTCCAGGAGGCCCATCGCCTTCATGTGGCTCGTGAGTTGGTACGCGCGCTCGCCGGCGAACGCGCCGGGCAGCTGGTACGCGATGCCAACGAACGCGATGAAATGCGCGATGACGAGGATCATGCGCGTCCCCCGCAGGTAACTCAGCCGGGTCTGGGTTGTCTGCTCCGTGTTGTCCATCTGCGTGTATGGCCACTCTCGCGGGAGATATGGCGTCGCGGACGTGACGAGTTCGATATATGCACTCTCGATAGCCCACTGGAGGGGCATGACGCGTTCCTCGAAGCTGCTCGTGTGCTTGACGACGTTGATGTAGTAGAGCCCACTGTCGGCGCGGAGGGTGTAGTTGAACGGCTGCGTGGAGCTCTCCGGGTCGCCTTCCGTCGGTAGCCCCTCGAAAACGACTACTGCGTAACATTGGGAAAGGCCAATGAAGTTTTCTGGACATGTCGAAGGAACCTCATCGGCACTTGCCACCCTCTTGACGTTGTTGCGTTGCTTCTGGCCAAATGGGAGCATGACGCGTTGCATGATCGCTTCGGCGGAAGGTGTGCCCGAGCCGTTGGTACTATCGACCCATACCAGAGGCATAGAACCATCGTATTCTTCTACTAGACGAGGAATGCGTGCTGAGGTTCCTAGGCCAAACTGTAGCAGGTTGAGAATCAATGAGTAATTCAAGGCTATTGGCACTCACATTGTTGGGTTTGTGGAGGATAAATTGGGCAAAGGAGAGGAAAACTGCATAACCGATAGGCAGTAGGAGGCATCGAACGATGTTGAGCTGCGATAAGTTAGTCTCCACGAGCCATAGCATAACACCATATACACGCACGAATGGGTTCTTAGAGAGGACGATGAGGTTCTTCCACACGAGGATCCAGAACTGTCTCCAGAACAATCCTAGCCCCATGGTGTGAGGGCTGTAGGGGGGGCAAGAGAACCCTGTGACTATACAATGCCATTAGCTCGAAACCTTTCCTTCATTGAAGAACATACGTTGCAGGATGCGAAGTGTTGGTCGTGTGCACCGACTACCGTTACGTGTGAGCTAAATATAATAAAAGTCAAACCACCCGTATGCCCGTGAATGAAAATGCAAAGTCCGGGCCTGCTGAAGGGAAGCAACAGAAGTAAAAAAAGAGCAGACCGGAAAGCACGAAGGGTGCAGACGCGCGCGCACGAAGGAGCGAGGCTGATATACGTAATTTCGAACAGCATCTCTATAGGCCATGCGAGGCCAACGGTGAGTTTCAGCCGGACAACGGTTGGACACGAGTGACACCGCAAGCAGTGATCATGATAGTCGGCGACGGGGACTTAGATGGAGCGCGTCCTCAGCGCTGCGGAAAGCAGCGCCGGCGCCGTTCTCACGCGCTACTCCATTCCGCTGGCTCCTCGCCGGGGCTAATCTGTGTGGATGTAAAAACCCGCTTGCATACGACCAATGGCTTGCGTCGCAAATCTTCCAGCAAGTCTTGGCCGATGCGTCATAGCTGCGCTGGCAGGAACTGTGCGAGTGCGGCTTGGTTGGCATCAGATTCATTGCGCGCGCCGGGGCTTCTCCCTGGCAAGCGCCCCTACAGAAAGAAACGGAGAAGGCATGCATTGCGCCTTGATGCGCCCTGTCTGACAGTTATGTGATAATGATGGCAGGGTACCAATTTGCACAGCAACCCATGTATCTCAGCTCTGAATCATCGTCTTGGTCGACTCAAGGTCGACTGGTCCTCGTCTGTTATCGATCGCTTAGCCCAGTAGTAGTACAGACAAGCCTCTACAATTGTCGTCAGCGCTGGTGCGTACTATGGGCCAACGTACTTGAGTCCAAGTCGTCTGTAACATCTCCGAGGAGCATTCCGGGCTATTTCGGTAATAGTATGGCGTCGAAACCAGCACCGGAACGAGCTGAAGGACGCTCTGCGACGTTAACGCTCACCGGTGCGTTGGTCGGGCTTTGGTGAGCTGCAGGCGTTCAAGTTGGCAGGAGATGATACTTCTACCGTGGAATATCTGTCAGATGTGATGAAAGAGTGAGTAGATATGTCGTTACCCGTACAACTCAGACTCGCACGCCCTACGTAGGATCCGTTCACTTCCGCGGTGTTTTGTGGTTTGATGCCTACGTCACGGTTGTACGGCGATTGACACGGCAAGCGGGATGCGCATAAAAGCAATGCATACGCAGCTCCTGCACCATGCAAGTTCTGCAAGCTTATAATTGAGTCTCACCCTCGTTGTGAGTGGGATCGCAATGCGTTGGCGCGCGCCACGGCCAGTTCCATCTACCGCGAGGCGACTAATTCAATCGTTTAGTGACAGCGCTATTGTAGCAGACGTTGAGCGTTTCGTACGACGGAATGCTTGTGGCAACGTTCCACTGTTGCAAGGAAACATATGCGCGCCTGGTGCTATGTACAGTACGTTAGCGCACGAGGAACGTCTGAACGGGGATTATCGTACCGCTCTACCATGATTGCCTCCAGAAGTGATATATGAAGCTGAGGCACTGCGTCACACCCGCACTTTACTGCACCGGTCTGGGAAAAGCACTGCGCACTGCACTGCGCAACCCATACCGGGGTACGCATCAATGCAGTCAAACCCTAGAATTCTTTGCATCAATTGCGCGGCTACGGGCTGGGGGCGGTCTTCTGCGGAACGCAGCTCATCATGTTCGGGTCACTTGGAATTGCACGCATACAACCGAGTTTGAATGGAGAAGCTAATCGTGAAGAGAAAGAGGTCTACAAATGACGAGGGTATAGTTGTGGACAAGAGACAACAAGCACCGCGGAGCAAGCTCAGGTTTGTAGCGGAGCTTCAACGCGGTCACCTGATGGCTGCCTAACGCGTCCACTCTCCATAGACACCGGTCGCACTGGCATCTTCCATTCAATCTGCAGAGGTATGCGAAATTGGGGGAAATCCGAGCTCGTCCTCATTTTACACATTGTGTCATAGGCCTAAAATATATGATGGTAGCCCGTATGAGGATCGGGTAGTAGATGTGACGCATTGTACAGTACGCTATTGATATATATGCACCAAGGATAAACATAACTCAAGGAAAGGGTGGCGTGAGGTCCGATTTTCTACCATTTATCAGTGTCCGTGCTATGAAATGCCTCCATACATACTCTAGCCGCCACACCCACGCCAAAATCACAGTCGAATGTCCCAGGATACGAAGCCTTCAGCATGTCCTCCACCATCGACGCCCAGGCTTTGAGCGATCCTCCTCAAGCACATCGTTCTCCCTAATCACCTTCAGAAAAACGCTCTCGAGACCCGCCCTTTCCACAGTGAACTCTGCAAAGTCCTCCTGCGAAGAAAGCAGGCCAAACAATCGTGCGAGCGACATGTCAGCACCGAGAGGGACCTCGAAGCGTGTCGCGACGTCATCCGCCATGCGAGCCCCAGGAATCTGTGACATGAGCTCTTGGGCGCGGATAACTTCTTCCCGCGTGCGACAAGAGAAATGTACCTCGTAGGTCGCGTATCGCTCTGCGAGTGCATCTGTAGTACCAACAGCTTTGGTGACTTCAGCTAGCCATCTTCATCAGACGCATGAGTGTAGCTTACCGAGCATCTTCTTCGCCAATATGCCCACTTTGTTCGCTAATGCCGAAGCTTCCTCCATCGAGTCTGCGCACAGGCTGTCAATCCTCTGCGTAGGCGATGTACACGGATATCACTCACGCGTTGTGATAACAATAGCCTTGCCAACGGCGACTGTCCG
Organism: Fomitopsis pinicola; assembly: GCA_001931775.1. Lineage (NCBI taxonomy): Eukaryota > Fungi > Basidiomycota > Agaricomycetes > Polyporales > Fomitopsidaceae > Fomitopsis > Fomitopsis pinicola. The sequence continues at coordinate 29,062 of MPVS01000013.1, read as the reverse complement.
TAGTGTGCCCCACATCTCACGCTTCATCTTCGCGTCAATGCCGGTGGAGAACTCATCAATGAGGACGACAGAAGGGTTACCTGCGCCATTCAAAAAGCCATCAACCTGTGCCCCTGACATCACGCTCTTCCAGGAACGCACCTATGAGCGCGATGGCCAATGCTAGCTTGCGCTGGTTTCCACCCGAAAGCCTCACCGCCAACCTGTCCGCGTAGATGTCCAACGACGTCGCGCGCAGCAGCGCCTGGACGTTCCTCGTCAGCTCCTCCCCACGGTACAGCCCCTTCAGCCGCCCGTACACCACCAGATGTTCTTCCACGGTGAGCTCAGAGTCGATGGCAGTGAACTGCGGGCAGACGCCCAGCGAGAGACGGGCGGAGCGCGGGTGGTTGACTACCGATACACCGTTGATGAGGACATCGCCTTCGTCTGGGATGACGTCGCCACCTATAGAGCGCCGTGTATGCGTCAGGAACGTCAGAGGCGCGGTGGATGACGTGCCGAGACGTACGGATCATGTTAAACGTCGTTGTCTTTCCGGCTCCGTTGGGTCCGAGGAGCGCAAAAATCGTGTCTTGCGACACGCCGAAACTCACGTTGTCCACTACCCTGTTGTCGCTAGAGCCGAACGCCTTAACCACGTTTAGAACGCGGAGGGCGTCTGACGACGACGCTACCACCGCCGCCTCATCATCCACGTCCTTGCGCCCGACAGCGCCTCCGTCAGTATTCTTGCCGAACGGTCGTTTCTTCGAGGAGTTGAAGCGCCGCGGAAGCACAGAGCCCGAGTCGACCCAGACCAGTATGCCGAACAGCACAAGCGCATAGACAATGAGATAGACAATGGGGCCGCCAAATCGCGACATCATGCCCATCGAGGCCGTAGTGGCAGGCTGGTTGTCGTCGCAAAGGAGTGAGAAGAGGTTGACAGAAACGAACGCCGCTTGCAACTGTGTGCATGATCAATAGAATGCATGGTCCTAAGAATGGTCTAATGCGTACCGCGTTGGCGACGGGCGAAGCGATGGCCATCGTGAAATCTGCATGACGCCAGTCAAATGACGAACTGTATTGATTTAGATATAGCACTTACGAATAAGTTTGAGGTCGTAGCCATCGGCCGAAGTCTTCGCATATGTGAGGGTCAACAGGAACGCTGCGAGGTAAAGCTGCAGCGCGAATGAGCGACAATGATGGGACTTGGAACGAGGTGACTCACAATGAACATGATGACTTGGTAGCCCGCCGACGCAGCGAACGCAGCAAGAGGCGACGTCACCGCCAAGGAGACACAGTATGAGAACAATGCCCCGACAATGCCGTAAAGCACAAGGACCACCCACTATGCAGGGTAGTACCCATGAGCATCTGGAGTTGTCAGCAGATCGATTGTTGAACGACTCACGAAGAACCCAAGACCAGAGAACTGGTTCGATGCAGCCGCGAAGACGATGATGATGACACTCGCGATCACGAGCGAGAAACAAGTGTCGAACATCAAATGGCCCAACCACAACCCGACCGGGTTGGACAGTCCGTTCGAGAGCTGCATCGCCTGGACCGACGATCGCCGTTCCTTCGATACGTAGAGCGAGAAGAACGCAGGGAACACAGACTGTTCAAGAATCAGCATCATACGCGAGGGTTGGATGCAGGTCCGGCAGCTCACCATCGCAGCACCGTAAAACGCAAGCCACTTCAAGGCAACCAGCGTGCCAGCGTTGAACCCGACCAGGTTCTGGAAGTTGGTCGCGATAACTCTCGGGAGAGCGGCGTCCGCGCGCGAGGCATTCAACGCATGGTTGTACACCAGATTCGTCGCAAGGTTGAGCATCACGAGGCCCGTGTATCCTGGGGGCGTAGCTTCCCAAGCGAAGAGTGTCGCGCCCGACGCCGTATCCATCGATATGCCCCCCAGAGACAGGTTCTGGAAGTTCTGGTTGATCGTGCTGATGAACGTCGCGTTGTCTGAGATGTTCCTAGTGGGCAGCATGGCCATGGTAGGCCCGAGAGATGACAGGAGACCTGGTGGCGATTGCAGGATCTGCTCCCCGGGGACGGTGTAATTCGCATCAGCCAGCACGATGGGGGACTCGGGTGCATAGAGCGGGATAGGAATTGCCGTGTGATACGTCTGCACGCATGTCGGGCGGGGACGGCCAGCAATAAAGAATAGCGGGACGCAAGAGCCTCCGATAGCAACGAGAACCGCAAGCAGTGGCGTCAGCCAGCTCCGCCGCGCGATCATGACACGCTTGTGGAAGATAGTGAAAGCCTGAGTAAGAGGTGGCCGTTTCCGCCCGGTGGTCAGCTCCAGGGTAGGGGTTGGCTCCCCATGAGAGAGCACGGGCATCAGCGCGGTGCCCGTCGTCTTTTCGACCTGGTCGTGCTCACTCGCGATAGCAGACGGCGTCTCCGACGACGAGCGCAGCGACTTCTCGAGCTTCGCATCGTCGTTGGCATGCATGAGGCCCAGGAAGATGTCTTCGATGGACGTGCTGAGCACGGAGTATGAGCTGAGCGCTCCGGCTTTGCTCTCCGCCTCCATGATCTCGAGCACCTGGTGTACTGTGGCGGGGTCCTTGGCGTTCAGGTGGTATGCAGCTACTCCAGAGGTATCAGAGGTGACGTGCGCATCTGGAACGAGCGGTCGTATACGATCTAGCAGCTGCGCTGAATCTGCGGAGGTCTTCTCTGGGGTGGAAGGGAAGGTCGTCTGGATGGTATAACCTTGTCCATAGTGAGACTTGAGCGCCACGGGAGTGCCTTGCGCAACGAGCTTGCCGGGGGCGGCCAGGACGGCGATGGTATCCGCAAGTAGATCGGCTTCGTCCAAGAACTAAGTGCAGTAGATAAATCAGTGTTAGACGAGTCATGTATATCCGACGACATACGTGGGTGGTGAAGACGATGGTCCTCTCATGGCGGACTGCTGTGAGTGTTCTCCAAAGAGCCCGGCGCGACAAAGGATCAACTCCAGACGTGCACTACAAAACGGTGAGAGCAGCTCTATCAACCAGTCGTCTCTGAGCATACCTCGTCAACGAGCAAGACTACCAAGCAGACGTTAGCTCCTCAGCACTCCTCAGCCAAAAGTAAACTCACTCTTCGACCCCCCAACCAGCCCAATCGCCAACTGCAGCTTCCTCTTCTGCCCGCCACTCAACGCATTCGCGTTGTAGTGTATCTTCTTCCCCAAGTCGCAATCTCGGAGGAGCTGCTCGATGTCCTCGTCGTCCGCGCCGTCCTCATTCTTCAGCGGCTTGATGGCCTTCCACACCTGCAGCGTCTGGTAGCACGTCAGCTCTGGGAACAGGACGTTCTTCTGCGGGACGAGGCCGATCGTGCCGAGCGGGGGGCGCTCCACGCCGCCTTCGAAGGTGACTGAGCCGCGGGTGCGGCCGATAAGGCCTGCGAGAACGGACATCGTCGTCGACTTCCCAGCCCTTGCAGATAACGCGATGATGAACTACAGTGCAAGGCTGAGAAAAGGCAAGAGAACGTACCCGTTCGAACCGAGCAGTACGAAAATGCCCGTCTTGGGTATCTCCAGGCTGAGATCGGCGACAGCGGTGACCAACCCGCCGCCTTTCTTGAACATCGACGTCCTGAAGTCCTTGCCAAGATTCTTGATCGAGATGGCGACCCCAGGCGCAATCTCCTGTACGCCATCTTCCGACGCTGTGTGCTTCTTCCTCCAGAAGCGCCACAAGGTTGAACCTGAGGACGGATTGCGTGCACCGTACAAACGACGCTCCAAGAGGATAGCGAGCCAGGGCCAGAGGAATATGTCAATCTAAACATAGTAGGGATGAGACATCAACGTGCAGACGCCATGCTGACTCGACTTACGATCGCCGCAATGAGCAGAGGTAGCAAGACCATATTATTGTCCGGGTCCGGCTTCAGCACATTCGTTCCCACCTGCCTGAGCTCAAACCCACACATGCACCGGATAGCGAAGATATAGAAGCCCGGCGGGAAGAACAGCGTGTAGAAGAACGCCGCGCCGGTGCCGGCGCGCCCGTCCACAAGGGCGAGGATCGCAAACATGATCGCGAGCACCGTCGCGGCGATCGCGGCGAGCTGGGGGCTCTTCCCGAACGGCGCAGAGACGAAGAGGGACCAGCTCGCGAGCGTGAGGCCGAGGAGGAGGTGCACGACGAGGACGAGCCCCGCGTTCGTCGCGGTGAAGATGCGGTAGTGCCAGATGAGCGCGACGGCGATCCACGCGGGGAGGTACACGAGCGAGACGCTGACGTGCCAGGAGAGGATCCGCGCCGAGTCCATGAGCCCCATCGCCTGCAGGTGGCTCGTGAGCAGGTTCGCGCGCTCGCCCATGAACGAGCCCGGGAGCTGGTACGCGATGCCGATGTAGCAGATGAAGAGTGCAAGCACGAGCAGGGTACGCAGGCCGCGGATGTAGCTCAGGCGGATGTCCGTGTACTGCTCTGTGTTTGTCTCCTGCGTGAAGGGCCATTCCAAAGGCGTTTGTGGCGTCACCCCTGTGGTTAGTTCGATGATAGCGCTGTCGATCGCCCATTGAAGGGGTAAGACGCGCTCTTCATAGCTGCTCGTGTGCTTGGCAACATTGACGTAGTAGAGGCCGCTGTCCGCTCGGATGGTGTAGTTGAACGCCGGCACAGAAGTGAGGTTACCGCTAGAGGATGTTACCTCAGTGCTGCTATTACCGGGCAGTGTCTCGAACACGACCGCCGCATAACACTCGGAGAACCCGTTGAAGTTCTCCGGGCAGGTGGGAGGGATATCGTCCGCTGAGGCTACTCGTTTCAGCTTTCTAAGCTGCTTCGCACTGAATCCACTGGTTATATGGGAGATGATATCCTGGGCAGACGGGAAGCCGGTACCATTGGTGCTGTCCGCCCACACAAGGGCAATGGACCCATCGTACTCATCAATAAGACGAGGCACAGCGACAGGGGTCCCCAAGCCGTACTAGGAAGACAGGTTAGAGGGGAAACGAACACACATGAGGGTACGCACGTTGTTCGGCTTGGTCAAGAACAGCTGAGCCACCGCGAGGAAGACGCCATAGCCGATGGGAAGCAGGACGCATCGCAGCAAGTTGAGCTTGATGCGGTATCAGCCACGAGGTTGTTCGATGACTGAGCAAGACGTACCCAAGGATGCTTGGACAGCACGATCCAGTTCTTCCACACGAGCGCGGCGAACTGCCTCCAGAAGAGCTTCGCGCCTCCGGCCATCCTTCGTGGCGGGACCTTCGCGGGTGGTGGCTAAGAAGTCGGGGGCTGCCGCGAGCTAGTACGGCGAGGGCGACTTCTCAACGCAGGAACTTATAGAGCTTTCAGTGGGTCGCGGGGTGTGCTGAGTTCGTCGCCGGTCGCAGAAGGCATGGAAAATGGACACACACCTTGTGGCGGATCTATATCCGCTCCGCAGGCACCGGGGATACTCGAGCCGCCCGCTGTGAGAAAGAAACTGCGATAGGAACACAAACGCAGCAGAACAGTTCCAGGCCAAGTGCCCGCAGACAGCGGGGGGATCAGAGATGGTGGTTGTTGACCGAGGGGTGCCTTGCAAAGACCCGTGTCTCTTGGTCGGAGCTGTATACGTACAGCTGGCCACCACCGTTGCTTTCGAAGAGGCTACGTCGCCGCCACGGTTATATAGCAGCGACCAAGGAAGCTGGAGCGATCACACGAAGTGTCGTCGTTGCGAAAGCATGCTGAGAATTGCCGCCTCTGTCCCTTCCCTTGTTCCCGAGTCCGCCGATTTAGCTCGGAGTGCCGACGCCACTTACGCACGGGCGCCCGTATGTACCGAGTCAAAGAGACTGAATGCGAATTCGAAGAAGTCCAGAGACTGACAACTGGAAGGGGAAAACATATCCCCTCACGTCGCTCCCGCGTCGTCTCATACATCCCAGAGCCAAGAGGAAGCGACGCTGAGCTGCCCAGTTAGGAAGGTGCGATACCATGTATAGCAGGTGACGTCACCTCTGCAAAGCCACCGCGATGGTTAATGGACGTGGGTTCTGCACCCGAAGTGCCACTGCTCTGCTTCCATGTTTATGCCAGCCCTTACGGAAGCATGATCGTTGCCCGACTTGACGTGACGTCGAGCAAGCTAACGAACAGCGGCGAGCGTATGACTCTAGGAAGCTTGACTATGATCGGGACCGACGTAAACGTTCTTTTGGCCATACATGGCCCATCATTTTCTCTTTGAGCTCGAACCACAAGTTGCAGAACCACACAAGTAGCCTTCTGATTTGTTTCTGCAGCTCACCTTACCCTATACGCTCACCGCGACACAGCTGCAACGATGCACGTCACAACATCCGCTCAAGTAGGACAGGCCATGCTCAGTAGTGCGCCGTAGGAACTTACCGACACGTTGGCATAGAAACAGCAGCAACGAATCGCCGAACTGCAAGCGGAGGTGGACGAGCTGCAAAAGCAACTAGGGTGTGTGACAACGAGCTCCCGCACAAAGCAATTTTAGACGCATATATGCAGTGAGGAAGCGGATGCTGAGAAGATCGTCTCTCGACACATCAAGCTCTTGCACTGCTACAACGAGGCGAAGGACGCAGCTCAGGTGAGCTACAGTCTCAAATACTAATACTTGACGATGTGGATGGTAAATGGCCAGTGGTGTTGACGACAAGACACAGATCCTGATGGGCAGGGTACGTCGCGGGCCCTCACCAGTACGGGTGACGAGGCATACTGAGGTATCCACAGCTCGCAGCGCACCGGCAAACCACGATACGACAGATCCACAAGGATTACGGGCTGACCAAGGACGATTAGCGTACCGCATACATACAGTGATTCACTTGTGACTGACCGTATCGCAGTGGATGGGTAGCTAGGCCACAGGGCGTGGGATGCGGCGAGGTGGGCTTTGCGCCTCTTGATGCTGTAGTCCATACAAAATAGTTCGGAGCAGCGTGTCAGAACGCACGCTTACGACGCATGGCGCGGAAGCGAGCGAATCAACGGCTCATCGCTCTACGACGATCCAACTCGTCCCATTACCGCCCCATACATCCACAACCCGATTCGCAGCGTTACTACCCGCTGTGGGATAGATCCGCAGAGGAGCATGCACATCTTCTGCGGCGCCAGTCCCGAGGTTGCCGTGTTCATTCCAACCCCAACCCCATACCTCCCTTCGCGTACCCTCGCCATGAATGGCTTCGACAAGGCAGAGAACATGCTCGCTGCCACAGGCTAGTTTCAGTATTCTTCGGGGCCCCGTGGAGGAAGGAAAGTCGACACGTCGGAGGTCGCCGCAGGGCTCGGCGGTCGCCTGACCAAGTTGCCCGTGGCTGTTGCTCCCAGTCGCGACGACCTGGTCCTCGGAGCCACAGCGAGTGAGCACGTACGTCCCGTTCCAGGTACACGCAACGCCGCGTGCGCCTTCTATGCTATCCAGAAGCGCGAGCTGGGACTTCTTGTTCGATCCTATCCCCGAGACCTTCGCGGACGAGTGCAGGAAGGCGGTGTGCCGGTTGCCGAGCGCAGAGTGGGAGACGGAGCCAGGGGTATATTGTGTACCGTCCAGGTGTATGGCACGAGGTAGGTTCTGAATTGCAGGCACCGTCTGTATGCCGGACATCGCGCTACCCAGCTGGCCGTGCCTGGCGGCGCCCCAGCCAACGAGAGCCTCGGTCGTCGAGCCACCCACCACGGTGAGACTCACTACGACCACAACGTGGTGCGGCCCCGCGCTCAACGCCCGCACGATCAACGTGTGCTCTCCCACAGGAAGGTCGGAGAAGGCACCAAGCAAAGGTACGCGGCAGACGGACAGTGTCACAGCGATCCCGCCGCCGCCGAGGTTCCCAAAGTCGTCCGCGCCCATTGAAATGAGCACGTCGCTCTTTCCGGGGCACGAGAACACGACGTACGACGTCTCCCACCCCGCGGCGACCAGGCGCGGGACATAACCCTCCGAGCCCGCCGCGCGGAGGTCGAGCGGCCGGAAGACACTGGCAGACCCAGCCCCCTCGCTGTCTTCACGAGCGTACAACGGCCCCAGCTGCCCCCTGCGCCCATCGCCGCACCCCCATACTTCCCGAGTCTCCCCGCGTGCGAGGAGCGCGAGCGTGTGGTTCGCTCCGCAGGCGACGTTGAGGACGGCCGTCGTGCAGTCGGGGAGGCGTCCTGGCGACGCGCCAAGGAAGAGGCATGGAGAGAAGGTGTGTGCGTCGTCGGTGTCGCCGGTTGCTAGCTGGCCGCGGGCGTTGGACCCGGAGGAGTAGAGGCAGAGGACGGAGGGCGCAGACGACATCGGGAGGAGTGAGCTCGGGTATGTACAAAGAAGTACGGAAACAGCCGTGCTCATTTCGGTTGCTGATAAAACAGATATACGAGAAACTAGGGTACATCTTGAGTGTAATCATCAAAAACGTACTTTTTTACAGGAAACCCGTCTTATTGAGGCTAAAAGCTCGATGGAGGAAGTCACATCACTGTCACATGACGAGACACAATGTGACGGGTCCCGCTCCCACTATGCCTCCCGCATTCCTGACGCCTTCTCAAGTTATCTACGTTGACTACTGCATAAAATGAGGGCCTTTGGCGTGCTATGCGTGACTGTGGTGGTAGACAGCCAGCACAGTGCAGCAGCGAGCATGTAAATGGTTGCCCGATATAGTAATGTCGAGTGGTGGCGCCAGAGCGCTGCGTGTCCGACAAGTGGCGCAGCTCAGCGTACCCAGTGTCGGCTATGATATCAGTGCATGTTATTCCTCCTTTATCACGCTCTTGAACGTCTGAACAGTAAGTCTACTCAAGAATCATTGGCAGTGAAGCAATATGTAACATCACGTGACACGGCCCACCTCCGGGGCGGAGTCCGGTCCGGACCTGTAGGGGCGGAAATCCCAATACGGAATGTCCTCTCGCGATCGGAGATGATCGATGATCAATGAATTGTAGCGAATCGGAAACCCCGATCCTGGTGGCGCCAACGACACGCCGTGTTGGCGCCGTGCCACCTTGCTCGCCGCTCAATCTGCTACGCTTGACCGCAACACCTTTGTCTCCCAAGTGCTCATAAACTCTGAATTGCGTTTGATGCGCCTTCAAGGATTTCAACTGGCCTGAATCAATGTGCTTCATAAACGGCGGCCGAGGTTGTCTTGTTTGGCACTGTCGACGTCACCAGGAAGGCTGCAGCAAGTCCATGCATGTGTAGCAACGGTCCGCGACATACTTAGCGTTGAAGGTGGAATGGAATGCCGATGGTGCGCTAGTCCAAAAATTGAACGTTCAGTGCAGCTTGTTATGCCGTACTCAGGAGAAGGGTTGCAGTTACACCCGCTTCTCGGCGACCCTGCACATATAGACACCGGGCCGTGAATTTTCAACCTTTGAGAGGGTATGCAGCGATATAATTTCGCGATACGGGCCGTCATAGCCTCTTCTCAGTATAACGCTCCAGTTCCCAGAACATGTAGTGCTACGGGAGCAAGACACCATATATTGGAGGTGGTCGCGCCGTCCCAACATTTAGGGTCGCAGTCAAGTCGCAATGTATATATAGATGTGTACTAGACGCCATCTCTCTCCGATATCATGGTTCTGTGACTCCGCATGACTAACAGCACGTAGTTATGCAATGGAAGATTCGTCAAACACCATGGCCAATTTAAAGGTCGGCTGCTATGAACACCGTGTATAAAATTCAGCGGGTAGAGCTTTGTGACGGCAGCCCTACGACGTAGGACATTGGGAAGCCTGAGGTTAGTCTTCGCCCGGTCGTGCTCATTTATGACCTAATTCAAAACATCATGCACAGTGGTTCACCACAACACTACAGCAGCTATGGAGGGGACTTATTCGTGTGACAAGGTCAGTCGATACTTCAGCTGCAATAGCACTAGGTGTCAAGATTCAAGACTAACGAGCTTCGCAGCTTGGGCAACCAACGGAGACGATGGCTGATCTCAAAGACATGATCACGGGTTTTCTCCGAAGAATGAACTTCACTCTGCCCGAACAGCTCTGTCGCGACACCGAGCTGGCAGAACACGTGAAGGCGGTCACCCTGACGTGGGCGTTCGAAGATCGCGTCCGCAAGCACATTGTCACCGGCGTTGCCTGTGCCGAGGCTTGTTTTCCTCATCTCGACATCGACGCCCGCACCGCTATTGCAATCTACACAAGTCTCTTGGTGTGCCTTGACGACCAGAAGCTTTTCGGCTCCCTCCGCGCACAGGATTTTAGTGAGATGCTCTGCGATGGCACCATCCATCGTGACGAAGGGCCGTTGGGAGAGTTTGGAAAGGTACTCGCGGGTCTCCACCGCCATTTTCCACCCTTCGGGTCGAGTATGATTGTCGCCGCGACTCTGCGATTCGTCGCGGGCGAGATGACAACGAATCCTGACCACCCTTTTTTCCTGGAGCCCCATTCAAAGAGTGCGGTAGACTACCAGCGGTGGATGACCGGCGACGCGGAGGCCTATGCGCTGTTCATTTGGCAAAAGGTGGCGTTATCTGATGAGACTGTATGGATCAATGTACTCCCGTAAGTACTTACCTGAGTCCACATCTACGGTGAATTTCGATGGTGACCATTTTTTCAGGGATGCTATCCTCTACATGAATCACACCAAGTGAGTGTATTCGGCGTATCCTGGCCTACCCCCACGCTCATACTTGCTACTCGAACTGTAGCGATATCCTCTCATTCTATAAAGAAGAGCTGGAGGGCGACACGAATAATTACGTCCATGCTCGTGCTCGTGTCACCAACCAATCACGATGCAAGATCCTCCAAGACTTGATCGACGAGGCCGTGGATGCCGCTCAGCGAATTCACAGCTCACTGGGCGATGGGCCTGTGAGGGACGCTTGGGACAGCTTCGAGGCAGGGTTCTTTGGATTCCATCTCGGTGAACCTCGGTACCGTTTACGAGAGATCATCGGCTCCCAGTATATGATGGACCACACGACTGTGCACTTGTAGAACAGATAAATGTAGCAATACCGCCAATCTGAAATCGCAGGAATGATTGTAGCAACTACTATTCGCAGGCTGCGATATACGTCTTTATATACAAATCAATTGTGGGACACAGTATGTGCTCCGTGTTGAGCACTTGAGTCAGTGTTCTTATCGGACCGTCCGCAACTCATGAGAATTCTGAATGCCTTGACAAGGATGCCCCTTCCTTCATTGATCAGTGAAAGTGAGTGCACCATTTTCCTACCCGTTCCGCCATCTGCTCGCCATCAAGTTGGTATGCTCACTTAGGTTATATAGCGGCATCCTATCGTTCGTAAAGGAGAACCTCGCAAGCGACCAGATTAGTCATAATCATGTACATGCACGCATCGTAGCACCATGGTCGCGGCTGTTAGAGGATCGGCAGGGGACGAAAGGGTTCGAGCTCGTCGCATCCAGGTATAGGGATGACATTCAGACGCAGGCGCAATACAATATGTAGCTCATGGTTCCTCTACCTGATACTGTTGTGGTGGTACGACCACTAGAACACGCGTTTGTCAGAAGCACCGCCATCACCACTATCTGTACATATCCTTTCATAGATTGGGGGTGTCGCGTTCTGCGAAGCATCGTCAGTCAAGCTTCACAGACAGAAAACCCCACACCATCGAAGGGCTTGTTGCAATCATATCTAGCCGAACGCAGACAGGCAGCAATCCGCCTGCCCTTACCTGCTTCAAGCGGCTGCGCAATCCGGTGGCCCGTCTGCTCTATGCTCCACCAGCGCAAACTGGGGGGCATCGGTGCTTCATGACCACACTCTGGAGCAAGGAAATCATGCCCCCAGGGGAACGGCAAGTCTTCGTCGGATACAATATCGAATGAAACATAGCGATGCGAGCTGGGCGTGTTTTGCGCGGAATTTGCGAGGGCGTGCAGGAACAATCGTTCATAGGTATCTTTCTCAAGGATCGGTGGGCTCTGCGAGGTACTTCCAGACGTTTGTCTTTGTGGAGCCACTATATAGCGCAGCTCAAAGTAGACGATGTTGGTCTCCGCGAGGAAGGAACAAAACGCGACCTAAAGTAGTCTAATCAGCCAGGCTGCTCAATTCGACGATGAATGCACACGGCCTCCTCACCCACCACGGTTTGGCAATCACCCTGTTTGCAGGATCAATAGCGATAGCTAGGTATCGCAGACGCGACGAGCTCTTTATGAGCGACTGTTCAACGTGCTCCGGCTCCTTGGAAAGCTCGAGTCTCAGGATCAGCGCAACCGGTTGGAAACAGGCTACCACGGAGTCCGCAACTGTGCATGACGACAAGGGGGTAGCGAAAATGGTGCCCTTCACTGTCCGTAATGACCCTCCCTGTGAGCACCTCAGGAAACCAAACAGATCCAAGAGATGCACCGGGGTACCTGTTGTCCAGCCTTGGAGGGAACCTACCGTGCCGCGTATGCGCTCCAACTTTGACCAGGTCCCTATTGGCGATTCGGGATTCTGACGCGGTTGCTTTCGGGAGACACTGAAAGCCTTGACGTTCGGGAAGGTTTGTGCCAGCCGGTCGGGCCCCGGGAAGTGGTGGGAAAGAGGATCGATCATTGAGAGGACCTCGACAGTTGGGAAGGACAGATGAGTGTCGAAGACGAGCCTCCACGAGAGGAAGTTGGGGTCAAATCGGGGTGCACACAAAAAGAGTTTGCGAGGTGCTGACTGCATCTTGTGCAAGAAGTCCGATGTGTGAGGGCCCGTGGATCCAAAATCTACCTCTTTCAGTGCGCGCATGCGAGCCAGGGCGCTCACCATGTCGGGCTCGTGGTCCATCCAGGCTTCGGCAGAGGCCATAACAAGCACGCGGAGATTGACAGCCTCGCGCAATAGACGAGTGAGAAGAGACGCCCCGTCCGCGTAGAACGCTTTCGGATGAGGTCGTTCGGGATAATTACCCGTGAAGGTGGTGAACACTTCGCAGCGAAGGTACAGCTCGTGCAGGGCGCGGAGACGGTGCGGCACCTCATCGAGCATGTACACAAAGAACTTGACGGCGTTCTCGATGGAATGGAATTCGACCGACCGCAGAGCGCGACCTTGAGCAATGGCGTGGATTGCGTGGGCCGTATACGATAGCTGACGTGCACTTGCAGAGTCCAGATAAGAAACGACGGCGGAGAGAACGTCGTCGTTCATTCCGAGGAGGCCACTATGGACACCTACCATACTGTCGATCTATATGCGTCAGGCGGCGTGAACAGCACGGAGACAACGATACGTACGTTTGTTGCTCGATGTCCTCTGCAATATTAATGACGACCGGTGGGGACGTTGAGGCCAATATAGCTTGGCCTATCTTGATGTGCGATGCTCGACAGCTTTAAAGGGCGGAAAAGATAGCGACAGGGAGTTGTATGGGATGCGTATGCGTGTCTGGAGTCACTCAGCGGGTCCCCTCGGAGATCGTCGTTGTCGGGACCGCGTATGATGCAGAATCAAGAACTGCAAGTCGCAATGAAACCGAGCAAGTTGTCCAATTATCTGCGCAGACAGGTCGTTTGGAGTGTTGCCAAAGAGTAGATGAGTAGATAAAGAGATGAAGGCTCTCACTTGCTCACCGCTCTCACTGCTCTGGCTGGCGACTCGGCGTTGAGTCGCACGCGGCTTCCTGATTCGGCTTACGGCGCGCTAGATTCTCCCGGGCGTCATGATGACTAATCCGACGACTCTGAAGAGCTCCCGCCACCTCCTGCCAGACTCCAGCGCGGTGCTGCCCCATAACCTCGCATCCATTCTCCTTGCTTGGTTGGCCACCCACGAGCTCTCTGAGTTGTCGCCATGGCAGAATCCATCCCTCACACTTTCCCCGCCTCGAAGCTGGGAGAGTACAAAGTGATTGAGGAGATTGCGGAAGGGACATTTGGCAAAGTCAAAAGTGAGTGCCGTGGAAGTACGATCATGGTCGCCTGGACTGAATGGGCGTTTTCAGTGGCTTTGCACACGATCACTGGGCACAAGGTTGCCATGAAATTCATCTCGAAACAGGTCATCGCGGCGACCAAGACAAAGAACCGCGTTCAACGTGAAGTCGAGTACATGAGGATGCTGCGACATCCACATATCATCAAACTGTAAGTCAGCCGCGCACCTGTACATCACGGGGATAACTGCCGTGTTCTGCGATGGCAAATGGTTATTTCTGTTGCGCTGGGTTTCGTGGGTGAGCCATTTGGTCGTGGTTACCGACTTGTGGTGCTGCGAGATCTTGCTTTCACCTGTATGGGTCCCCCAGCTGTGGTCCTCGCTCTAGTCTCAGGCAACTCCATGAACAGCTTATTCATCTCGTTTGTATGCCAGCTACGAAGTCATCTCGACATCGACCGACATCATCATCGTCCTCGAGTACGCCGGAGGCGAGCTATTCAACTACATCGTCGAGCACGGTCGCATGTCCGAGAAACAGGCACGCCGCTTTTACCAGCAGATCATCTCCGGCATCGAGTACTCCCACCGGCTCAAGATCGTTCACCGCGACCTCAAGCCAGAGAACGTCCTCCTCGACGCAGATCTGAATGTGAAGATTGCCGACTTCGGCCTCTCAAACGAGATCAAGGACGGCGACTTCCTCAAGACGAGCTGCGGCAGCCCGAACTACGCTGCACCGGAAGTCATACGCGGCGGCCTATACACTGGCCCGGAAATCGACGTATGGAGTTGCGGTGTGATTCTCTATGTTATGCTCTGCGGTCGGCTACCCTTCGAGGACGAAGACGTGCAGTCATTGTTCACAAAGATCAGCCGTGAGTCTTGTAATCTTCATCGTTACGCTGCACGACAGGCTCACCATGAATGATAGAGGGCGTATACAACATGCCCGGATACCTCTCACACGAGGCACAAGACCTCATCTCGCGGATGCTCGCGGTAGACCCTGTCAAGCGGATAACCGTGCCCGAGATCCTGCAACACCCCTTCTTCACAGCCGACCTCCCGCGCTACCTTCAGCCCTTGCCGCCAAAACCCACCGTCTTGCCAACACTATCGTCCCTCGTCACCCCGCCTGTGAAGGCGCTCGACTTCGAAATGATCGACGGCCTGGGGCGGATTGAGGAAGACGTCGTGGACGAGCTGGCGGCACGGATGGAAGGTGTGGATAAGGAGGATGTGTGGGAGTCCCTGCGAAGGGACGACGGGCCGCAAGGTAATGCCGTCAAGGTCGCCTACATGCTACTGCGGGACAAGAGAAGGTTGGGCAGAGACCGTAAGCATACTCCATTGCGTCGTAGGCGATGCCTGACGTGTTCGGACAGTTGCAGCTTTCGAAGAGCAAGAACGCGATGCGCAGCTAGCTGTGATGGACGTAAGTTGAAGCTCGCAGCTGTATACTATCCGTTGTACGCTTACGATCCATACTCAGCCGCGGAACTTGCTGTCACCAAGTGTGCTCTCTCCGGGTCCTCCCGACCTCGAAGAGAATCCGTTCGAAAACGAGTTTGGCGAGTACGACGATGAAGATCTTGACGATGGCCTGGACTTCTCGACACCGCAAGAAACAGAGATCAACAATTTTGCTGTATTGAACTCTTCCTTACCCGAGCAGCTTCCTGAGCCGCACCATCTCGCTTCGTACGCATCCGCGAAAAGGCAACCCATCAAAGAGAAGAAGCAGCATCGGACGAAGTGGCATTTTGGCATCCGGAGTAGAAGTCCGCCGATGGAAGTGATGCTGGAGATCTACCGGACGCTGAAGAGCCTCGGGATGGAGTGGAAGGCGAAGAAGGACCTCGGGAGGCTGGGTGGCGTGCGGCGGACGGGAGAGAACGCGCATATAGAGCGAAATCGAGAGCTTGATGCACCGCACTATGTCGATCTGCGCGCGGCTTCGTCGATATATTTCATTGAGACGCGGGCGCGGGTCCAGGACGTCGTGGTACGTATCCCCCTCCTTTCGCGCCTGCCGGGCGCTGCTCGGCTCGTGGTAGACGCGGCTCGCTGACGTTGATGCGTTGTGGCGTTCGCGCTGCAGGTTCTGATGAATCTCCAGCTGTACATGGTCGACTCGATCAACTACCTCGTCGACTTTCACCACAAAAAGACGTACAAGGCGTCGACGGAGCCCGGCGCGGGCAAATTTGACATGGCGCACCCGGACCTGACGCTGAGCGAGACGGCGTCGCTTGAGTCGAGCCGCTCGCTGAAGGAGATCAACATCAAGGAGGACGAGGTCGTCTCGCCGTTCGTCTTCATGGACGTTGCGTGCAGGTTGATCCTGGAGCTCGCGGGCGGAGGAGAGTAGGCTTTCTTGGGCTTGATGCTGGGAGATCCAGTGCGCGTGTTTGCTTTCGATGTCGTCCGTGCTATGGCTGTGCTGCTTATTATTGGTTACCCCTGCATTGTAGCTCTGTGTTCAGGTTGTTGGGATGTAAGAGTAGCGCTGAACGTCAACACTAGATATGTACAGTGTCACTAATGCAACAGCATTGATTGCGAACAAACGACATGTTCGCAGGAGTGCAATCGCTGTAGTCGGGACTTTTGAGCGTCCGCTTCTTTCTGCTTTACTTGTCTGCGGTGAAGACCCGTTTGATTGCTCTGACGACAAAATAGAATACCTCGATCGATCGCAGGCAATATATCGCTCGAGGCCGTCGCGCTGGCTTTCCGGCGCGCACAGGTGAGTAGCTTGATGTTTCGTTGTGTCGAACCCATTACGGAATTGCGTCCACTAATTCGCGCAACATGCCAGGGCCGCACGTGCTTAACCGGTGACAGCCATCACAATATAGCTTTCCCGCTCTTCCAGGACGACTGTTCTTGCTCCTGGATGGCCCAAAAGAGAAGTCGTACGAGCTCGACGCTCAAACGGTAGGTCCATATCAGTCTTTTCCCCGGCTTCCCCGCCGTGACATCATGCTCATCCGCCTGCTTCGCTCGTTCACAGAAGCATGTTCGTGCGCGGGGTGTCGAGAGAACCGCGTTGTTACACGCCTTCGTTGCGGGGTGCCCGACAGGGAGGCTGCTCCCACCGCCATCTAGCTCTGCGTTGGACAGCCACGGCTCCGTAGAGGTACTTCGCCGCTCCACGTGAGCCGGGGCTGCACAATATGGCCCCATGCAGGCAGCTGTCAAGCCCCGTATCCCGCCGACTGGCAGCTGTCATGCTCGCTGCGGCGTTCGACGCCGTCTGTGCTTGGTCCGTGGGCATGTCTCGCAGCGTGCAGCGAATGTTCAGCTGTTTACGACACGACCCGCGACCAAACGTACGGGACGCGAGTAGCCCAACGCCGTCTGCCGGGACCTGCGCCACAAAGGCGAGTCGGGACACACGCATGGAAGAGATCCGCGGCCCTTCGTGGTTATTATGTGATCATGCAGAACGACTTCTTTGATAGACACCCCACGATCTAAGGTGGCGCACCTCCCATTCGTCTCACATTGCGATCATGCACGTCCGTCTTCGGCCAACTCGCTGCCATAACGGGACCATCTCTGTTCCACTCTGTGTCGTGATCAGCCACACTTGTCAACCCGCCACCCATCCGTTATAAACCTGCGCGTGTTCAACTTGAACCCCACCGCCCTTCCCTTTTCCATCCCTCCCTTCATCACCACCCGTCTCCCGCTCGCCAGCATGGACCAGCCCGCTGCCTCCAGGCCCTTCGACCCGTTCTTCGATATGCCCCTCCCGAGCGACCGCAGTGTCCACTCCTCCATCTGGGCCCCGCAGCCGCAGCCCTCGGAGTGCGCCTGGTCGAAAGCTATCGACTCATTCACCCGCGTCGACAGCAACGGTCATCCTGTGCGGCCGGACCCGCGTCGGACTAGTTCCTTCCCCAGCAACTGCGAGGATGTCTTCGGGGCTCATGCTTCGGACGCCCACACGCGCAAACACGTCGGCGCCATCGGCGACGGCCGTAAGAAGGACTCTCCGTCCCTGGAACAAACTGTAAGTTGCCAACTTGCCGCATGTATGCGCGCATATACCAGCCCTAACACATTTGGCAGCATGTCGAGCAACTGTTCCGCACTCTCAACCTCAACTCCCCTGGCCCTGGCCCTCAGTTGATCACCTCCTTTGGAGACACGCGGCAATCGTCGCAGGCATCTCCTGATTTGTCTCCCATCTCGAACACCGCTCTTCTCACCCCTTCTGACTCTCCTGTTACGAAATCCTTCGACGTCAAGTCGGAGGCAAGCCACTTCGGTCTCGGTGTCTTCAACGGCTATCCGAGCGACCGTCTCTTTGACAGCGGTCCGGCGCTGAGGCGGCATGATGCCTTCGGGGAGACGCCACGCGCCATTCCACGGAGTAGCTTCCCTCCTGCTCACCAGCGCGACGTCAACAACTTCCCGTTCTTAGACCCGCTTCCCGATATCCCTTCGCCTATCTCTCAGTCCGCTTTTCAGAATGCCTATCCCCCACCTACGCACCATCGCCTCGATTCCGGACATCAGCAGCAGCAGTGGACCCAGCAGCCTCGCGTGCGTGTCGCCTCCGGATGGGTTCAAGCGGAAGAAAGGCCGTTCGTCGACTTCGCAGCCAGCAGCTTTGCGCCTGAGCCCACGTTGCGGTCGTCTCAGTCAAATCACAGCGGTGGTAAATCACACGCTCATGAGGTATGCTGTCATCGATTGCCTCTGTTGTTCGTACTTCATGATCACTAACTCCCTGGCCAGCCCATCAATTTCCTGTCCTTACTTCATCCGTCCTCCTCGCCACCGTACGCTCTGTTTGTGGACCGCATCATTAGGTCGTCAGACCAGCAAGCATCTATCTTTCTCCAGCAGAAGTTGAAGGTAGCAGATTCTTTTGAGCGTGCCAAGATTGTAGACGCCATCTGCGCCAAAGGCTTCGAGATGATGGCTCACCGGTAGTAGCCTTTATTTCACGTGCGCTATTTTGTACTGACAGGCTGCTCATGTAGTTTTGGCAACTGGGCCGTGCAGCGATGCCTTGAAGCAACAGCCTCGCCCGAGGAACGTCGCAAGATAGTTACTTGCATGAGGTATATCCACCGTTGCATCAGTTGGTATCAAGCTCACGTCGCGTCAGGGGTCGCGTCGTTGAATTGGCGACAAACTGTTACGGCTGCCATGTGCTGCAGAAGGCCCTCGACTGCGAAGAGGATGTCAGGTTGCTGATCGTCTCCGAGCTACTCCTCGGTGACCCTGCACAGACGTTGGTTAACAAGCATGCATCCCACGTATGGAGCAAGGTATGCGCATCTACCTACCTCCTTCTTTCTCATGACGTCCCTGACTGTGGCCGTTAGATCATGGAGTTGACTTGGACGCCTCCCGCTCCTCCTATCTTTGCTTAGTATGCTGCCCCGCTCTGAGTGAAGTCAATGTTATCTGACAGATGCATTTTCACAGCGTGAACAGGTCCCTAAAGGGGAAGTGGGCAGCCCTTGCGTGTCATGAGACTGGCTCCCTTGTCGTCCAGGTCAGTGTCATCTGTTTCAGGTTTGGGGAGTTACTAACCGTCTCGTAGCATGCCTTCGAGAATCTCGAAGCATCCGCAAAGGATGGCATCATCGACGAGTTGCTCAATCAGGGTTCAGCTGTATTTTCTGAGGTTGTGAAGAGTCAGTGGGGCTCGTACTGCATTCAACACAGTGAGTTGCATCACGTCGACGTGTTTCACTTCTCCTCATGCGCTGCATTCAGTTCTCGAGCACGGATCTAAAAAGCACCGAGACATGGCTCTCGATCATCTCTTGGCTGGTCTTCTTGAATATGCTACGAACGAGCAAGGGGTTAAGTCGGTCACCAAGGCCCTTAAGGAGGGCGGTAAAGAGACGCTAGACAGGATCATCAAGCGCATGTGCGAACCGGCCAAGGGGTAAGTGTTTGTTCGGAGTGCGTGTCACATTCCATCTGACTCCTCTCAAGGGGCCGCCGGGCTACGATTGTCGATCTAGCCCTTTCTGTCACTGGGAGCCAGCTCATAGCCACTGTGTTGCCCAACGTAAGTCATACATCCTTCGCTAGGGTATATAGCCGCTGACGTACCACGACTAGGCGGACAAGGATCAGCGTGCGCTGCTGTACGATTCTATCCGCGGGCACATTGTCACCCTCCGCGGCTGCAAGACCGGCTCGAAGGTGATCTGGCTCTTCGACCGCATGGTGGGCATACACGTCGCCTATCTGATCCTAAATACATGCTGACGATTGGAGACAGCGCGCTTACTACGGCTACTGAACCCTTCGCGCGATGACGACGTCCCTGTTCTCGCTTCACACGGGTGGCATCTGCAGCAATCTCTCGTCGTCTCAAGGTCACAACGAAAAACGTTTGAAAACTCGGAAAACATGACATTGACAATCTCACTGCAACATCATAGATTCGGCGCATTCATCCGCACATCTCGCATTCATCAAGCCACGTACGGTATCCAGCTTCACATCCAAACCTCATGCAAGACAACGCCTTATGTTACGCAATCATCTCACTGCCCCCGGGTAGCTAGCACCAACAAAATGTTTACTACGCTCGTATCCCGCTTCATGAACGGACTCTCTACGGCAATCGCACCATCTCTCCTCGTCGCATTTACCAAGCAGCATTCTTTATTGCTCGTTTTATACGCTCAGCCGTCTTCGCCGACCTTTCCGCGCCATGCGATATTTATGCATTCGAGCTTCGGTCATATTTGTGTCGCTTCTTCGTTTCCTCTGTAGCACGGTGACAGTATGTACAATAGCCCATATCGTCGAGCGTTTGCCGGCATCCTGTCTTTACGCTGAGCTGTACATGTACGTAACACGTCTGTAGAACGCAATCGAAGAGCAATGATAAGCAGTACTTAGCCTCATCCTATAGCACCCGCCAGTGTTGCGCCAACCGAACGTTGAATCCCTCTTCTTGAGCGGTCGTTCGCGGCACTGTTTTTTGGAGTGTTCAGCGGTTTTCATGATGCGTGCTCGTTTCACCCTCAACCCAGCGTCTTGGCCTGATTTGGCAGTCATTGGTCGGCTAAAATGTATCCGCCGCTACTCAACGCCAGCTCAGCCCGTGGCGCGCCTGTTGGCCCACTGCCATCTGGATCTTCCACTACAACCACCATCACAACAGTGCGCAAACTCGTCGATTGTATGCTGCTGTACTTCTCCCGCGGGTTCAAGACATCATATCTGGGATGGTTTGACTGTCGACCTCGGGGGTCCAATCGCTCCTTGACCTCGTACACTTGAGGTTAATGGTCCACCGGGTTTGCAGGGCACTTCAAACTCCGCGGTGGCTGAGGTGGCGCAGCGTCTGGCGCCCGCCGCGCGTCGCGCATGCATCAGTCCGAGTCGTGCATGGCGACCGCAATAGTGTTCGATGTAGCTAGATCTATCTTGTACGAACCCGCGCAAAGTATATACACATAAAGCATATAATATATTACGAATTTAGGCATGTAGTTGGTGGGCCCTGAGACACATCTGAGCACATACCGGTATAATAGTATATTATAATCAAGCTACGATAGACACTAACAACGATCACTAACACCGCATTATAACATTTTGTATTGATCATTTCACTCGATCAGTACACTGGGGGATCGCTTCGGTGACGTGTTCATATGATTACATGGCAACTACTCATTCGCGGGGAGCTATGTACTTGTATCCGATGACGTTGGCAGGTAAGGCTTGGCCGCGTTCTCGCGTGTTCGTCACATCAGAACATTAGTGATTTTGCTTATCCCCCGTAACAGATGCTTAGATTTCAATGTAAGCTCTCGATAGTTCACAACTGCTTCGGCACGGTAAGCTCGGCTCAACGAGAGGAGGAACAATGCCATACCATAGCTATAAGCAGCTAACAAGATGTAAGCACACGGCCGGTCTGGCATGAATCAGTGCAGACATATTATTAAGGGTACAGATTGTAATGTACTGCGCGGTGTGAGAGACAGCTACAGCAAGCTCGTGGATACTATGCACACCCACACATGAGATTCCAGCATGACCGAGTCTAAGCCATGTCCACATTGAGTTTGCCATCGTACTCCTTCGAACCGTCCTCATACGACTCCTGGTCGTCACCATCCCATTCATCCTGCTCGTCCTCATAGGCCTCATCATGCGCACCTTCACCTGAGCTATCCAAGCCAACCTCGTACCCGTCTCTCTCCCCACCTAGCTCAAGCTGCCGCTTCTCGCCCTCGAGCCAGCCATCCTCCTCGAACCAATCACCCACTTCGCTATCTCTGCTGTCTCTGCCATCGCCGGTATTGCTCCTAACATTCGCGCCGCCCGTTTCGTCGTCACTGGTGATGCCTTCACTGCAAGCTCCCGTCGTAGTCGTAGCCTTGGAGTGGGATATCTTTGGTATTGTGGAGGCCGGGGGACAGAAGAGAGAGATCGCCTGGTTCGTGGTATTGAGGGACATTTGATGGTGCGTACCCGCAGTCTTTCCTGGTCCCGATTTGGTGATGCTTGATGCTGCCATCATGAGGTCGTCGAACGCGTCAGGGTCGGACAAGTACATGGCGATGTTAGTTTCCCATGTACTCTCGATGAGCAACTGAGCATCTTCGCCACTCCAGTTTGGTTGGCCGTCTTCAAGTTTGATGAGACGGCGCCAGTACTGAAAGGCTCGCTGCACCTGCAGTCCAGAGAGTCAACAAGAAATCAACGGAGGGCAATGATCTGACTCACCGCGGCGAAGGTGAGTGCCAACGCAGAGTAAGGGCGGTCTTCGACATCGGCAATGGTGCCTTTGATTCCCTGAAGATGGGTTGCAAATGCTGTTAGGACAAAAGGTGAGTGCCCAACCTGCGAGCCAATTGAGTACCATATTGAGCTACAGCAGACGGGACACATACCTCCCCGTTTGGCCCAAAGAAAGCCTCTCCGCCATGTTCAAGTGCAGCACGTACGTACTGCTCGCGTTCCTTGTTGGTTCGCATGCTTTCTAACTTCTTCTTGAGCATCTTCATGGCTGTTGTCAGGGGAAGCCGACGCCAGTGGTAGAGCCGCTGTCGGGTCTAACAAACACGATTTATGTGAGCATCATGTCGACAAGACCATACCGAAGCAGCTCAGCTTACCACCTCATACACAGAGTCTTTGGTGCTCGCGACGACTGTATAGTCGGCATCAGGGCAGAGCATATCAACGTACTTCTGGATGACATCCCGAAGCTCAAGGACACCATGCTCAATCTCCCAAAGCTTCGTTGCAGCACCATACTCTTCCTTGATCGACGGCAGGATCGTCTTCTCCCAGTACGGGCGGATCCACTCAGGGAGGTTGTCTGCTTACTTTGACTTCTCTGCCGGAACTGCAGATGGTGCTCGTCGTGTTCGGACCTTAGGTTTGACCTCCGGCATCTCGTCCTCCGAAACGATCATGACAAACTGCAACATTGACTATCCAGTCAGTGAGGTCCAGCGACTGCCGTGCAGTTACGCACCTGATTTTGTGTCTTTCGCAGAACTGTCATCTCGTCTCTCCGTGTCTCAACCTCCCTGTCCGTAAGTCCCTTCACTTGGATCGCATTCTCAGCCACGCTCCTCTGATTGGTCTGCTCATTCTTCTTAGACTTTGTAGGCACCCGAGATGTCGAGCGGGAAGCCGGCGTACGACTGTTGTTGGTTGCCGTCTTCGTGCTACGGCCTCGGGTACTGGTGGTACCCTTCTTCGAGGCTGTCGAGGGTAACGGTGTGCGAGTGGTTGCGATGGGAATGTTAGGGCTGACAGTGCTCTTGCTTTGAGCGATAGATCTCTCACTATTGACGTGAGTGGGAGGAGGCGTGATCCCGAGCCGGCTTCGCCAATTGACAGCAAGTCCGGCCCGGGCCTTAGCCTTTACGCCACCACCAGTCAGGGAATGTGCGGTCTCTGCCGTGACTCTGAAGTGAGTTAGATCGACATGAACTACCTTGGGCTGAGTGTCGAAATACTCACTTCCTCATCTTCGCAGAGGGCACCAACGAGCCCAAGCCGAGGTTCTCGCCGCCGCGCTGAGCATTGATCGAAGCAAGTACGGATGTAGCACGCTCAGTACGCTTCTCACGCTGCGACTTCTTTGCAGTCTTCGTGTGCTACAAGAATATGTGAGTTCTTATCTTGTGCGGAGATTAAGGGCCGTGCGCTCATACATTCATCACCACATCACCATCTTCATCGATATCTGGGCTGCCTTCACGTTCGCCTTCGTCCATCATCTCCCTCTCATCCTCTGCATCCTCCTCTGCGCGACGGTCCATGAGGGCTGCAATACGCTTCGATCCCACAGCCTCCTTCCAAATCATGGCGGCCTCCTGGTCCCTGCTCTTTTCCTGCTCGAGCCGCTTAGCCTCCCGTTTTTGCTCAGCTTCTTCGGCCACCTCCTCTCGTGTACGCTTTCGGAGTCCCTGCAACCCTGGCTTGTCTAGGGGATGGTGGTTCTTCTTCGCCCGGTCAGGACGCCCAGATGCCATACTAGTCGGCGAGTCAGGGTTTATTTGGGAGTCTGTTGTGAGTACTGGGCCGTCGGTGAGTGCTGGGACATGATTGTAGGTCAATGAGCTCAACATAGTACCAGGATTACCAAAACGTACACTGTGACACAGGGGCGCCATGGTTGGCGACCGTGGTCATATTCTCCTGCCCGTCATCTTCAACTTGAGTTTGAGGAGCCCCCCGTTCACGTCCTCGCCCACGTCCTTGCCCGTGCCCACGTCCTTGCCCGCGCCCACGTCCTTGTCCATGCCCGCGCCCGCGCCCACGCCCTCGCCCGCGCTTGCTGTGCCCGCCCTGTCCATCCTCAAGTTGTCCATCCCCACCTTGACCCTGATGGTGTTCTTCAGGCTGCTCCTTCGACCCGGGGTCCCCAGCATCCAAATGAAGCATTCCAGCAAGAAGGGGCCGGAGAGGGTAGTGAGAGGGCAGGGAGTGAGAAGCGAGTGTTGGTAGGGAGATGGGCCTGCGAACTGTCGCCACGTTGGCTAACGCGCAAGCCTCGACTCATGAAGGCGGTCTTTTCCACTGCGCCTACCACGTTCTGCCCCTCTACTCAACCATACACCGCTTGCCCACCTGTACAAACCCTCGCTCGCTTTTTATAGACTGCAGCTTCGTTCACTCCCTCTTCTCATCATGGGTCACTACTGCACAGAGTGCTGTCTCACTTTTCTGACACGTCGCCTTTACCGGTCTCATCTGCGCGAGCACAAGCACCCAAAGCCAGAGCTACGAAGAACAAGAGTCCAATGTCACCCTCTCCTTGATGGTGCGTGAAACTGTGCTGCCTGCTCCAGGTCTGCGACTCACCCACAATATTGGACAGGCCACCCATGCGATCTTGACGGGATTGCTCTCCCGCCAGGTACACCGCCCATGCCTTCCGAGCCTCTCAATGGCTATGAGCCTTTCGAGGACCGCCCATCCTTTGAATTTGCTGAGCTGACATTCGAGAAGATGCATTGTTCAAGAGAGGATGTCAATCACCTTCTACGGATTTGGCATGCGAAGAATGTGCTCGACAACACTGGTACCGACCCCGCATTTGACAGTTACGACGAGATGGTTGGCCATATCGACAACATACCTTGGGGTGATGCTCCGTGGTATTCTGCGAAGCTGCGCTGGAGTGGACCTCTCACCCCCGATTCCCCAGCATGGAAACGTGCAGAATACGTCATTCACTTACGGAATACACTGCAAGTCTTCGAAAACCAGCTAGAAACAAGTGAGTACAAGAAGAAATTCGACTCTGCGGCATACAAGGAGTTCAAGGCGTCAGGCGGGCGTGTATTCTCGAACTACATGTCAGCGCATTTTGCCTGGAAAGAATCTGTGCGTGTCTGGTCGAGTACATACCGAGAGCATACTGACATAGTTCGACTTGTGGCACTTAGAGCCGGATTGCTCAAGAGCATCCTGATGCACGCGGGTCAATGCTAGCACCCGTTATTGCGGGTATGGACAAAACGACGGTCTCTGTTGCGACAGGTGACCAGGAATTCCATCCTGTCTATGCGTCACTCGGGAACTTTCATAGCGAGGTGCGCCGAGGTCACCGTGACGCTGTGACGCCGATCGCATTCTTGGCGATCCCCAAGGGTACGTAGATAAATCTTCCTGTCCCAGTGTCCACCATATGGCGACCAGCTCATGTGGGTACTCGGTTAACAGGTTCAAATGAAGACGAGAACGATCCCGACTTCCGTATTTTCAAGAAGCAGCTTTACCATGCCTCGCTCGCCCACATCTTCAACCCACTGAAGCCATATATGACCAGCCCACGCCTGACTCGGTGCCCTGACGGGCACTATCGTAGGGTCATCTACTCGCTCGGATCATTCATAGCAGATTATCCGGAGCAAGTATACTTAACGGGGATTGTCCAGGGGCGATGTCCGAAGTGCGTGCTTATAATGTTTGTACTCAGGCTGTCCATAACACTCGTCTTCTAGGTGCTTCTCTCCCACAGACACTGTGCATCCCGGGCAACTGCGTTTCAGAGAAGTGACGCAGGCGCTCAAAGACGCATACGGACATGACCCAGATGTCTTATGGGATGCATTTGGAATTGCACCGGGTGTCAAGGTCAGTCGTGTCATCCAGACCCGGGCCGAGTCTCAGGCTTACGCCGCTTACCATGCTAAATGAACCACTACAGCCATTCACGGACCATTTTCCCCGTGCTGACATTCACGAGGCTCTCGCGCCCGACCTCCTGCACCAAGTCATAAAGGGTACATTCAAGGATCATCTCGTCGAATGGGTCCTGGAGTGGATCAAGTCGCATCACTCTGTGCATGACGCTAACGCCCTGATCGATGACCTTGACCGGCGGTATGTCTCAATGACCACACTATGCAGGCTCGCAATACTCACGGGCAAGCTTCATAGGCTCCGGTCTGTCCCTGCATTTCCTGGCCTCCGCCGCTTCAAGGAAGGCCGAAACTTCAAGCAGTGGACAGGAGACGATTCAAAGGCGTTGATGAAGGTGAACTGCATGCGATGGTCTTCGGTAGCACTGTCTGACTCTGACATGCCAGATCTTCCTTCCTGCGATTGCTGGCATTGTTCCTGACCGTATGGTTCATTGCATTCGTGCGTTTACAGACTTCTGCTACATCGCGCGGCGATCCTCCCATGACGACAATTCCCTCCGAGACATGGAAGATGCCCTCGCTCTATTCCACCAGCTTCGTGACGTCTTCCGAGACGAAGATGTCCGGGACAGCTTTGCACTCCCCCGCCAGCACGCATTATGTCACTTTGTACGTGGCATCCGTATGTTCGGGTCACCGAATGGTCTCTGTACCTCCATCACGGAATCAAAACACATCCGCGCGGTGAAGAGGCCATGGCGCGCCACCAACAAGAATAATCCGCTTGACCAGATTCTTCGCATCAATGTGCGACTAAGCAAGCTTGCGGCTGCCCGCTCAGAATTCGGCACACGGGGCATGCTCCAGGATGACGTCCTCACGGCTGCAGTACGACAGAAGCCCCCGGGTGACTACCAGAACGAAGATTTCCAGGCCGATCCTGATGAAGAAGACGATGCAAGGCCAGTGAACAATGATCGCGACAACGACCACTTCATCGATGTTGAAGACGTCGAAGGCGAACATGAACCCATCTCCATTTCCTTAGCCAAGAAACCTGGTGCGTCGGTAGCCTCTCACAGGTACCATGCCATAGTACTGACATGGTCTACAGTGTGTTCTCGTGCTGTTGCGAGACTCGACCTTGAACCTCGCCTCAAGGAACGTCTCCCTGAGCTCATCCGTCGACTTATCCATGATCAACTCAATATGCCGGACTCCGATGGAAGCGATAGTGATTCGGAGCATGAGAACATCAATGTCGACCTCCCACACTTCTTCGGGCACGTAGCGCTATACCGCAGTGCACGCGCCGTCTTCTACGCACCAAGCGAGCTCTGCGGGCCGGGGGGGATGCACAGTGAGGTCATTCGCAGTCATCCTCTTTGGTACGGCGAATACGAACGACGCGACACGGTCCTGGTGCAAGACGGTCCAGAAGATTCAACTATGGGAGGTATGCTCGTGGGACGTGTGCTCGCGTTCTTATCCTTTTTGCACAATGAAATTCCGTACCCGTGTGCGCTCATCGAGTGGTTCTTCCCTGTCGGGGTGGCGCCTGACCC
Source organism: Fomitopsis pinicola (assembly GCA_001931775.1). Taxonomy (NCBI): domain Eukaryota; kingdom Fungi; phylum Basidiomycota; class Agaricomycetes; order Polyporales; family Fomitopsidaceae; genus Fomitopsis; species Fomitopsis pinicola. The sequence goes on along the minus strand of MPVS01000013.1, from coordinate 1,005 downwards.
GGTCACCGGTATGTGGGTCGTGGAACCCAGGTACGTCAGCGGTGAACGAGATATTGGCCTCATACATACAGATTGTATTGTCCGTGCCTGTCATCTAGCCCCTGTTTATGGACGTGGACGACTGCCTCCCGATTTCGACTTTTCATATGCACATGTAGCCTTCGATTCATTCTATTTCAGTAGATATGCCGACTATCATACGCACGAATGTTATCCAGTTTCGTGATTACTGCCTATGTACTTTCAAGCCAGGATGTGCCGTAACACGTTTAATGTCCTTACATGCTGACGCGTGCTCACCGAAACATGGGAGATCCTATCAGCATCGGTAAGCGTGATAGCTCTGGTAAGGACCCTTCAGCAAAAACGCCACTCTACTGATGCACCGGCATGGTGCGTCGTTGCTCATGCTTCTCGATGTCCCGAGCAAACTGGGCTGCTCCACGGGTCACACGCAGCGCGTTCGCCATGAAACGTGGCTCGGCCACGTTGTTCTGTGCTTCCAGGATGCTAGCGGCCCGGCGTAGCAAACGGGCGCGCTCATAAATGTCGTCGTCGTCTTGGTTGTCAAGCTGCCAGGTCACAGTGTCAACTTGTAAGACATGATCGTAGGTCCGAAGCCAAAGATAGTAGTACGCACCGCGAACCCAGCGTTTCCGCCCGCTCGTGTGCGCAGCAACCCATCTAGCTACATCGAACACTATTGCGGTCGCCCTGCACGACCCAGACTTAACGCGCGGCGGGCGCCAGACGCTGCGCCACCTCAGCCACCGCGGAGTTCGAATTGCCCTGCAAACCCGGTGGACCATTAACCTCAAGTACCTCGTACCACCATCACCTCCGTTAGGCGCCCGCTTATCGGAGCCCGTCTACCTACATCAGCAAAAAGGGAAGGTCCATGTATAACTATGTATTAGTCTGTTGAACTTCTATCATTTCAGGCGTTATCTTATCAGGCTTCCCTGATATGGACTTATCTTGTGTTCTGCAACGCTACGTACCGTA